>JAWQUT010000192.1:184529-196613 GCA_033807755.1 Ellobium chinense
GTGGGAGGGTGTAGGAGGAGGCTCCCAGCCACTCATTACACACTTTCTGTCCGTCTCTCTCTCTCTCTCTCTCTCTCTTTCTCTCTCTCTCTCTACTTTTCTCTCTCTCTCTCTTTCTCAGGACACACCTGGATAAATTAAGTAATCTGATGTAGTTCACCGACCTCCACAACACCACCAATTACTTGTTTCTTCATCAGGCCAGTAAACAGCCGGTACCACATGTGGATTCTAACGAACTAGAATCATGACTTCCTTGTGTTCAACGAAGTGAAACGGCTGCGTGTGAAAGCAAACAGGTTTAGCCCAACGGCAACGCAACGTCTCTTCATACTGTACTCACTGCTTTACTAACCGTGAAATAATCTAATCTTTAACACCCACTGCTCAGTATTTACCGCCACCACCGCTAACTGAAACTGCGTTACTCATTCATATAAGAGAGCGTATGTTTTCACCATCACACTTGCTCAATAAATATTTTCATTCATAATTCATGCCTAGCCCTGCCTATGCTGAATTAGGATGTGATATTATGTGTGGATGAGACTATGGCGAATTAAGGTGAATTCCGCATTGTCCATTAGCATGTTTTAAACAATGACTGTCATTGTACATCTTCGCTTTGTAAAGCGCCTAGGGCCTACACTGTGGGAGTTGGCGCTGTAAAAATGTTCTATTATTATTATTATTATTATTATTATCTAGCAACCGTGTAAGTAACTCTAGTGAGCATGTGTATATATATGGTGGTTGTTTTTGTTTTTCTTGGGTATTTCGATTTCATACTTTTTCTTGGAACGAATAGGGTTGTTCAAGCCAAAATTATACTGAAAACAATCATTTCATTAGTTTTATTTCACATTATTTAGTAAAGAATTCAACTCTGGTTTGAATAATTAAGTAATCATTAAAAAAAAACGGAAAGGGGGGGGGGGGGGGAGGGTTANGGGGCAAAAGCATCGGCTGAATGTGTTGGTTTGTGACTGGGTGGGTATGTCCGGTATACAAATCCACACTGATTCATTCACAACTCTCAGAAGTTGTAAACCATCCGAAAATGGGTCGTGCAACATTTTATCGTTGACCTCAGTTAAACCGTTGGGCTGGGGACCTTGGAAACTTGGAGAGGCCCTTTCATGTCTTGAGTTCATCAGAGTGATTTTCTTATCTGACTGGCCTCTGCTCATGAAGTGCTTTGCGGTAAATGCGGTGCGGACCGACATGACACACGCGAACGAAGTACTCTGCAAGCAGTGCAGTGCGCGAGCTGTTGTGTTTAAGTGCGTTGCGTTGCAATGCAGTATATCGCAGCGTATTAGAAACTGTGCGTGTGCGAAAGGTTTAAAGCTATCGAAATAGGCAGGATCACCAATTAATTGTAAGAAAATGTTATGTAGCCTTACTCTTTCAATGGGAAGCGGGATCTGTTTGGGCGCATGCTTTTATTTTTTAAAATAAAAATCTAATATACATGTATAACCGCAAAAAACATGTTTGTTAATGGTGATTTTGTCGCCACCTCCCACTGCCCCGTCCCCGGGCAGCTCTGTGACATCCCAGTAAATGTAAAAGTATGTTTGCCTGATGTCAGAAAACACGCAGTAATGAACAGGAGACAAGCTTTGCATGCCCTCCCCTCCCCCTACACACACACAAAGAAAATTGCTTTAGAGAAGTCATGTATATATATATTTTTTAAAAATGATAAAGGCAAATGAGTGGATCTGGGGTCTCCGTGGGTCCTGGGCCAAGAAAGGTCATTACCGACCATAATATCAGTATTGCATGAATAATACAAGTCTTAAACACTGACCAAAAAAAAAAAATACGCGAAAACATGTTTGTGGCGAGAGAGAGAGAAAGAGAAAAAAGAGAGAGAGAGAGAGAGGCAGAGAGAGAGAGAGAGAGAGAGAGAGAGAGAGAGAGTCAGGGTGACAGAGAGAAAGGGGGAAAGAGAAAGAGAAATAAAAACGAAAGAAAGAGAGAGAGAGAGAGAGAGAGAGAGAGAGGGCGCGAAGAAGGGAGGGAAAGAACTTTGTTCGTGAGTGACAGAAAGAGTGGAAATGTGTCAGTGTGATCCCACGGCCTGCAACACTCACCCTCTGTTTCACATAATCCTCCTATACCATCCCAAAGTCGTCAAGATCAGGTCGATCTTGAGCAAGATGTCCTCTTTAATGGTGATCTTTAATGGTATGGCTAGAGTATGTGGAAGAAGTTGAGGGGAGTGGAGTGGGAGGAGGAGGAGGAGGGAAGGAGCTTGACTGATCTTTATATCAAATCTCTATTCTGTGACCATCGGATGCACCTTCATACTTTCCCCTCTCCTTCACGCTACACTCCGGCAATCTCACTGGACTGCTTATCATATATCCCAGTAGTAATAATATTATGTGTGGAGGTACTCTTCTAAAATCTACCCTCAGGTGCCTTCCCAGAAAATAATCCTTTCCTAAGCCTCTGAATCTTCTTTAGTGCCCCCCCCCCCCNCCTTGCCCTTTACAATATACATCTGAGCATTGCTTTTTGGTTTTACCTTTTCACTCTCACAACATGAGAACTAAAACAGGAAACTACCATCACAAGTAGATTAAATTTTACCTGTGATATTACATGTGGCTGATGTAACCCTACAGAGTGGGAAGTAATTTAAGGTTTGTTCTGCTATAAAGTTACCTTTGATATTGCGTAAATCTCGCACAGTATTGGATTGGTTTTTTATGTGTGATTTTATTTTTTCAAACCCGTGGGCGCTACTTTGAAGCACCCACTCCAGGTATAACTAGACTTCATATTGTGAAACCTTGTCCGGAACCACATATATATTAGGTTTGTTTTGTCAACACATATTAATGTTCCATGGATACGTCCAGAAAGGTGTAGAAATGCAGCAAGTGTTGGTCGCAAGGCTGTAAATTTGGTTGCAAGGCCGTAAATGTTGGTCGCAAGGCTGTAAGTGTTGTTATTTACAAAGCTTTAAATATTGGTCGTAAGGGTTAAGTGTTGGTCGAAAGTTTGTAAGTTCAGAGCTTGCGCATATACGATGGAATCTCTAACCATCGTGAGAATTACATAAGTGCATCGGTGTTGATGCGTTCAGCATGCAGAATTCATGTAACTCTTACGATGACAAGAGATCCCATCGCTAATGCCCAAGCTCTCTAGTGTTGGTCTAAGGCCCGAAGAAGCCCATAATGCTAAATTATGACAATGTATCTAAGGTTAAAACTAATACTGTGTATTCAGACATAGTGAGTAAGTGGCATAATATAACATATTTAAACGATTTCAGTTAGAAGATGTACGAAAGAGGCTTTTCCAGAAATTGCGAAACATTTTTAATTTTGTTCCGCCTTCAACGTCTTCTCTCAGAATAATTTGATTTCTTGAAAATGTGAGATAGGATGTAATACCCTGAACGTGAACGAATGAAGAAATTAAGCTATGTTTTCTTTCGCAATACAACACACCATTAAACACAATACGAAACCATTATTTCTGGAAATCTGAGAAAATCTACGCGAATTTGTTTATTAAAACCTTAGAATGAAATAATGCTTTTAAATATAATGTTCCGCGTGCGTTCATTTGGAATGAAAACCATTACTTCCTTCTTAGATAAGATTACAAACGAATTGTATGTTGTTTTTGAACGGGATTAAAAGCGCCTTGATGGAGGAATAGTTTAGGCTTGTTTTGATTGATAACTGTCATGGCTTCCGGTGATCAGATCGAGTGTTGTTGTTGTTATTATTATGACTATTTCAACTAGCCGTGCAGGGGGCAATGAATACGAATTCCTTTAGGCTTGAACTGAAATTATTATTATGTAAACACTGGCTGAAGTGTCCCGGCACTGCCGGGAAAGGGGAAGGGGTTGGGGTAAAGGGAGGGAAACCAGAGGTCTACTTAAAAGTTGTTTTTTTTAAAATTATGTTTCTCGCCGCCTCCTTTCACATCTCCTCTAGTCGCCTCCCCTGAGGCATTACACAATAGCTCTATAGTTCCTGCCCATGAACACTCCCGCGTACGCAAATTTTGATGACGTCATCCGCTAGCAAAATTTTGTCTCGTTTCTGGAGCAAGATTACGAATAGCCGTAGCAGGACCTGATTTATTAATTTTTTTTCCGTAATTCAGAGATTTCAAACAGCAAAATTCGAAGGGTGTCATGATGACCGGTGTGTCTTTTTGTACCCTCCCGCCAAGTTTGAAGTCTGCAGCCGTGGTAGTTCGCCTGGAAAAGTGACACAAGAGTTTCTAAATTGCCAAATATGTATACTATAATTTATATATCAAAAAAAAACTCTGCCAAAACTGAATGGTGAAAATAAGATTGCTTACAGCTTCACGGAATATGACGTACTGACATGAAGCTCTAGTTGACGCAAACATTCTTGATGTGGATAAACGCAATGCATGTTCCAAGCGAGGTGTAATACTGCACTTCAGAAAGAACTGTTATTGCCACTTCGTGTTTGATGCTAATCAGTAATTTTTAATTCATTTATAGCGCTCAGGCTATTTTGTACCTATTATTCTTGAATTTGCAGTCCACCAAAAAAAACCAAAAACTTTGAAATCAACAATTTCAAACATAAAATCACAAAATTCCCCAGGATTGTCACATATTGCTGTAAGTTGCTACGCAAATAAGTGCAAGTGACGCGAGCTTTGTATAGCGGTAGACGCCATCTGTCAGTTGCTAAAAAAGAGAGTTGCATTTATCAGAAAAAGTTGGATTTGCTCTTAGGGAACCTAGTTTACAGCTTCAGTAGACGCAAACATTCTTGATGCGGATATATGCAAAGCCTGTTTCAAATGAGGTATTAAAGTTTATACGTTTAAACATGTCGTTTAGACCTCTTCATGACTGGCTGCATTATCCGATCATCCGGCGATGTACACTGCAATATTTTTTACAAAGTTTAAATCTGTGTTGGAACGGCCAACATCACTTCACAGGTGGGCCCAGATAAGTTCTACAGGATTAAGGTCAGACTGAAACGGGGAAGGCTTGTGTACCTCGTAGACATCCTCTCCAATAACGCAGTCAGTTTTATAGAACATGCAAAGCTGTATTGTGAAGCTATCCACTTAAAGCATGCAACTCAGCTTTCCTAAATTGCTCGAACAAGATATGGAATATTCCTAAAACCAATTTTCCTCACCACCATTTGTGCTAAATGGATGTTGAAATCAAAGTGTTTTTCAGAGTGGTGGGAATGATTGATTATCATGACCGTTGGATTTTGAGACGGGGTAGCGGACAGGGAACTAACTAATCCACGAATATTTCAATGTTCATTTCATGAATGTACTAGGAGCCAACATGTGGAAATGTAAAGACCTTGTCACAGACGTCCATAAAACTCATGCTTTTACGGCGAATATGGAGATCAATGATTCTTTGGCCAGTGCGAATTCCCATGATTTTCTCGGCGGCATTTGCGTCTTGTGATGTTCACTACATTCCACCCTTCTTCCAGTTTGTTGTAAACTCTCTGGAAAGGAGCAGTAGATCTAACAGCTCTGACACGCCAATTTCCAGAGGATTCTAGAGGAAACCAACATTAAAATGAGACGTCATGATCAAGAAACAAGGTCATCAGTGGTTAGAACGTCCGTTTTTTGAAACATCATTTCTGGAGAATAGATGGCATCGGATGGAATCCATTGTCCTTCTTAACAAATGATCACGATTCGTTTCACGATTGGTTAGACCTCTGTTAAAACCTATACAGTATAATACCTCACTTGAAACATGCATTCCATTTATTCACAACAAGCGTGTTTGCGTCTACGAAAGCTTTTGTGTCTGCACGCTCCATACAGCTGTAAATACGCTAATGTTCATCACTTTGCTGCTGCCTAATTTTTTTATATAACTGTATGGAGGAAACTTTTCTTTTATTTCAAACTCCATCAATGTCAAAAAAGAGTTCCTAGTTAAGACAAACTGAAAGAAAAGGCTATGCAAAATTTGATCAAGATTAATCCAGGCAAACTGAAGAACTTCAAATAAAAGCGAAAATTGTTTATTGTTGGACGAACCATAGTAAATAATTATAATCATGTGACGCTAGACACAAGGCAGGTCTGAAATGCTATTAGATTTTTGTTTAGAACAGTTAGATCTAGCCAGTGTTAACAAAGGTTGCTATGAAATTTCATCATATCGTGAAAAATTGCTCCTGCGTTGGTTTTTTTGAAGAATGACGTGCAGAAAAGAAATTGGAGGTCTTTATTAATCAGTTGACATATCATGTGACGGTAGACACAAGGCAGATTTGATATGACATTCTGACTACCCAAAGCTCAAACTGATCTAGCCAATATTACCAAGGGTTGCGATGACATGTAATCACATGATAAAGAATGTCCCCTTGTTGTTTTTTTTTTTTGAAGAATGACGTCCAGAAGCGAAATTGGAGTCTTTATTCATCAGTAAATATTTTGTGTGAGATGACATTCCTAGAACATCAGAAAAAGTGATCACCTTACTTTCGGTGAGCATAGGTTAAGTGTTTATTGTGTTTTTTTTGTGGTGGGGGGGGNGGGGGGGGGGGGGGGGGGTGATAAGGCTTCGTTTTGTGTCAGAACAAGAGAGGCTGAGAGGGAAACAGAATGTGAGAGAGGCATACGAAGAAAGAGACAGAGAAAAGAGGGAGAGAGCTAGAGAGACTCAAAGCATAGTAGCCAAAACATAAATGGGGATGCAGGAGATAGGAACGGAGAAAGAAGAGAGAAAACAAGAGTACTGGAGAGTAAAAGAGAGAGCAAGAAAGAAAGAGAAAGAGATGGACGGGGAGAGAAAGAGAAAGACAAACAAAAATAAAGGACAAAAAACAAATAGGAATGTAGGGGAGATATACAGAAAGAGAGAGAAAAGCAGAGAGCGAGAGTGAGAGGGAGAGGGAGAGAGAGAGAGAGAGAGAGAGAGAGAGAGAGAGAGAGAGAGGAAGAAAGAAAACGGGAGGAAGAGAGAGATATAGAGAGATCTTTCATTACCATCTGTTATCTGATTCTTCGTGTTACAGAAGTAATATGAGACAGGCTACTGTATTTAACAGGGCCACTTGACATCCAATCAATTCCCAACGACCTGAACTCTCTAAGGGGCGTGCCCTGGACTGTGTTTGCACAGGAGCAGCATTTTATTATTTGTGGCATTTATTGTTTATGGCCTTGATAAGAGCAACTTATTTTAGAGCATAATCTAGTTCACGACATGGGTTTGAACCCCACGGTCATGAAATTATATCTTACTGCTGTAACGTGCTCAAAAGTTGCGATACAGAAAGCTTAGAGATTACTGGTGAATATTGTCTCAAACGTGCATGCGCACACTCACACAGGGCGGCGAAATCGACAGCAAAACATAAAATCTTCAGGGACGCATTGTGTCCCTCTCCACCATCATCTGAAGATAAAAGGGGTTCTCAGCGCCGGCTGACATTTCCTATTTTCGTCAGCCAATGAAAACAGGGCTTGGCGGACACACTTCTCTACTTAATACAAAGACATTACCCCTCAGGTTGTAAGGATGGGTCAAGTAATAAATAAAAACTAAAATAAATCACAGAAAACATATTATTATTATCTCGCCGATTTAATTTGCCTAAAATCTGACAGGCTTGTAATAATAAAACTTCTACCATTTTTTTTCTTAATATTTCAAGGTTTTTTTTTTTTTTAGGAGGGGAGGGGAGAGGGGGGAGGACAACAAGTACCGCGGCTTTGCCCATTATGAAAAGAATTAAAGAGCTTGATCGGTAGAATCTAGAATATCTGCTTTTCAGGCAGGATTTCAGATATTTTTACACACCTCAAGAAGTCCACGTTATCATAATGATAAAATATTGATAAATACACGAAAGTGGTTCGAAGACCAACTTCTACTTTCATCTGTGCAGTGTAAATTTGAGCATAAAATTCTAATGTCTTCAAAGACTAGGGCGTTTTGCCCTGAGTAAGCGTGATTATGATTTTTTTCAAGCACTTTTCTCCTCAGTACTTTCCGCATGCTCCTGGAGCTTTTAATAATTTGGGCAATTACTTTTGGCAACATAAACATACAGTCGTAAACATTCCTAGTATCTGACACTTCAAATACAACAGTAGAATACAACAGTAGTGACAACTGCTATGTAAAAGCATTCAGAAATAAGGTTTTATAAAAAGCTGTATTTCAAACCCTTTCAGCAAACTTAGAATCGATTTCGCCATCTTTTCGGATAGATGGCTAAAATCCGTTCATCTTTTACGCTAAAGACATCACTTTCATCTACGATAATTACATGTATGCGTGTTTATCGTACAAGACGGGGAGTTGTGAAGTTTGCGGTTCGTTATCAAAGAGTTTTAAACGAGTAATAGAATTAAGAGACGCATCAACTTCATTTTCTCGTTTTCTGAAAAGCCACTATTTTGAGTTTCTCAAACAGAAACACCATTAACGGATTTCTACTGGGCATATCTGCGGGCTTTTTTTTTTTGGGTAGAGGTGGGCTAGTATCGACAGGAAGAACCCCAGGACCTGATCCTTTGAGAGGTATCAAAATACTCCAGCACTTAAGATGAAGTATCGAAATCTTAAAGATGTCAAAGAAAATCGTATCTACTTTCAATATTTCACTCTAATTTGATTTATCTGCTATCTCAAATTTACACGGAAGATTTGGAGATCTAATTCAGAGACTACACTATCAGGTAATGCATTATAGGGCAGAGAGCAGAGCTCGCCAGCCATTCCGCTTATTCCCTCTTAAAAAGTAAATATTAATAGATATTTGAAATCGGGTTGCAAAAGACGTAAAAGTATCGATACCAATTGCAAAATTATCGATATCTTTATCCGGAGCCAAGGAATCGTTCATACCTCCTCTCTCAGCAGCAAAGCACCCACACTCCAGGAATTTAGTCTCTGGGCTGGAATAAAAAAGAAGAGGAAATATAAAATACACTGGAATGTCATTCGTTGATGTTTATCTTGCGACCGCTTGAGTCAGCTTCTTTAACAGCACCTGGAAACATTTCTTTTTGTGTGGAAAAATAGGGGAGGGGTAGACTAGATGGATCATAAGTCTAATTTGAGAGAATTTTGTGAATTCTCATGCTTTTGATCAACCTCAGTGGCAACTCACGGCCATCTGCTTGGAATTCCTTGATGGACCATGTCGAACTTCTTCGGTATTGATATGGCTGTATTTAGTATGCCATTATGTCTTGCAATCAGTCAAAAAGAGGCTTAAGTCGCATTTTGGCTAAATCCATTTATTGATATTTGATGTGTGAATCTTCGTTAGGCAGAAAAAAACAACAAACTGACCTAACCCGAGATGTCTAAATTATTTTGTAGTGGTAGAGTGTCACCTCATGCAACAGAAAACAAAACTGTAAGAAACTTCCGAATGACGAACAATTTTGTTCTTTATAATTCATCAAACATACGTCACAATAATCCGAATTTATCCACAATCACTAATCATTTTCCAAATATAAAATAAATGTTTTTATTGTGGAGAAATTATTTTAGTTTCGATTTCTTTTACAAACCTTAAATAAAAAAAAATAAAAAAAATTAAGGTTTCTTATTCACTCTCAGAATCGTATATCTCGGTTCCTAAGTTCCTAGTTTCGCTGCATAATCCTCATTTTCACTGGCGTGAAGAAATATCAGAGATCTTAGCGACCTATATATGGCAGGATTTTCTAATATTAGGGATGCATGTGATGGACCAGACGGAAGCTTTGGGTGACCGAAAATAGACACCCTTGTCGAAACAGATTCTTTTATGTTGACCAGTGAGGTTTTGAGGGGGCGACATGTTATTGAGATGCTGGCGCCTCATGGAAGCTTTGCGTAAATGGCCATAGATTTTTTTTAATGGCCTGTAAATTTTAGAGGCTCTAGACAGCAGTATGGAGCTTTAGAGCGAGGCACGTATTCAATTATCTTCTAAGAGATAAGATGACAATTTTGACAACCCATAATACACGCAAAAATATTTTGCAACTAAGATGGAGATTCTCTGCAAGCTCTTATCGGATTAATATGGAGGCTTTTTACCAGCTGTATAGAAGATGTTGGGAAGCTTCATTGTGCCCAACAGGTCAGTTGACTATTCTAGCTGTTTTGAATGTCTCTTAATGCAACGGTTAGTGGTCCGATTCAATGACGGCAGGGGATGAACCCCATTTTTCCTCCAGTAATCTTGTCCAGCGGTCCCAGGTTTAATAACCAAGTCAGGGATCCTAGCCACAGGTCAAAGAGTATTTTCAACGCCTGCAAAAAATTTTTTTCAAACTAGTCCATATTAGCTGGCATGATGGTATTGTTTGTTCCAAGTCATCAAAACAGATGCAGTTGTATATAACCTTGTTGCATTTCCCTCAGAAATATAGAATGCAACACACACAGTAAGATATTAGGAAAGTGTCAAACGGACAACGTTAAAACCAGTCCAGGTAACAGCTACTCATTATTGTTTTCCCATAACGTCACGTGCTTGGCGAATATTTCAACTTAGGGCAGTATATGGAGTCTGCTTCCGCCCCAGGTAGGAATACTGACTTTCTTTCCAAAAAAAAACTCATGGGGAGATAATCTCGCATTTACTTTTCTTCCAGTCCCTTCTGCTGAGATCATGTTTAAACATTTTTATGCAGATATCCAAATGTTCAGCGAGGGTATCCATTTGTTCCTCATAGCCTTCATATCGGGGATTGTTCATATTTGAGAGTGGCATCTTCCGATCACTTCCGCTTACGAGACAATAAGAAGTTGGGGTGGTTCAGAATGGCCCTACTAACTAGACTTTGTTGACATAATCCAGTTTTGTTTTTTTAATGGAACTGCTCTAACTCAAGGTGAGAAACACCATGGTCACGATCATAGACAGACACATTATACAAAGCTCTACTCAGCTATGAAGTGACCATGCCGGTCAAAATTTTCGGGGCATATTTGTTTTCCCTAAATTCAGTAATGTGAAAACACAAAAGATTTAAAAGAAAAAAAAATATTATGGAACACAAATAACTGTAAGCGCATCATCGTTTTCAAGAGTTGCTGAAGACCAGAATGGAACCCACTCTGAATTAAAGCTCACTGGGAGACAGCGATCCCACTTTCCGACAACGTTGACCCATCGTGCTGGAAATACCGCGGCCCAGAGGAACAGTAATTGCTCTCTTGTCGTAACTCCCCCATTTCCTCACGAATTTGCCAACGCATGCTCAATACATAAACGTTAAATCTCCTCCTATAATCTAATTTACCCCGACTGGCCCATGCACGGACGTGACGTATGACGGCATTTGGGCTATTTTGGGGTCCACCTCGAGAAACCATTGGCCCGCCTCTGGGATTCAGGTTTGAAAATTTATTCTCCTGTTGTTCCTCTTTTTGCTTCCTCTGTCTAGAAGGGGCAAAGAGTGAGACCAAGAGAGAGAGAAAGAGAAAGAGGGTGAGAGAGAGAGAGAGAGAGAGAAAGGGGGAGAGAAAGAAAGAGAAAGAGATAGAGAGAGCTAGTGAGAGAGAAAAAGAGAAAAAAGAGATAGAGAAAGAGAAAGAGAAAAAGAGAGAGAGAATGGGAGAGAGAGAGAGAGAGAGAGAGAGAGAGAGAGAGAGAGAGAGAGAGAGAGCAATGTATTCTAGAACAAGATGCCTTATCGCTGGCCAGCTCGCCAATATCTGCATGGGAAGCGAACAGTGTAAAACATGGCAGGCGAAGTCACCAGAGTGCTCTTTACATTGTTCAGAACCACGCCCTGAACACACACACAAGCTTTAGATATAGTTAGTGGCAGATTATAGGCCTAGGCATGAACACGATAGGCACCTGAAATGGGATGAAATATTTCGATATTCTCTCTTGACCACTAAACTACGTCCCTGATTTAAACTGAGAAAATCAAAATCACTTAATGAAAGCCACCGAAGTGGAATCATCGTTTAATCCAGTGGCTGTGGTAGAACTTTGATATGATAACATCACTGAATCTCGTGTTTCAAATTTCATGTTTTCCTGCAGCTGCACCTTCTTTTATCTATTACTTTTTTCTCCCCCCCCCTCC
>JAWQUT010000192.1:196626-212060 GCA_033807755.1 Ellobium chinense
CCTCCCCTTTTCCGTGTGCTTTTACCATCGGTCACTGTGACCGGCCACCCATCCCAGTATTTCAACTTAAAGCTTCGCCACCCGATTGTTACAGATGGAAGGCAAGTCCACTTACAATGGCCGTGGCTAATGTCTCCATTCAAATGCTTCTGCTTTCATATTTCAAATACTTGTCTAGACGGTTTTTAATACATATTTTCTTCAAGATAAGATAAGATATTATGTTTATTCATCCACAAGGGAAATGTGTTTTTTGGTATAGTGATTACAGTGGATATGTTTACAGAAATACATAAAGAAAAATACTCGTGCGTGCAGATACACCCATTTTACATGGACCTGCACACACTGTCTTTTTCTCTCCCTCTCTCTCTCTCTCTCTCTCTCTCTCTCTCTCTCTCTCTTCATTAGAAACGTTCGGAGCGATAGTAAACTAGCCATCTGCAAAATTTATATACTATATTTTCATGTTTTGCTTGTGAAATTCGGAGAAATATCGCTATGATATGAAGCGTGCGTTTGAATGCAAGTCACTGAGGTATCCCCTCATGTTCTTCTTCTCCATTTATGGCCTGGGTTGGCTGTGTTGCCAGATTGGCTCCGTAGGCGCCAATTATTTTTTTATTTAGCACTCTTTTTTTTTTTTACGCTTGGCTCCTTAACTACTTTTTGGCTCATTTCTAAGAGATAAATTTTGACGAATTTCATTTTTCTTATCGTTTGAAAGTGAAAGCAGGATGTATTTGTCATAAAAAAAACCGGGACCCAGAGTACTTCGAATGCGCACTGAGATTTTTATATCATTTCTTGTGATGCAAAAGTTGGCTACTTTTTGGCTATATTCGAGGGTTATGATGGCGCTTTTATTGGCGCTTTTCCAGATTCGGTCTGGCTCCTTTACAAAATCTGACCTGGCAATAATATAGGCCTGCCTTTAATAGGCTTCTAGCATAGCCAAACTGCCTACTGTTTACTGATGGCGGGAGTTGTTGTTTGAATACCCAGGAGAATCATATCTTTCCAGTCCGACTTTTAGTGAAATGACGAGTACATAATGGTTTTCTCTATTAGACATACACGACAATAGCATGACCCAAATACGTGGACCAGGTCGGCTCAGGTGAGGTCAGACCAGGTCATCTTGTTTGGATTTGAGCCTGTCGCTTTCTGTTTCTGACCACATTTGGGAACTGAAAATGGAAAACAAGACTAGACTTCAGTGGCCGTTTGTATAATTCTTGAGTAGTTAAGCTATTGCGGTAACCACGTGAAACCTCCAAAATATTAGTAGAGAGAGAGAGAGAGAGAGAGAGAGAGAGAGAGAGAGAGGGCAGAATGTGAATTGCTTGTTGAAATTATTGTTATTTTGCTCATTTACAGCAGATAGTTGTCTGAGCTCCATAAACATATTGTTATTGTTATTGTTATAGTTGTTCACAATCGCATTATTTTTATTATTATTAATATTAATAGTATTGTTATTATCACTAAGTGCTCCGTTCTACGATTCAAAACTTAACAAAGAGCCTCTGCTCTCTACTAGTTGTCCTTGTCATTTGCTGTCTGACTATGTTCTCTGCAAAGCTTGGACCTTCTTCTCTCTCTCTCTCTCTCTCTCTCTCTCTCTCTCTCTCTCTCGCTCTCTCTTTCTCTCTCAGCTATTTCTACTAATTTCAGGCAGTGATGTATACGCTTTCCTTCTCCACTTCCTCCTCCTTCAGTGTCCCAGTCAGATCTTTCAACCCATCTGCTTTGTCGCATCGTATGATGGTCCCATACATCTGCGTAGATAGTATTGCTAGCATTCCATTAAGTTAATGTCTTAAAACCATGTAGGTCTTCAAACCCAGGATATAATCTATAATTAAAAATAGATACAAACTCAGATTTGTTCCACAATGCCGCAGAATACAACCAAAGAAAAAAATATTAAAGACGTATTTTTGTTTTATTTTTGTAATTGTGCCTTCTAAGTGTCTGGTGAGGGACTCGATCATAATTTAGAGGTAATTTTTCATAGAAAGCACTAACAACTTATAATGCCCATTGAGCCACATTCAGTACTGGTGCTAATGGAGAGAATGCAAGACAAAATCGTCGTTTCAACGTGACTATGGTTAAGTCTTTGGAACAGAATAGCGACATCCCTTTTGAGTAGGATTAAGTTCTAGTCTAATGACTACTACTGCAAAATGCATAAATTTGTGACTTGGCAATATAGCCACCCACTGTACATTCCAAAGAACGAGGGTACATACTTGTTCATAACTAAACTTATAAATATGAGACTTGAATTAGTTAGTGAGAATGCATATTTCAAATTGCAAAAATCAGTCAGGTTTCTCGATAGGTGTTTCTGATTGCCATTTACAGTTTAACGTCCTCACGTATTTAGCGTTATGAAACATTCGTGCAAACTTGCGAGGGTGCATTGTTAACCCTCTAATGCCCAGCGTATCAGATCTGATACATTTCGAGGAACAAAGAAAAAGCAAACCAAGATCATTTTGATGCTTGTTCCAGCATAGCTAGTGGATCCATAAGTGACCCCAAAAAACTGGAGCTCAGACTTTTTGTGCCATTGTAAATAGGGCTGGGCACTAGAGGGTTAAAGAGGAGCTCTGAGACACACCTCACCCATCAGGGTGGAAAGATATAAGATTACTGTTGAGGAATTAGCACATAATTTGTCATGAATTCTTGGCCTCTCCTTGTTCTTTTAAACGCACGAAGACGATCTCTAAATATGTATCACTTTCTGCCTGCCTACCTGTCTACCTGTTTACCTCACCATATGTCTATCAGTCGGTTGATCGGTCGGCATGTCTGTCTATTGCCTGTCTGCCTGTTAGTGAAACTTTCTGTATCTCTACTTATCTACCGACTTCTACCTACCTCTACCTTTCACTAGCTACCTGTCTGTTTGTCTGTCTGTCTGTCTGTCTGTGTGTCTGTCTGTGTGTCTGTCTGTGTGTCTGTCTGTGTGTCTGTCTTATATTGCTTTCGGCCAGCTTGCCTCTCTGTCTGCACTTGTGTCACACATTCTATTTGTCTACCCTCATATCTGTCAATCTGTCAATGCATGCGTTAGTCTGTCCATCTGCCCGTCTGCATTCCCTTGTCTTTCTGTCTGCATGTCTGTCTGTATGTCTGTCTCCCTACCTACTCTACCTGCCGGCCTACCTGCCTTCAATCTGCTAGTCTGTCTAGTATATCCGTCTGTCTCCGATCAGTCTATTGGTCGGTCGCTTAATCTATCTAAAATCCCTCATCATAACTCTCAAAAGATCTTCAGATACTTTGCCACATATCTCTCTTTCTCTTTCACTCTTACTCTCTCTCTCTCTCTCTCTCTCCCTCCCCCTTCTTACAGTCAATAAATAACGGTGTTGATCATGTGCGAACTGAACCCTCCATATCCGCCTCCAGAGTTTACACACGCGTAAACCCTGGCATCGCGCTGGCATTTAATCCTATTTTTAATCCGCAGGTGGGCCAAAGAAAAGCACATCAACCGTAAAAATTTGATTAGCCTGCACACTCTCCAAGATCCGAGTGGAAGTAATGAAGGAGATGAGCAAAAACAGACGTACTAATAAGAACATTTTTTTTTTTGGTTTTGTTTTTCTTTGAGTGTGAATAAATACTAGTTAACCTACCTCTCCCCTTAGGCCTACACACTTGCAAAATCTCTTCACACCCAATCATGTACACATACCTTCTTGGATTACGACATGCGCAGAAAGGATATAGGGGGGGTAAGTAAAATGCTGTCTAAGTTGGCGCGCAGGCGATAACTACGGAAAATCCGTAAAACATCATTGATGTTTCCCGTGGTACGCAAAGTTAGACAACATGATACCTACGGCCCATAGGCTTTCCTTCAAGTACACAAATACCTCACAATGTGCACAGAAGAAATAACATACCATGCCACGAGCGGAAAAAAAAAGAAGATACAATTAGTGCCAGTATGCTACCCTTTCTCAAACCTTACCCTATGTGAATCTACGGAATTGGGACAGAAATGTACATTGGCCATATTATAAAGTTTTGGCCAGTCTTTAAACTGAATTTTACAGAGGACAAAAATGTAGGTAACAGTCAACTTAAAATTTTGTTCACAATTTAAATTATGGTGATATAAGTGATTTTTGAACCCTAATGAAAAACTGTAGTGTGCTTCACGAGAACATGAATTTCTGGACAGAAGCAAGGAATAAAAAGTACAAAAGTTTAACACATTTAATACATAAAACTTCTGGCGTACATGTTAGACAAATTAATAAACGAAGAAAAATGGGCAAAAGTTACGGTAAGGGCATTATTCATATCATCAATGTCACCATTGTCATTATCATCATCATCATCATCATCATCATCATCATCTTATCATCATCATCATCATCCTGATGTATTCCCTTTATCTCATCATTGCAATCAGTTCGTTTTGTATATTAAAGTAAATTTCTAAATTCCTCGCTGGTACGGATAGAACTTTTTTTTTTTTTTAAAAATCTGTGTTCCAAATCATCATCATCATCATCATTAGCAGCAGCAGCATCAGTTAGAATAGAGAATAAAAAGTTCTGTCCATACCAGCTGGGAGATAAGAAATCTACTTTAATATTTAAAACGCACTGATTACAGTGGTGTTATATAACGATTACCAATTTTTAGATCTAAAAGTGGTCCTTCATCAGGTTAGATGCAGAATGAAATAAATGAGTAAGAAGAAATGTGGGGTCAATGGATTTAAAAACGTTCGCGGGGCGTTCATTATCTTTATCATTATCATCGTCGTTATTATCACCATCATCATCATCATCATCATCATCACCAGATCCAACAGCAGCAAGGACTAAAAACAAAACCAGTGGCATATAAATTAAAGAGCAGGGCCAATGCCACAAGACCAATCTGCAATACACGCACTTTGAAAATGCACAATGCAAAGAAAACGTTCATAAATTTATGATGAAATAAAATCTGCTGATTGGCTGAAAAGCAATTCTATTCCTAGCTTTAATAACCGTAGCTTTCATTCGCTTATCAACAAATGATTTAAAGTCATTTTAATCCTTGACAGCTTATGATCTGAATCTATTAACATTGTTTTTTTGTCTCAAGGACAGGAACGGTAATTGATAGCGAGAAAATCTTTCGATGATCTTTAACGTTAGAGAGCCTTGCTCTTTTTCGTTACCTTTAATCAGCCCTCGCATCTGATGAAGGAAACGGAAACTATGAAAAGATCAGACGAGGTCGTTAAGGCATGGAAGTTGTGCTTAAAGCTTCGTTATATTGGTGGAACTTCTGGATGTCAGAAGATAGTTAAGGCAGGTTTAGTTCTTTCACAGGACAAAGTTGTACTTGAAGATTGTTTTACTGGTAACAGCGTTCAAGAATAGTTTAAGAACAGAAATTTGATTCGACCAGCAGGCGCACGTGCAAACAATCTGCATGACTTAGCTAAAACAGAGGGATACATTCTAGACATGGAACATACCCTTACAATTGCCTATATAACATGATTTGTAAAGACTAATTATGAACATAAGTCATTAAGGCTATTGGCTCTCGAACCAGGACAAGGCTTGTGACTTTGACGGATATTTTATCCTTCTAATCCCCACTCTTTAAAGCTGTTACAGTAGTTATCAGATCTGGCATGAAATGACACGACTTTGTTACTATCCTTCGTGTTGTTAGAGGTGTGCCAACGTCTTGATTTACCATGGCATGGCATGGCATGCCGTACAGTGCCGTGCCGTGCCGTGTCTGGATACGACGGCTTTGAGTCTTTATGCTGTGCCAGGGCACTCATCTAACAGTTTGAAATATCGCTATTGCAGACATATTGCACATCGGTAATCTGCGCGTAGGCCTACACATCTTCCCAGATGCAAGGGGTGTCAGCTGTTATATCATAAACACGTGAATATTAATTAATATAAGTAAAGCTATTGAACAGTCACAGAGCCAATCGTAAAGAAAAAAAATCAGCACCTGTAAAACGGCAGTGGCAAACTATATTCCTCAGGGAACTGAGTTTGTTATTGAGTGGCTTAGTCTACCTGGACCATTGAATTCCGGAGCCACATGAGCGGGAATTATTTGGATAAGAAACTTATAAGCCCTATTTTCATGATTATCATGCCGCTGGCACCCGAAAAAAAATAAATTACACCACGGGCTTGCAATTATTTCAATATATTATTTCTTATACATAAGAATTTAATTTGCAACTACTGAAACGGCAAAGAGTAAACCACTCTCCAATACCGAGAAGAACATTTACCAGTAAAATTTACCTTTAAGCTGAAAACTCTTAGCTTTCATAACGCATTAGCCTTTACGCCCGATAAAGAGAGCGGAAACAAGAAGCATATTTATTCAGACAGCTTCTCCGATGCCCCAGCTGCTTTGCAAGAAAACCGGATATTAGAGAGGTGTGAATTAACTCTTTGACAGGTAACCGTTTTCACGTCGTGTAAGATTGAATTAACCGTTATTATCTGAGAACCGCGCCCTTGTGTTTACAGATGACGGCAACAGATGAAAGGGACTCATAAAGCTTTATGGCATGATAATGGTTATGATCTTCATATTTTCATTATTATTTATGCGTGGCAAAAATTTGTAACCGATTATCATTACGGTGCATTTGGGTTTATAGCAAGATACGTAATCGCATGATATATTTCGAGAGAAAACTATCTTGAAAAAAAATCGATTAAGGGCTGGTTTGCATCCATTAACGATAATATCTTGAGAACTATATTTCTCGCACTGGCCGATATTATATAAATTTGTGGTTAATATTAAAGTCATGCTGGTATTTCTGTAATGCTTTCAAAGGTGAGAGTTGTGAAATTAACCACCAACTTACGGGAACAGTATATCAACGCCTACACTGATTAAGCTGGACATCTGGTTAGCTCGCTCCATCTGTTTAATCCAGTCACTGCTGGTCTTGTTCTGTTCAAGTGTATGCTTAATGAGGCCCATGAATAATACAGACCAACATACTCCGTCCACTGAATAGTCTAGACTTAACCGTGTCAGTAGGAGTTTACTGTGTCACATTATGTCTATAAATTATTTGCTATAATATTATAAGCAAACAGTACCAATTCTTCAAATGGAATGGCCATGTCTGAGCAGCAAGTTTGTAATAGGGATACACTGAGACTGGGGTAACTAACGCTATGAGGTGAGACATACCTACGATGACTCACGGTTACTGCCGGTGAAACGCTAGTCCAGAAAGGTCACATGTCTGAGTCTGTTTGAATATCATTAACCTGGACTGAATGTATATAATAAGAAACGAAAAAAGAAAACCCAAACTAACACAAATATCAATCTTTGCCATATATAATTCAATCCATTTGTGATTGCCGTACATAATTCAATCCATTTGTGATTGCCGTACATAATTCAATCGATTTATGAACAAACAGTTTGAAAAAAAAAATCAGATTATTTTATGGTGGGAAGACGGAGTGTAATGTGCCCAATAATGTGCTTTATTGCATGACAGACACCTGTTGGTAAGAAAAATATCGGAATAAACAGCACTGAGAGGATTTCAAAGGACCTTGACTAATCTGCTAAATATTAAGATCTAAGAGAAAAAAAGAAAGAAACATAGTGTTTACTTTTTAGATGTACATTATAAACTTATGTATCATAATATATAATAACATGTAGTACTACCAACGTTCTTTGTTTACCCACGGATCATGTTAACTATGCATGCTATGGCCGTATGAATACTCCTTGCGTTAATTAACAAACGAATTGCGTTAACTGCAGTGAACACTATTAATGTTTTATGAGTTTCCCGTGGTTACCGCATAAAGTAGTTCATTTAAAATAAAACAATAATTGGGAGAGAAACACGCTCCAGGGATTTGCCACCTACGAAAATTCTATCATCTAGCTGTTGAACCAAAATATTCTCCATGGGGTAGTTTGGCTGTGGGGTCAACATATTTGCCATGGACTACTTTGGTTATTGAGCCAAAAATACTCTCCACAGGGTAGTTTGGCCGAGGAGCCAAAATACCCATGCCCTTTGTTTCTTATCGAATATTCTAAGCAACCTTTGACAACTCTTACCGCCTCCTGACTTCATTATTGCCCTGAAGAGACATTTTGTCTGCATGTGCACTTCATATGGCTGTATATAAATGTATTCTCTATCCTCAGATTCTAAGGACTAGCTGATTCAACAGACTATAGACTGTTGTTTGGACTTGCACTCATCATCAGCATTTCAGGTAAGCGTCTTCATTTTCCTATTTATATTCTAGGCTAGATTATGGAACTTCGATGGAATATAAGCATAACTTCTTAGTTTAAGATACGTGCTGAAGCGTGGAAGTTCCAATGGATGTGCTACAGTATGGATAGTGGGCGTAGTGTCAAGCGAAGGAGGCTAAAGAGAAGCAAAGTGCTCACAAAACGGAGACTAGAGTGTAAAAATAAATTCCCACCAAACTGCAAATTTGCATTGGCGATATACTTGCAAGTAGGCCTACAAATGGAGCTATGGTTCCAAAGAGTGTTTTGTCATTAAGTCACTACAAGCTATGACGTCCGTATTGGTCACGTATTGCCACGTATTTCCTGAAAAGGTGAAAAGGGTTGCAACATCAGTGCTGCACAGTCTCCATTGGTTTACGACAACAGTTGACTGGTCAAAACGACCTCCGCTGGTAAAATCTAAAAATAAAAAAATGAAATTCTGGTCCAGACAACAAAAAATTGTCGAGATTACCACAGGCTGGGTAAGACCATGATAATTAGAAGTAAACGAGATATCACGATCCAGAATGACAGGGGAAAAAATTGAGACAAGGGTAAATTAGCCTAGATAAGAATAAATTGATGGGAACAAACCTAATTTAGCGGAGTTAGCTTAGAAGTCGAGTGTCTAACAAGTCACAGACACACTGACAAATCTCAGTGGACCAGTCCTTAGGACTGTGGAGAGTCTCTAATAATTATCAAGCCACAGCCTCGCCAAAAGCCAAAAAAACAAAAAAAAAATGGCTTTAAGTTTGAAGGTATGCTGCTGCTGTTGCAAACATCCTGTCAGCGAGACAACAAGCAGACGTTTCAAATTCTGTTCTGAGGTGGTAAACCGTGCCGAAAACCAGCCCTACATCTGCGCAAGGTTGTGCAAATATTCCAGGATTCATGGCGGCATCCACCGATTATAACCTCAAAATCTGCACGGCTGAGGTCTATTACAGAACGGCGTTATCGCGTTATCGAAAATTAGGCTCCTGGGCTCTCTCATGCTTTATAGTCTATTGAATTGTGTCTTGTCTTGACGTATCTCACACATAAACCAGTAACACATACGACGTTATTTGTACAACTGCTTTGAAAACACCAGGAAATGAGAACACCAAAGAGGAGGGAGGAGCCAAGATGGCTGACCGTCTTTAGGCTGTCTCGTACATAGGGGTCATGTCAGTTCGGGACGCACCGAAATAGATCGGTGGCTGAGTATATTATGATGTAGATTTATTCTAGAATGCTCTCTCTGAAACCAGGGCTGCCACTCCTATGGCCTTTTCACTCAAGTAGTGACAACGAGTTTCATGAAATGTAGTGACATTTGGCCTTAGAATCCAGTGGAATGGCAAACATCAGAGTGGCAAACATCAGAGTAGCATTTGTAACTGAAACATCATTTCTCAAGGACACACAGAATGGACGGACTAAATATTATATTTCTTTTATATTTCTTTACTGTGCGGAGGATAATTCAAAGCAACGAGTCACTAGACATCTACATACTTTACAGCTGAGTTTTTATTTAATTTCAAAACTCATTACCTGCACTTTGAGTCTTTTGGAAATAAAAGATCTTATTTATATTAAGATAACTGCTCTTCACACCCACATATGTTTATGTTCTTTTAAATGACATTACTCATTTATAGGAACTCAGATTTTCTGAGCTGCTGAACCTTTATGTATCAACACAAACAAACAAACAAACAAACAACAAACAAACAAACAAACAAATGAACAAACAAACAAACAAACAAACAAACCTCTTGAGATGTTCAACCCTAAATCTTTCGATGTATTGCTATAGATCAGTACACTCTAAATTTTGAATATTTTTGTGAATACAAGTGAGAGAGAAAAGAAAAATTCCTTTCACATGTAGATTTGTCATAGCCGCCTAAGTGCTGCAGTATAACGTCACAGCGTATTGCCTATTTCAGAGATAGGCAATTTGCAAACTGGACTCCGTTTTGTGCTAACTACAACTCGATACATCCATCAAATGTCACAGACAACGTAAGTCACAGAGTCATTAGTTTCAGAAAATATAAAGCTCTAGAGCTTAAGATTGGCATTATTTTCTTGCGCAGTCTAATACAGTGTATTTCCCTCTCCTGAAAAACTCACTCAAATGAGATAGGCAAACAGCCTATGACTGTGATAACTTTTGAATATAACGCCGTATTTCATAAATTTAATGTTTGAAGCAAAAAAAAAAAAAAAAACTTGCATGCAATCTCTTCCTTGGTATGAATTCCCCATTGAACTATTACGTCATGAATTTTTCGAGCTTGTTTATGAATTTTAATACCGTCATCTAAAAATTCAGAATAAAAATGACGCCAAAATTTGTAAATGGCCCGATGCATGAACTACGATCTTATAGAATGTCAGCTTGGATGATTTGTTGGCGCACCTCGGCTATTACGTGCTTCAGCAGGGAAATCAAAAGTCAACCGTCCCAGCCGTTATTTTCAAGAGCCAGCCACTCAGCCAGACGAGAAGGGATCAAATTAGAGGTGTGCTGTAATTACAGTACTAGCCGGAACTTGTAATAAGAAACTAGCCGGAAGTCGGAGTCCGATATCTGTCATTCTGGCAAATGAGAAAAGTTGGCAGTATTGAAAGAAAACCGAAGAAGAAAAAATGTCGGTTACATACATTATAGTTGGTAATGGAAGGCGTACTGTATAGAAATGCTTTAGTTTGAAAAAAAAAATGCATTCATCAGTTAGTTAAAAGGGCGTATTTTACTTCTGTCTGAAAGCTGAATCCTTGTGAAAAGAATCAAGCTGAGGAATGGAAGTTGAAAACCTTCGCAAGATTAAAGATTACACAGGGAAAATTTCGTCTTTGAACGTATGTAATATCATGGTACAACAGCTAGTCTAGCCGTGTACTTATAAAGGCAGAAGATTTTAAGAATGTAACTTTAGCGCTCTTCATTATAAAGATCGTGTTGATGGATGGCCGGCTGGATGGGATGGATGGATGGATGGATGGATGGATGTATGGATGGTTGGATGGATGGATGGATGGATGGATGGATGGATGGATGGATGGATGGATGACTGGATGGATGGATATCTGTGCCACTAGCTTACTTAGATGCTTGATATGGGGAAAAAATTGGAACCCAGTTTATAATTCTATACCAAAGATTTCGGTTTCTTTCTAGATCTGTCTGAGTTTTAAATGTCCCGAATGACCTTCTGCCCTGACCATCTAGAAATGAAAATGTGGTAATCATCCATGTGTTCATACTTAATTTTCTGTTAGCTCCTAAACTGACAGTATGGCATCTTGCCACAGCGTAGATCTTCAGTTAAACCCACCCGATTACCATCTTACAGTGCTTGTAAGAGAGATAATATTACTACGACATCAATGCAGTAACCAAATATATCTTATTTCAGCAGGAGCTGTATTCGTGATAATTCAGGTATTCAAAATGGCCCACATACCTCGAGAGAACATGTCTCATTTTGTTTAAGATAATGAAAAACATGATTGCCTTATAAAAAATTGAATTCTTGCAGTACTTAAACTTAAATAATCATGACATTTTGCTGTTTTAATGAAAATGCTGTTAATAAAACAGAATTGTCTTTCTATTTATCTTTGTTCAGCCTCTTTTTATGGA
Source organism: Ellobium chinense (assembly GCA_033807755.1). Classification (NCBI taxonomy): domain Eukaryota; kingdom Metazoa; phylum Mollusca; class Gastropoda; order Ellobiida; family Ellobiidae; genus Ellobium; species Ellobium chinense. Next base: position 208,586 of record JAWQUT010000192.1, read on the forward strand.
AGCTATGTAGATCTTTTAGAAATAATAGCCTCTTAGAGACTTTAGCATTTCTGAAGATGGTCATTGAATTATGCTGAGCTCCGAATTGCAAGGCCAGAATGAACATGACCCTCTCGTCAAGAAGTTTAGATAGAACATTCAATCTTTCTTGTTCAAGATTCTTTAGTTCTTTAGTTCTCTCGCATATTTGGATAACGTGCCATCACATACTCTGTGCCATCTGTAATGAAATGTTCATCCAGAGGAACATTAATGAAAGCGAACAAGTCTGTTTTAAGACATACCTTTTTTAAAGAAATTATGATTTGAATGTTTAAGGATGACTGCCAGACTCCTTGCAGATAGTAAGCTGACTATCCAGATGCCATTGGTTATATGCCTCTGTCTGTGAGTTGCTGAAGTGTATTTGTAAAACGCCAACGGCCCACAATACTGGGATTTGGGGCCATATAAATAAACGTTGTTACTAATATCTTTATTGTCCGGAGGTCCTTGTCAAGCTCTTACGTGAGACTACTTGAATGCAGGACCTGAAAGAAGATGACATAAAATTGGTCTACATTTAGTAAAAGTAGATCCCAGAAAAACTACAGGACGAACTGGAAAAGTAGTCCGGAAGTTGAATTAAAATGATACCATTTTCGACCTTACTTTTTGGTAAAGTGGAACTCCGGAAAATTACTGGAATAAACGAGAGAAGTGGTCCGGAAGTTGAGTTCAAGTTACGCCATCTTGGATCCTTCCGCGCGAGTCTTTCCATTTACCAACTCCATCCCTCGACACCTTGGAGTCTTACATTCCGTCCATACATGATCTTAAGAAACAAAAATGACCACCACCAACTCAGCCTACTCCCCATAACGCCTCTTATCCTCTCCTCCGTCTCGCACTATCAGTTCCATAATATGCCGTAAAAGGAGTCGTGACATTCCCTCTAACCCTATAATCTCTGTGTCCAGTGATGATAAGAAGGTAAGAAGAAGGGGAGAAGATCCTTTGCCACGCTAACTGTTACACAGTGTTTCGGACTAGAAGTAAATTAGTCTGAAAGTGATTTTTGGTTTTTTTTTAGGTAGTCATGAAATATTCGAATAATTGTGCCCATTATTCGACTATTCAGACATGGAATTGAACTGTAGCCTCCAGGTCTAAAGAGCTGGACGAAAGGTCACTCGCTATTCAATCTGAGTTTTTTTTTTCTGTTGTCTTTGACTCCGAATGTCAAACTTGATTACATGTTTTTAGAATTCATGTTGCACGAATCCCACGCGTGTTCGAGTCAGAGTAATTCGCAGGTCTTTACTGTGAAAAAAAACAAACCAACATGAAACGAAGTTTGCTGTCAGAATAATGAAGTATCGCGAATTATTTATGCCATTCGAATATTTTGATTCAAATAACCGCAGATCGAATACAAGTCTGGACCCAAAGCTCGAGGAAAGCCCGGGCTATTGTCATGTAATCATGCACAGTCGTTATAAATATTATGATTTACCGTAATTAGGACTGTCAATATAGAGCAAATGCAATTGACAACAAAACATCAGAGGCCAAAGAAATCATGCCGTGGGATAGAGACCGTATGGACGGGGCAAAAAGAAAATTAACAAAGGGCAGTAATCTGCTCCGGAAGTCCGATATCGGCAACGGTAATCTACTGCAAAATCTGGATTTAGATAGATCATGGCGGATAATTTACGGTGGCCAGATTCGGCGTGTTCTATAACGGCTGGGATTTACGAGCAGAGTAGAGAGGAAAGGGCAATATTGGCCAACGGCGACTTCAGATAATGTGTAAATGTATGTGTGAGTTGGATTTGAGTGGGCGTGGGTGGGAGGGGAGAAGAACCTGACAAAGGGAAGGGGGATGTGACACTTACAGGGGCGTATTGAAATACTTGCAGGCAGGGGGCTGATCATAAGTGATGTGCACACTCGATCCTACTCTCTACTCACCCTGACTTTTGTATCCATCCATCCGTTCATCCATCCATCCATCCATCCATCCATCCATCCATCCATCCATCCATCTCTCTCTCTCTCTCTCTCTCTCTCTCTCTCCCTCTCTCTCTCTCTCTCTCTCTCTCTCTCCCTCTTCGTTCCTTCAAATTTCTGTTATTCCAAATGTTGCTCTGTATCTTCATTGTGAGCTCAGTGGCTGCAGTGAACCAAGAGGTCCAAAATTATCTGGTCAAAAAGCATAAGAGGTGATGGGGCATGGCATCCCACTCAGGAAAAGGAGTTGTGAAGTTGGGAGAAATGATCAACTCAACCAGGAAGTAAGAGCGCAACTTCTGGTAGACAACAAATCTAAAAACAGCGACTATTACCGCGTATCCAAGAACCTGATTGGCCACTGTGATACAGAATATTCGGTTTCATTGGCTGAGACAGTCTCTTACTTCCGGGTATACTTTTGAATTGGGAATGAGAACAGGAAATACTCTGAAAAGATCACAGGTCAGAAGTGGGGCAAGTTATCATAAAGTCTGAAAAGTTTAGGAAATGATTATGGTATTGAAATGGGGAGAATCAAATTTCCAGAACTGGGTTATCAAAGATAGGTTATGCGCTCTAAACTGGCAAGGGGATTTGCTGAAACTGGATAAGTCTGCATTGCACAATTTTGATGAAAAATGAGAAAGCTCGAAATTGTCCTAATTTTCATCCAAAAATACAGCTCTGCTATATCAATCATAGATTTTCAACGAGATGTTATTAAGAAAATTGGAATCAAAGAAAGAGGAAATATATTTCTAAATATGCTTTTGCCCTAGTTTTAGCCCCCAGGCCTTTCTATCTCCACCAAAAAAACAAAAAGGACTGGGGCCTGAATTTGAAAATAACCCTTCGATTTTGAAATAGGCTCGGAAGAGGTAGCCAGTATTATTAAAGCTGTGCAGCGAAACCTAATTTCGTATTATCTTGTTCTGAGATTTACTGTAAATCAATATAATAATATAAAATATTACGTCCAGTAAATCATATTGCCACTTTTATTAGAGGGAGAGGGAGGGAAGGGGGAGACGTTTCCGATTGCAGTAAATAATAACAACTCCATTTCATCTCTTATCGTTAGATTGTATACACAGATAAAAGTAGGAAATGGCTATAAATTGGTTTGCTTTTACGATAGCACATTATGTAGTTTAGAGATAACTGAAATAATGAAGAGAGTAGAGTTCTTCCACATAGCTGTTAGTAAGCTATCCCAACTTTCATGATTTGAATATGATAACGAGCTTTTGTCTAAATTAGTGTAGACCAGCTTCACAATTTTAAAACCAGTGCAGCATTCATTATGAAAACTAATTATCAACCTATCCATTCGCGTCAGTCAGCATGCAAAAGGGTGAGTGCTTTGCATAAAATGTGAAGAGTTAGCCAGCATACTCAAATGAACTCTTATCGTTCATTCTAATGAAGTACATTCAAACAAATCAAATTCAGTTCTTCAGGCTTTTCACCATTTCCT
>JAWQUT010000192.1:212336-227835 GCA_033807755.1 Ellobium chinense
ACTGCATCGCAACTGTACTGGGCACGCGCACACTCTGTGACCCACCTAATTAACATACCCAGCACAGCAAAACTGGTTATTGGACGCATTTGAAAGCCGTCAAAATAGATTGCGGTTATATAACAAGGTTAAAAAAAAGAAAAAATCAGAGATCGAACTAACACGGACAAATCCAATATCGAACATCAGAGGAGATTTTTTTAAATGACAGGATGGCCAGGTCTGTATGTTTCAGTAAGAGGCTTATAGGCATTGTAATAAGATAAAAATGCAGACTGGTAAATAGGAATACAGGCAGGCAGGCAGGCAGGCAGGCAGGCAGGCAGGCAGGCAGGCAGGCAGGCAGGCAGACGGTTGCTTGGTTGGCCGGAAGGACGGACTGGCCGGCGGGCGGACGGAGGGACGAATGGATGGATGGATGGATGGATGGATGGATGGATGGATGGATGGATGGAGGGCTGGATGGATGAATGGATGGATAAAGAGGACATAAAGAAAATGAGACGCTGATACACAAAAGTGCTCACCTCCATTTTCATCTACTCTAAGACAAAATCCGCTTAAGAAACAACAAAACAAAACCAAAAAAAAACCAAACTCCACAATCCTTGAGGCGCTCAATGAAGAATATCATAAGAATTCATTTGATTGGTTGTCAGTACTGCTATAGTTTCTTTGACGCACTGCACAGGGAAAGTAATGAGTTGTCCAAACATTGATGGGGTATCGGGATACTATTTCTGTTGTAGTATTTGTTTTAATTTCCGGTATCAGCCAATATTCATCTGAAGCTGAGCTGAACTGACGTGTGAGACGGCTATAGATGAGATGCCATAACTGACCTAAATCATCATTTCACCCTTCAAAAAATATCATCTTTGCGGACATTCTGTCTGTGTTGATATATTATAGCGTCGTATTTCAGAAATGTAAAGTTTGGAAAGTAAATGTGGACTGTATATAGCGATTTTAGGAGCACACAGTCGTCTTATGCTTTTAAGAGCCGTTCTGATACTGTCAATGTGTTCAGCCAATCTGATACTGTCAATGACATGAGAACTTGCCTAGAGTTCTGGAGAAAATGATACCAAAATGTGCATATGACCGACTTTGTGAAATGTGACCTTATACGTCAGTGCGGGCGGTATTTTTGGGGTCAATGCCTCTTGTGCCACACAAGGAAATTAAGGCAACGCAGATGAACTCAAAAGTCCAGTTAGATGGTGTGGTTTTCGCCAACATTTCTAGTACAATGACCTTGTATAACAACTGTATAACAAAGCAGAAACCTTATACTGTCGCAGACAGAAAAAAAGAGATGACATCAGTGAAACAGCGTCCCATCTTCTCCCCCTCCCCCCTTTCCAATCCCCATGTTTAAACAACTAATTAGTGTTTCCACCCTCTAACTTACAGATATTCTGTGGAGACCTGTGACCGTATGCATAGTCCATACGTTAGTTAACGTATTGCGTTAACACAGTGAACCCTACTAATGATTTGGGAGTTTCCCGTGTGTACAGCAGTGCGTTAACTAACGTAAAAGCTTATCCATACAGCCACTGGTCACGCCCAGGTCAAGACTCCTTTGGTTTTTTTTTTTTNGGGGGGGGGGGGGTGGTGGAGTTGTATTTTCTTGTGCTAAAGAAATGGGCCATGCGGCCAATTACAAATGACCACTCTTAGTTATTACGCATGCACGGTCATCCGGGCTTCACAAGCCACAACTCCAACAATCTTCCGCTTTCCACGTTTCCATTGTCAGAGGAATGTAACTGGCTCATATGATCTGCTACATTAGCTTTTGCTGACTGATGCATCTTTTACTTTTGGAAACAAGAGCTGATAACGCAATCAAGCTACTATGTTGGTTAAACTGGAAGTCCGTCATGTTGGAGTTGACTAATAAAGAACCGTTTATGAGAAATAGCAACAAAGCAGCAGGCGTAATGATCAGCCAAGCGCTATCATACAAAAGTATGTTGTCCACTACAATTTGTAAAACCCAAATATAAACAAGAAATAAATTTGATGCGTTATCCTGACCGAACTATGTAACATTGGCTGCGAAAGCCATTCAAAAAGTATTGATATATTATGATAAAGTGATATCAATACCAAAAGTATTGGTGGTAAGTTCACAAAAATGCATAGGACAAAAATGCTAATATCTTGTATGTGCACCGACCACGTATTTCCTCAGAGGTTCCTTTCAAATATCAATTGAAAATTCGATTGGAGTCGTTGTCACACAGTGTATTGATCAAATTAGTTACGGTCTATCCTGAATAATTAGAGTATCGATACCGTCGACGATTAAACAGAGTTCTAATACGAATCCTGAAGGCGAAGTGGCACAGTAAGTGATCTTTTCTGCTGGAAATAGAATAAAATTTGTCTTGGAATCCATTTGCCTCATGCCGTGCGGTTGAACCACCTGATCTGTATCAAAACAGACACAGGTTGACTCGCGGGAAGCAGTATCGGCATCTTGGCTTGTGAGATACTAAACAAGACAGGGTCAGAGAGTGCTCACTGGGATTCTTGTTGCTATGCGCCATGCGTGAGTGCACCCAGTTTAATAGTGATGATCGCGAGAAGGAATTCTGTCTGTCAGTCAATGTCGGTACCTGCGGCTGATACCTGAAAGTGAATATTACCAGTAGGCGTAAAGTTCCGTCCAAGGTTGGGCACGTCGGCCTCAAAATTCAGTTCAGATTAAGTTCAGTTTACTAAGGGTGAAAAAAAAATTACCCACCTAAGATGAAGGTTAGATCAGTTCCATAAACATTGAGCATTTTTCAGATTAGATCAGTTTCTCATGGTTCTGAAACTGGCATTCGGTTCTGATTTTCGAGGTAGGTGTGAATTAAACTAAAATTGAGGTAGAAAATTAAAGTTCAGATCAAGCACCCAAGGTAGCTAAATCAGTCCGTCCAAGCTAGATAATAAGCTGAGATCAAGTTCGCAGTTCAAGTTCACGTGAACTTAAGTTCATGAAATGCCTTCATATTATGATCTCAGTTCTGCTCAACCCTGGTGCCGTCACAGGTAGGACGGTTTAGGTGCATTCTTTAATGAGGTGTCAGTCTCCTAGCAGGAGGTTTTCTGTCGCCATAAGGTATGGGGTCAAATCTTTGTTTTCATTCTTTGAAGTGCGTTGACGTGTTAAGAGTTAAATATCTTCTTGAATAGTCAAGCCAGGTCGTTTTGTTCACACGCTCTTTCGACCACCCACCAACATTCTCTATGGAGATCCGATTTTTGCCATGGCTTCCAACTTTAAGTTTCTCGCACTAGATAAAACATAAAAGTTTACAACTATTGACTAAAAACGGGACACGCGGTAGACAGAACATCGTTCTCTAATGCGAATGTTAGAAAAGGGGTGGATATAAAAGAGAAGGCAGAAACTGCAATTTTGCAAGAAGCGATTACATAATATGTGTCTATTCAAATGGGATGTTGTGGAATTTGTAACTGTTAACATTAGATGGGGAGAGCGAGTGAGTGAGAGAGAGAGAGAGAGTGAGAGAGGAAGTTAGTGGGAGAGTGAGACAATGTGAGTGAGACAGAGAGAAAGAGAAAGAGACAAGATATGTCAATGACTAAATGTAATTTAGTACCAGTTATGTATGTATATAAATATTTTTTTTTGGTTGTTTTTTTTCCCCCTTTTCATTCGTTCCTTTGTATTGATGTGACATTATAGTGTATGTGGTTGGCTTACACCTAGATAAATAAACTTGAAACTTAAAGCTCATGATGAATTCACAATGAGATGATAACAGGGATAATGAGTCAAAAGACATTTCCCTGGGTTCTGAATCGGGNCGGATCTGTCTGGAGTGCAAAGATGCTGCGTCCGAAAACAAGTAACAAATAACTAAAACAAGCAGCCTACTTGCATTTTATTTCATTAAGATGAATGAAAACAGCACATTAGCCATTGTTCCTATCCAAAAATTGACGGGGATTTGAATATTCTAATGAGCTCTATTGGCGACGAGTAGGTGGCATACATTCGCAAGGACCGAACATTCCTCGACATCTGCGACAGCGAGACAAAGATTATTAATATTGTACTTTTCGTCCAGGCTGATTATTCCTCGACATCTGCGACAGCCAGACAAAATATTATTTACGTTGTACTATTTCCCTTAAAGTACTGATATTGAATTCGAGCGTTCTGATGGTCAGAACGCTTGATTAGCTGCTGAATGTAATGAATATTGAACATGTCTGGGTCAGCATTAATAGGTACAGCCAAAGCAGATCTGCATCGTGTTTTTCAGCATCATGTAACGAAGAGTGGTTGCATCATTTGTAATGTGAATCTTTGTTTTGCAGCCTGACAAAATAAGGTCTAAGTCGCCTTTTTTCCTGTAAAATCAAATATATCAGTAGTATGATACAAAAGCTTAACATGCTTAACGCCCTTTCATTACGCTTAAAAAAGTTTTGCTCAGTATTTTTCTGGATAGAGATATTATATTATACTTGTTTGAAGTAGTACGGGGTAAACCCTCTGCAATGGAAACATTTTCACTTTAAAAGTAATTTATTCTGCTGCACAAACACCCAAATTTAGTTTGATTTAGTTACCATTCTGCCATAAAATCAATAGTTATGAGCACAGAAATAATTTCACGATCGATTTCTGCAACAAGCAAAAATTCGATGATGGATGGTTCCGATCACCTCGAGAATATCATGATATATCAGTTCCTAGGCTGGCGCCATAAGCTTCATTTTCACTGGCTGCAAGAAAATTATTGTTGGCGTGGTAGAGTCTAACATTGCCTACTCAATGTTTCTAACTTCCAACCTTCTCTTCCTTTTATATGTTATCATGCCCTACCGCGGTCATGTTGTAAGTGCCTTGGCAAAGCATGTAATTCACAATTTTTCTCAGTCCACCCGATTGTAAACTGGATTCCTGGCTATAGGCAATGGAAGATATTGTCAGAATCAGAATACTGTAAATGGCAGCTGCACTGTATGTTCCTTAAGAAGCTGAGAAAGTCTTAGAGTGATCAGGCCTGCTGGGGTAATAATTATGTGGAATGGGCATGAGCCTTATACGAGACTTATAAACCGCATTATTACTATTATTATCAATATTATTCTTACAATGAAATCTTAGGTGCTGTCATTATTCACACTCAAACAGAAATGTGATGTAAATTGGAATTTGATGTGAGGATGACCTAGCGAGAGAAAGAGAGAGCATGAATGAATCAGTGAGAGGTGGAAAACAGAGGAAGGTCAAATATAATATTGGTCATTGTACACTGTATGTATATGTAAAGAATGGGATAACTACTGTGCTCTGTTAAAGTAATGGATGTTGTACTACTTGAAATGTCCCTGTCTTCTTTTGGTTTGTGTATGTGGAAAATTATATAGACATTTTTCCCTTTAAGCAGTTTTTTTTCTTTTCTCAGATAATGCACTTATTGTTTTTATCTTGTAAATATTGTCCTTCTGTTATTAGAAACAGAAAAAGTAAGATAGCCTTTCTGCATACTCTGAGTTTAGCATGATCCTTTAGTTACTAAGAGTATAAACGATTGAGCATACCGCTGGCAGCCAGGCGTCTCTGCCATGCATTCAGGAGCAATTAATGATCTGGAAAACAGCTGAGCTGAGCTAAGTAGCATGCTCGTGGAGTGAGTGCCCTCGTGAGCCACAGAGGATCGATGTGAGTGGAAAAGAACACTTCAGTTTAGAGGTAATCGTGGGACGTTGTCCGCATTCCGGGCAAACAGAATGGAGATGACAATCGAGTTTTGTCGATTTTTATGATTGGATCTTGTTTCACTTTGTTTGGAAGAGGTTGGGGATTATATCATGATGTCTGGGGAATGGGTTTGTTTTAATGTTACCGGAATGAGTAGAGCATCAAGTAATACCCTTTACAAAGGCCTGATTCAGCGTTATTGATTGACACAGGTATCTTTGTTTCGTTCAGTTTGAAGACTGTTTATGGGGTCGCGACCCAATGTTAAGTGTGTTTTGAATTAATTTCTGTAAAAGAACACTTATGTCCTTTTTTTTTTCTTAATTTATTATTTTTTTTTTTTTTGAAAATGCGGCCATCGTGCAAAATTTTTGAAGCAAATGTATGCCCAAAACAACCACTTTTGCGAAGACGGTCTCCATATTTTGTCAGTACAATTTCCAACTTACAAATATTTCATTTCAGTAAATTCTCTTTATGGTGTTAATTTAAAACAGACTTTCTTTCTATTATCAGTCGCATTCCTGCATTGTTTATATTAAGCATTGCCCCGTTAAAGTGCGAAAATGGGAATAATGATAATGTTTTTATACTGGACAATGTGAGGACCTATTGCAAGCCCGCATTTTTGCTTGCATAACACGTGCCAAAGTCTTCAAAGTAATCTTGCTTAGCTGTTAAAATTATAACATGCCCCAAGTAGAAAACTTGTAGAGGTTCGAAATCATCAATACTTGTGACTAGCTGGCAGGCAGGCAGGCAGGCAGGCAGGCAGGCAGGCAGGTAGGCAGGCAGGCAGGCAGGCAGGCAGGCAGGCAGGCAAACAGACAGACAGACAGATAGACTATTTCAACATTGCAAAAGTTACCCCAAAAACGTACGCAACTTAGCGGTGACCACGAAAACCCATCAAAAGATCCTGGTCATGGTCAAATTATTTTTTGATGCCGGTTCAAAGATTTATTGGGAATTTATGAAAACACATAACACATACTGCAGCCAGACATTTGGATCCTGACCAAATTTGACAGTCTAATTTCTGGCTGCTCAAAAACATCATGTGGCGCACACGTTTACACCAAGTGAATCTGTTGTTTTTTTTCCGACATTTCGACCTTTTACAGAACGTTATGCATGAAGTGGCCTGTGCTCTGCAGGCCTAATGAGGCGCTACGTTTACTCATGGTGATTACCAGCGAACAGACATGGTAATCAGGGGAGTAGCGCTGTAGGCCCACAAGTCAGTGAACATTGTCCAGTAACAGACTTTGAGGTACTCATACTGCGGCTGGCTCCATTATAATAATAATGCGGTTTATAAATCTCGTATCCAGGCTAATGCCCGCTCACGCGACTTCACAATATCATTACCCCAGCAGGCCTGATCACGCTAGAACTTTCTCGACTCCCTGGGGAGCATACAGTGCCGCTGCCATTTATAGGCGCTGATCATTTGCATTCTGACAATATCTTCCACTGTCTATAGTCAGGTACCCATTTTACAGACGGGTGAACTGAGGAAAATGAGAATGAAATGCTTTCCCAAGGCACTTACAACATGACAGTGGTCGGGAATCGAACTCACGACCTTCAGATCTTGAGTCCAACGCCGTAACCATTAGGCCACGCTGCTCTTATAGTGACTAGCAGGTCACCCGTTCTACGAACGGAGAGGAAAGGAGGATGAAAATAAGATATTTGAGACAGATTTATGAGGAACATAAAGTACATATGATAAGAGCATGGTATGGCACGGCAGTGACTGCCACTCACATGTTGACAAAAAATGCCACCCTTTACATCTTCCTTCCAGCTTAGCTAAACAAATGCTTACGTCCGGTCCGCACAAATGAACAAAGCTTCACCACACGCGATCTGAGAATCCATGTCACTGTCGCTAAGTGTCGTGCGGTCTAAGAACGGAAGTTCCGGTCTGAGACGGAAATGACGGACATGAAGGAAGTAATTAACACGTCGTATTCGCAATCATTAATTGATAGATGATAATTATGAATCAATTTCTGAAAAATTTATACGTTTTTGGAAATAAATGCTTAGACCACGTACAGGTTTGGTACATTTTACATACATGTGCCAGGTTTCATTCCTCATGAAAAAAGCCTTTGCGGGAACAACGTTGGGCCCAGGCTCCATTATTATATGATAGACTGTGCATTTGGAACCTATTGTTTTTTCTTCTTTTGGCCCTGTTAACATTTTGTTTTATTCTACAAACACCACTGTGATTTCGAGAATTTTTCTCCATGAAGGTTAAAGTACTTCTTTTGCCCGATCTTTTAACGGGAAGAACAAGAGGGGTCAACGCCCAAATTTTTTTACAAATCTCTTTTCAAAAAGGTCACCTCGAACTCTGATTGGTTCCCAATTTTCATTCGGCTGGTTTTGATCGCGTGCCAATACAAAGGCCAACACACTTTATTTTCTTGTATGTATAAATAAGGCTCAAATTGTACCTGAAACTTTAAAACTGGATGCTTTATTTATATCACAGGTCATTATACATATTTCTACACCCTAACACTGGCTGGCAGGATCCCCCCAAAAAAGGGATTTTATATATTTGCGGATTAATTTGGGTGTACAATGAGTGATTTGCCCCTCTAATAGTGCCAAAAACGTTTCAGTGTACCGCCCTGTAATGAGAAAAAAAATGACTACCTTGAAGCTCGTGTACACGAAAATTCCACTTAGTCCCTTAACAGACGAGATGTAAAAAAACGCAGCTGGAATTACTGCGCAGTCTGGAGATACACTGTGGCAAATGGATGCGGTCACACGAGCGACGTCAGGCAGTAGTTTCGGTCCTGGCGTAGCAGATGTGTGTCGCCCACATTCTGGTATTCCGCGATACTCACCATGATCAAAGCCACCCTGACTCTCCGATCGTCCATGTTGAACCGAGCTGTAGCGTTAAATGTCGCCCATCACAAAAGTCAGTGACACTTTCTGCGCAGAATTTACTGCGCGACAATTGTAGCTCGTCTGTCAAGGCACTTACTCGTTGCTATGCTCTGGACCCGTGTCCGCTAGCCACGATCTCGGATACCACACAAACTTGATGGATCCTTTTGATTTCGTGAGATCCCACGGTGATGCACTTTGTTGCAACAAAGGACTGTTGTATTTTTGCAAACATATAGGTGAAATGATTTGGGGAATAAGGTAGCGTCGATGAACTCTTCTCTCTCCTTTCTCCTTTCCCTCCCTCCTTCTAGAAGGAGACAGTATCCCTTTTGAACGCCAGATCTTAGGTTACCAATTAAAAACATTGGCGGCCATTAGGTTAGCCCCGTCAGGATCCTCAGCACGTCTTAAGAGAGATTTCCGGCCATTCGTTTCGAACTATGGTAATGAGTGTAGTGATAGATGAACTTCACTAAGGAGGTAGTGGAGCTTGTGAGTTAAGATGAAGGTATCAAGAAGAAATAAAAACAAGGATGTCTTTCCAACGCTTTAGGCCTTTTTGCGGCAAAATTTATGGACTACTGATGTCTGCTTTCAGGTTAATGAGGTTAAACAACACATTTCTTCTTTCTCGGCCTGTTCAGTGCGCAACTTGTAAGCACGAAAGGAAGAGACCATCTCCATCCATAAATATTAGCGACCAGTCACATTGGACAAGGAGGCAAACAGGTCATGTGATCGCAGTATGCATCAATGACAGACGAAGCCTGATTATTTCGCCATTTTTCCGCGGCCATTTTCATAATACATTATGAATCCTGCTCAATCAGAAGCTCAGTTCGGATCCGATTAGAAACGTCACAGACATGTCGAACGATCTCCGACAAAAGGGTTGATGTTTGATAACGCTGCTTTGGAGAAAATAGAGTCGTTCTGTTTGATTATTGTTTGGAAGGGGCAGAAGGGGGNGGGGGGGGGGGGGGGGTAGAATTTCTGCTAAGATATCAAGGGCATTCGATATATAACAAAATTTTTTTTTTGGGAGATGAGTATTGACAATTAATTATGAACATTTTTCCCCACCTCCCCCTCCCTCCCCCCAAAAAAGATGATTTTGCCGGGAAAATCAACATAACATCACGCTTATTCCACATTCGTCCAAATCAGTTTTTGATTAGTTGAGTTCTTTATATTTCTACGATCTACCTTTTATCTTCCTTTTTCCCTATCAAAACAAAATACAGAGTTTTTAATTCGTCATTGTATCCCAAGTTTTCAAGCTAATCCACATCTGTTTTATTATTTTGCCTTGAACAACAGGTTAAGAACACTTAATTTCTCAAAACCTCAAAAATGACCTGGGCGAATGTGGAATAACGTAATCGATAGGCCATTTAGTCAGAGGATGTCAGATATCTTGGTAGAAACGCATCTGTTTGGGTTAATGAGATGACAATTATTCTCCCCCCTATGGATAAAAAAACTGATCATGGGCTCTTGGATTTGTCAAACGTAACATGATATGACGCAGGACAAGTGTCGGAATTTTCCCTTCCTCGTTTTCCTTAAGATCAGCCTGCAGTTTGAAAAGATCTTGGCTTGTCAATAAAGCATATATTATCAGCAGAGTTATCTTTCTGTTTATCGATTCTGTTCCGTTCCCCTCCTTTTCCTCTTCCCTGCCCGACTCATACAAACTCATCGATACAAACATAAATCCACTATAACAACGAAACTTCGTTTTATGGTTTATTACAGAGCGGTGTCCTGGTTGATATCGATACTGAGTACTCAAGGCACGGGTTATAATTCGAGTACTCATTTCCAAAAACAAAAATGAGTTAGCTAGTTTTCTTAATATAGCCATTCCTATTAGTTTTAACAACAACACAAAGGAGGGAGTATTTTTTTTTTTAACACATCAATGTGTTTATATTCATTTGACTTCTCATAAAGCAAGGACAAGTGTTTTGCCTACACGAATTCTTAAAAACATTCGAACGGAATGGATCTTTCTCTCGAATAACATGGAGAGCCTTAGTCTGTCCTTGGACAATAATTTTATTGGATAGTTGTGACGTCTCTGTATCGATATCGATATCAGCCTCATAGGTACTCACGTCACTAGACATTTGAAAATATCCTCGTCGCCACAACTCTAGATTATCCGCTTAAGAGCCCAAGGCCACCCCCAATTCCTACCCCCCTAACACAAACACACACAGATGCTATACCAGGGATTATCAGCATCAAGTGAAAAGAAAAAAAAAGTCTATGCGTCATCTGATATAGACATATATATATATAGTTAAGAAGACATTTACTGCACCACTATATCTTCTCTATTGTTGTCACTTGGAAAAAACCATCAGGAGTGACTAAAGTTTGAACTGGTAAGAGACATCCTTTTGAATGTGAGCGCTGTGACTTGTGCATTTGTATCTCAATCAAACCTCATTATTAACATATACAGGGCCTATTTAGAGTGACATAGAAGGGTATAATACTTATTTGGTACGTCACACGTTACATAAATTTGACATTTGACCTGCTTACGAATACTTTGATTGGAAGCCTTGGAAAGCTATAGGCTTCTGAATATTGTGACGTCGTTTCTTTTGTAATATTTTCATTGCCGTGGGGTTTCTGTCTGTCTAAGTAAAAATGAAAAATATAAATTCGGTCGGTCTTTTTTTTTCCATTGCTTGTCATCGTTTTCTTCACGTTTCAGTTTTTGTTCAGTTAAACATTTGAATTAAAAGTACTTGAAATGTCACAGTGATTCTGTGGATCTAAAGTTTCATCGATGATTGTCAGCTGTTTGGATCTCCTTTGAGTCGCGTAACTATGTGGTTCATTCAGTTCAGTTGTGATTGGTGTGTCCCAAACAATGTAAGGGCCGCTACAAGGTTCTTTTCACGATTAAAAGTACATTTTTTTATCAATTAGAGTTTATATGATAAAAAGGATCTGAAACTCGTGTTTGTTTGATTTTAGATATATGAAATTTGTTCCTATTCGCTGGCCAGAGGCTCGCGAATAGGATAAATAAATGTATAACGAATTTCATAAATCTGATATGAAACAAACACTAATTCCAGATTCTCTATTTCTGCTACAACAATATGCTTTGTCAATTTTTATGTAATTCGTGTTGTGTTTTTTCCTTTGACCTAAACGTTTCCTCAATCTCCTTCACATCGCCCACGTCCAATCTGTCTTGTACACGTAACTAGATCACATCGAGAAATCTTTTAATGGGTTAAAGTGCTGTCTTAAATTTCAGCTTGAACTGTCAGTTACTGTCGTTGAACATTTCATAATGATATTTTATGAGTTAGTTTTAATCTGACAAAAAAAATTACGATTATCTTTCTGAATGAAAGCAATCATGAAAGCCAACATCTAGATCATCGTTATTCATTATTCTTATTTCGCAACCATATCAAAGCAGTTCCAGTAGAATGGCATGTAAATCATGCTAATTTTTTTTTAAAGCTTTGACTTAAGAGCGATGAAATTCGATTAATATTTAAAAGATAAAGTAACTCCTGTTTGAAGCAATTGCTGTGAAGCCAAAGTTTTTTTTTTTAGAAATTAGCATAATTGAAAAATATTCTTCTGGGATTGTTCATACACAATTGGTCATCTCGGTTTACCAATGTTGCCACGGAGCAAGGTATAGGAAAGAAAATGCGTTCTTCCGCGAGTTTTTGGGCAGTAATAATCTAGAGACCATACATCTCAAACCTCGCTCCTAACCGATTTCGGGTGGTCCACAAAACAGCGACAAAATGGTCAGTGGCCAACACTCCCTGTTGACAAAACGGCGATAACCGGGTGCGCTTGAAAAAGCGGTAAAAACCTTGTTAGCTGAAAGCATCAAAGGAGGCCATACAAAACAGCGACACATAATATGCATTGTCAGGCATTTGGCTTTATAAACTCACGTGAAACATAACACAGAGGCAAAACTGTGCATATTTTTATGTTTTGTAACTGCTTTTTGCAGAGATCGAATTATTCTGTACACAATATATTGTGCTAGTTTCATCATTGCCAAAGCAAGTGCAGTGTTTTATTTTTCGCGAGAAAACGCGTATTAAGTCAAATGTGAGAGAGTAAAACGCATGCAAACAAATTTGTAACTTCTATAATCTTGCCTTCCCTGTCGCTGTTATGAATTCTCTCCTTATCGCAGTTTTTGGTTTCACCTTTTGTCGATGTTATGTTTGTCGCGTTTTCGAGTAGGAGTTACATATTCACTTTCATCGCTCTTTTGTACCCCTCCCATCGAGTTTCACATGGACATTGAACACTTGTCAACATGGGTGAGGATTTCCTAACCTCAGGTACCACTGTCTGTCCAGACTTGGGAGTTCATAACACCCATTAAATGTGCTACTCTGTTCTGTAATTCTACTGAAATGTCATTCCGGAGTCCAAAGGAAACGGACACAGAAATCAAAAGTGATAAAGACAGAGGAAGAGTCTGGTCTGGTGAAGCGAGTCAGATTCTAGACTAGTGGGAGGAATGGTAGAAGTCTTTTCATTATCGCCGAACACTAAGACACTGCAGTACGAATGGTACAGATCACTGACTGATGCTGGCCGTGCAATTATGGAGAGTGGTTGTCACGACGTGCCAAGATGTTTCTATACACTTTTCATATTGGACAGGCTGGGGTAAAAGGTTGTAACTCATAATTTCTGAAGATTGTGAAATATTAGTGGTGGTGAGTGAACCAAGAGGAGGGGGCGGGGGGNAGAGAGAGAGAGAGAGAGAGAGAGAAATATTTAACTAGGCGTGTGTGGATTAGTGTATGAAAAGGCAGAAGGGTGACTGGACCTGTTTGTCTAAATGAGTGAGCGAATGGGTGAGTGAGTGAGTGAGTGAGTGAGTGAGTGAGTGAGTGAGCGAGTGAGTGAGTGAGTGAGTGAGTGAGTGAGTGGGTGGGTGAGAGAGTGAGTGAGTGAGTGAGTGAGTGAGTGAGTGAGTGAGTGAGTGAGGTGAGTGAGTGAGTGAGTGAGTGAGTGAGTGAGTGAGTGAGTGAGCGAGGGAGGGGGCGAGCGAACGAACGAACGAACGATTGAAAGTGCAAATTAATGAATGAATCAGTGAGACTGAAGCAATTGTACGCTCTTAGGTATGACGAGGTTACCGACATTTTCAAGACAATACAGGTTAAGCTAAGTAATTGTGACGAATTTATTTGCTTAGAAGAACGCAATTTTCGAATTATGCAAGGGTAATTGGAAAACCGAAAACCGGAACGGTCAAGAAAAATGTCATGGACGTCCATCATTATGAGATGAGCTCAACACATTACATGGTCTGCCGCTACAGTGTATGAACATGTATGTGAGTGGTGAGGGAGAACATTAAAGGAAATATATTCTTGAAGGCAACAAATGGGTATCGGATGGAAAAATAACGAGGAAGGCTGGCATGAAGAGAGAGCGAGAGGGAGAGAGAGAGAGAGAGAGAGAGAGAGAGAGAGAGAGAGACAGAGACAGAGAGAGAGAGACAGAGAGAAACACAGAGAGAGAGAGAGAGAGAGAGGTAGGGGTTGGCAGAAAGGAAGAATGGAAAGGAAAGGGAATTCAGAGAGAAAGAACGTAAGGAAGTTGCGAGGGAAAGATCATAAAACAGTGAAAAAGAAGGAAGGAAAATGACAGGACTGGTTGAAATAAGACAAGCAGGAAGGAAGGACAGAAGGAAGGAAGGAAGGAAGGAAAGAAGGAAGGAAGGAATTAAGGAAGGAAGGAAGGAAGGAAGGAAGGAACGAAGGAAAAATGGAAGGAAGAAAGGACAGAACGCCGAAAGGAGGTCAGGATGGAATGACGGCAGGACGGAGAAAAGAGAGGAAGGAAGGTGGTCAGGAAAGAGGGAAATAGGATCAACATGAAGGAAGGGAGGAAGACAGGAAGACAAAGATATCAGTGCAACGCCTAGAAAAAAAAATGCTTCCGCAGCAGACATAGTTGATGTTGTAGATGGTCCATCGTCTTCAGTGTTAAGTGTTTAATTCAGTTTAGTTTGTTTGTTCATTCGTTCGTTTGTTTGCTTGTTTGTTTTTGTTTGTTTGTTTGCTTTCCTATCCAAGCACCTTAATAGTTGAGAAAGTGATCCAAAGCTACAAACAGCTACTGTAACAGAAAGCTAGTGTAACTACAGAGGTCCGTTTAGTCCAAGGTAGACCACTTGTGCTAAAATGAAGTCGACAAGATTTGCTGTTACAGCACTTAGTCCAAATAATTGTTCATAACCACCTTCATCGTGGCAGCCGTATACCAAGATTAGTGAGCTTTTCTGTTCGTACATCTGCATTAGATTGAACAGTAGCATGATGGCATTCTTAGCTGAACCAATAGAGAGCTTTTATTCAAAAGTTCGGATTTCTTACAAACTGTCAAAGCAAGGACAGGCAAGTGGATTATGGTACTTCCTGGTGTTGCAGTCATACTGCACATTACAAAGAAAATGTGAAAAAAAAATCACATTTGATTCTGGATCTAGTTCGTAACGTACAATAATATAATCATAACTTCATATCACTAGGAAGTGTAATAAACATATGCCTACTGCTGTCACTACGGTCCGTAGGAGAGATCCAGACTTAAAAATACAGGCTCTCCAATAAATTCTTGATACACCATAATTCGGTGGGACTGGCATGGGAAAACCATCAACATGGGGATTCTCTTTTCGGTGAGGACCTGTTCACCTAAACTTAAGTCTGGAAATCCCAGCTTTTGAAACATTCAGTGCTAATGAACTGTCCTGTCCCACAGCGGAGGGACACTTTTTGAGGCTGGTTGGAATTGGGG
>JAWQUT010000192.1:236081-266745 GCA_033807755.1 Ellobium chinense
GAAACAGTGCATTCATAGTATTATGACGTTCAGACCTGGATATTGTATTAAAAGACTTCTGAAGACTTTCTCCCGTTGGTGAGATCCAGTGCTACCTATCTCAATGCTATTATCCGTAGTATCTTATAAATGTAGTTTCAGATTTAGAAAGTGAGTCTCTTATCACAGTACACGGTGTGAATGTATTTCTTGAAGCTTATCAAAAAATAGTGTTCCAACTAACGCACTTCTATTGAAGGTTTTGTGTCGTGCAACAGCCGTTTACTGCTTTTCAAACGTTTTTTTTTTTTTTATTGCATGTAAAATTATTTTAGACAACATATTTATATAGTAGCTGTATATCCAGGCTGTCAATGATGTTGGAACTAAAACTGGTGTTCAATGTATTTCACTTGTAGAGTGTACTTTTTTACTCCGAAAGATGATTTACCCTTGCCATGTCATTGTATATAAAACTGCTATAGACAATTATTTATATAGTGGCTCTATACCAAACTTTCAGCGATGTTGGAACTAAAACTGTACTTCACTTGTAAAGTGTACTTTTTCACTCGAAGAGATGATTTGTTCTTGCCATGTCACCAAGTACCTTCAGTTACATATTTTGACCGCCTATATGTAACCGGGTGGCAAGGCATAATATAGTATTCATTCTTTAATCATTTAAGCAGGAGGAATGTGAGCCCAGTCTGATAATTATTGTTTTAGATGTTACATATTATTTTAGGGAAGTGTGTCACCAGGGAGTTTACGAAATTACTGTGAAGGATCAATTTTGAGAAGAAAGGCCGAAAAAAAAGCCTAACACTACAACATTTCCTGTCCCTACTGGGAATCGAACCAGGGTCCTTCAGCTTGCAAGTCTGAACGTGCTACCACTACACCACAGGGACACTAATTTCACAGCAATTTAATTCTTAAATACTCTACCTACTGCCTGAATATGTTCCCTAACTTCCAAGTGCGAGCCTAGTGTTCACCCGTGACCCTGACACTCTTCCCGACTGCTCACGTATGTTGTCTTTGCAGATTCTGTCTTCATGTGATCCTGGGCTTAACAGGATCCTGAGACAGGGGAAGAAGTCTCATTTAGTTTAGAATCTCTTCGATCTTAGTTTATTATTTACGGTTTTAGCTCAGTTCGAAGTGATGGTGGTGTTGGTAGTGGTGAGGGTGATGGTGATAGTATTAGTGGTAATGCAGATGCTGTTGGACATTTTTTCAGTTCCATATTCTTTGAAGTTAAATTTTAACCACTCTGCCTTCCTTTACGTCCATATTTAAGCTGGCTACCTGTATAGCGAAGTCGATGTTTTTAATCTAATCAGTAGTCTCAAGAAAGTTACGTGTGTGTTTCCTTTACTTTCGGTCCTTTGTTGGTTTCCTCTTGACCACCTGCTGGTCTCTTGGTTCCACCAGCAGCAAAGTAGCTGGAGACTATCAGATGACAACAAAACTGTTGATTCGAATCACACCTCCATCTCCTCCATAATCACACTCCTACATAACAAACCTCCAAACTCCTGGCTCACCACAAGGGTTCCCAAACTTTCACGACTTCCGTGCCCTTACAGCATACCAGAATGAGCCGTACCTTGTCAGTTCGTTGCCTTTACTGTTGCCTAGATTGCTAACAAGTTTATTGGTAGGAGCCCAGACTACAACTGTGGTACCTGGGTGAACAATAAAATAATATAAGACGGGATAGCACATGAACATTTACAGCAGTATGTCTTCTAAATTCATACCATTAACTGTTCATCACAAACATGTACTTTATATAACATTTAACGTACAAAATAGAACACTCGCTTACACTAATAACCATTCAATCCTTACAGCTGTTCTTTTTTTTCCATTAATTACTTAATAGCTTTATACCCTTATTGAAATGTTCGTAACAAACTCAATGTATTCCTTATCTGGTGATTGCATGCTATACAAATTCTATCCCGTTTCTGATCATTTCCGAGCATTTTTTTAAAAATGTACAATTACGATAATTAGCCAACCTCCTGCTTTTATGTATGCCATTCCTAATAACCGAATACTAGCCTTTCTAATTCAATGAATAGAAATTAAACTGATGCAAAGCGAGATTGGAAACCGCATTTGTCATTTCTGCGTTCTTCGCTCTTCGATTTGTCATCATAAAACCAGAAAAAAAAACAAAAAAATGACACAAAGTCCATTATATGTCAGCAGTAAACCTCTCCAGCTGCTCAACAAATCAGAAGAATGAATGCTCCCATGCGTCAACAGAGTCATATTAATAACGCAGAATGCGTTAAATTGAGACATCCCACAGGTTATTGTCTGTGTCTCTCATGAAGATCAAGGCCTTCAGGGCACCCCAGGTTTACCAGGACGCATTAAAGGAAGTTTTTGTTGTGGTTCAGACATAGCTGCATAATTTTGAGGCCATCACATCTGTCGCACACGACTCTGCTGAAAGGAAAGCGGTCAAATGATGCTTGTTCATGTAGCCTATTATTATAAGAGCCCTACATGTAGCCATTGTTTCGGTAGTTCGTATTCATTGGAAATAGGAGTCTGTTAGGTATTGTCTGAGCAATAAGCGGTCGGCCTTATTGCTGTTGTACTAGTGACATATTTTGATCGCACATGGTGTTTGTTGACTCTGTGCATGGGATTTGTTCTTAGTCTCAGGTGATCATACAGTTCTTTCTTCCTCCTCTGAATTGCATTTGCATGACAGAACCAGGTTACTTCTTCTTTATGCTGACTTTTCGAATGTGAAATGTCATGTTGGTTAGATATATCACTGTACAATATAATATCATTGCAGAACAGAAGCGAATTTCTTTTGCCAATCCTTTGCACTGTTTGGAAAGAAATTTTGATAATGCTGATTTTAGGCATTGACGGAACTTCTAGTTTTGTTTTTTTTTTCGTGTCGCGAGGAAGGCAATTTTGCCTAACATTTGGTTCTAATTTTTAATGTGGTTTTCTCGTTTATTTTATCATATAATATCATAAGTATGTTATAGTTTTATTCCATTTAACAACTCCTTTACTTAACTTTCTAGTTTGTGGAGAGTGAGGGGACAGGGTAGAAGAAAGGTGACGTGTTCGAGAAGACAGATACAGAGAGAAAATTGAAGAAGGAAAGAAAGAGAATTGAACCTGCTATCTCTGCGTCAGGACCTATCACCACGCCAGTTTGGACAGCGGGCTGCAGAGAGGACTCAATGGATTTCCTTCTTTAGGTTAAGGCACGACATGCCACAATAAAAGAACATTCGTACTGTTTATAGGCATTCGTTATTGTGATTTTATACGAATCTTTGAATTATTTTGTTCTCTCATCTGTCTTCCAGACCATGAGCTCCAACACCTCAGTGAACTATGACCTCCAGACGGTCAACGGGTCAGTTGACTGGAGCAGGTGTAAATACAAAGACAGGATCGGCAGTCAGTGCTATTATTCAGATCAGGTGAGTCTCTCTCTCTTTGTGTATGTGTGTGTATGTGTGTGTGTGTGTGTGTGTGTCTGTCTGTCTGTCTATCTGCTTTGTCTGAGCTACTTGCATGCTTATTCATTTTCGTCCACCTTCTCGTCCATCAAAGTGTTTGTCCCCCCATATATTGGTGGGTGTCGTTGTTGCGTTGACATTGCCTTTTTATCCATGTAAGCGTCTAGCCCAAACACATAAACATGAAAGGAACTATCATCCCCTGTTCTGAAGGTCAGGCCTTTTTCTTTTCCCACTAGCCCGTAGGCTGGGATGGGTCCTCGATTTTCTTTTATCTGCAAAGACACCGCCTACAACGGTGAGTATCGCTTTTGGCGTCATAAGAAGAGATGATGGCTAACCTGATGAAACAATACAAAGAAAGTTTTGGGTCAGCGAGTGTTTCCATCCACAAGCAACTGTCTACACTAAGGTCTTATATATATTTTCCCATCTTTAGGAAGATTTCTGATTAGCTGAGACGATGAAACTTAAAGGAACTAGCGTTCAAGTTATTATCATTCATTTCTTTTGAGTGAGACAGCCCCGCGGAGAATGAGTCCTAGAAATTTCTTGAGGTCAAACAAACCTTGTCTAACCTCGTCGTTGTAAAACTTGAAACTTGTCTGTTCCGAAAACCTCATTTTCAGGTTTTCGTGGTCATAGGCATAATCCTTAAAGTAGTTAACGCATTGCGATAACTATGGAACCTCCCAAAATAGTAATAATATTTACCGTAGTTAACGCAGTAAGTGTATCCAGCCACTGTACTGTAAAACAGTGTTAATAAAACTGGCTACTTTATGTAAATGATGCGTTAGTTGCGGTCCTTCTGGGTCTTTTTTTTTTTCGTAGCCAGTCCCCGCTTTCTTAACAGTAAATACACGCACAGTACTTGTGTATTCGGGTGTACCACCTATACATCTACACCCACGCCACCCACGCCTAAGTCCACATCACCCGTCATGGGACATCCTCATTTTTCCACTCGAAACCACACCCATGCTTTCTCACGCTCCTCGCTCACTTCCATCTCACGCTGTTGTCCCAGACATGACTTTTCTGCACCTCCGTAAATTCTCTTGGGGAAGTCTTCTTTGGTGCGTATGTACACAATTTCTGTCCAGACATGGTCTGTTAGTTATATATGGCGGCTGTTTGCTGAGAACTGACGCTTCGCACATGCCGTCTGTCTTGGCTTGTGTACTTGTCTGTTGGCCTGTGTAGTGTACTTGTTTGCTGTCCCTATCTCCTTCCTTCCGTTCTGTTTTTCTTGTCTTTGTGATTTTGTGATGGTCTGTCTTCCTTTCCAGTAATTATTTAATATTGAATGCAAGCGATTCCTAGGTGTAAGTGCAAAAGAAAGAGAGAGAGAGAGAGAGAGAGAGAGAGAGAGAGAGAGAGAGAGAGAGAGAAAGAGAGGGAGAAAGAAAGAAAGAGAGAAAAAGACACACACACACACACACACATACACAGACAGGCAGACAGATTTTATGTAACTATCGTGTGAGAGAGAGAGAGAGACACCCCACACACACACACACACACACACACACACACACACACACACACACACACACACAGGCAGACAGATTTTATGTAACTATCGTGTGAGAGAGAGAGAGAGAAAGAAAGTAAAAGAGAAGGAACGAGAGAGAGAAATGAGTGAGTGCATTTGCTGACTAAATTAGTGCCAAATTAAGTGCAAATTAAGTGAGTCGCTGTATCTATTAATCCATTTATACATCACGTATATCATCAGTACATAGTACTCGTAATGACCTTTTGCTTCCCCTTCCTCTCCACCAGCACCTCCTCGACTCCATCTACGACTACCTCCAGCTTACGCCCCTGGAATGGGTCATCTCCGTCATCTACGTCCTGGTCTTCATCACGGGCGTGGGCGGCAACTTCCTGGTGGGCTACGCCGTCTGGAGGAACAAGTACCTGCGAACAGTGACCAACTTCTTCTTGACCAATCTGGCTGTGGCAGACTTCTTGACCATCGTCTTCTGTCTGCCTCCCAGCTTCGCCCAGACCGTCCTGGAGACTTGGTTCCTTGGGGACACTATGTGCAAGATCATCATCTTCTTGCAGGTGAGTCGGAGAACCTTTCTGGGTTTTGGCTGCAGTGTTGTCAGATTGGCTCCTAAGCCGCCAAATGTGGCTAATTTTCAAATTCCTTTTTTTTTTTTTGTTTCATGCAGAAAATCTTCGGCTACTTTTTAAAAAAAATTTTTAAGAGTTGAAGTTGTGTCTTATTTCTATACATTTTTCCATCATTTCGAGATGAAAACAGCTTGTGTTTTTCACCGAAAACCTGAGTCATGTTAATTTCTAATGCATGTTTCGAAACTGAGATGTTTTTTGGTTGTTTTTTTTAAAATGTTGTTTCTTGCTTTTACACAGGTGGCTACTTTTGGCGGTTTTTTTAAGGTGCTTTTTTTTTTTTGACTCTTTTTCAAGTTTAACTTGGCTCATACATAAAATTTGATCTGGCAACACTGATTAGCTGTCTTTATTATTGTAAGAATACGACACTAGAATAATAGTCTTGTAACTGAAGTTGTTTTTTTTTTGCGTAACTGAGTTACATACACACAAAAAAACCCACACATACACCCAACGGAATTACTCTTTAATGTATGCTGAGTTTCAGTTGGTTTGGACGTTCATTTTTTAATATCTATAAAGCGGTGGGTTGAACTGTTCTGTCTGTCTGTCTGTCTGTCTGTCTGTCTGTCTGTCTGTCTGTCTGTCTGTCTGTCAGCATCTGCCTATACTTTTCTCCATATTCTGGGTGGCTGATTCTTTGGTTTTCGTCCCGCTCTCTATTAGCCTATTTGTTTTGTTCGTTCGTCTGTCGCTTCTGTTTGCCGCCCATCCTTTTGCAGGCTGGTGTGCCTCTTAGCTTAGATCTGCTTACGTGACCCGCCATATTCTTATTGTCTGTCTGTAAATTTGTTTGTCTGTTCGTTTTATCAGTTAGTTTAAATGAGTTGGTCCGTTCTTTTTGTCTGTTTGTATCCTCGCCTATTCGTCTCCGTCCATTTACCCGTCTGTCTGTCTGTCTGTCTGTCTGTCTGTCTGTCTGTCTGTCTGTCTGTCTGTCTGTTGTTATATACTGTAGATCGATCTGTCTGCTGGTCTTTCTTTCCGTAATAACAGTCTAACAAAAACGAGTTCAACGCAAAAATAAAAACAACAGTGTAACTACATGAAAAATTAGGTAATGGAATGAACACCGCTATTTATCTCTGTCATACAAATCTATAAACCCACATACAGGTAGCCACGTACAAGCAAACAGTACACTAAGTGAGTCAAACTTAGTACGTTGTGCCAGCAAGCAATAACACACGGAGGATTTATAACGTGACTGTTTTTCACTCTGTAGTCAAATTAGGATGCTTTAAATCATGGCTAACGTTAGAATGGCGTGACATACGCTTTTTTAAACCTTTGGATAGGTGCATGGGAAGATGAAAGCGTTATACCTTGTATCCCTCTTCCATATACGCTGCCTTGTTTTTTCCCATTCATGCCTTTTTTTTTTGTTTGCCCTGCTGTTTTCCTTGGGTTTTTGTTTTCTGAAAGCGTTGTTGTCGAGGAAGATATCCTTTGCCAAAAAAAGTCACATACGTGGTTTATTCGTTGTGTACAGTTTTCAGTACCTGGCCTGAGTGCATTCTCTTACCATATACCGGTAATCGGATCTTAGTGTATATGTTCGCGTATGTAGGCGTGATGTAGGTGTGATGTAGATGTATGTATTGGTATAAGATTCATTGGCCTTTGACCCACAAGAAAATAAACTAACCTAACCTAACCCTAAAGGACGATTGCTTAAAGCTGCGACAAACGGCCGTAGACATTGATTAGACTCAGATGGATTTGCGTTCATATTTCAATTTCATTAAGGTTCTGTTCCATAACATTTGCAGGAAGAAAAAAAAAACCTAGCAATCCGCAAATTTTCTTCGTAGTATGAAATGTTTGGCTATGTCGAAGGACAGCACCGCAACGATAATGATACAGTTCATTTAGTCATAGACAGGTCATGGACTAGATCGATATTTCAACTAAATCGGTGCTGTTGTTAGAGAAAGTCAAATGTTCTACCCATGAAAATCCTAAAAAAAAAAACAACGCTCCGGTGTGAATCGCTGCGACTGAATGAAAATTAGTGGAGTGTTCTTTCATTCCTCTCCTCTCCTTTTATATCCCGAGCGGGCCTCAAAGGCCTTGGTTATATTAACAAAAATCCACTTTCATGCACACGTCAGCAAGCTATAACTTTGGAAATCTATGTAACTTTGCTAAGAGTAACGCCAACAATGTTAGAAGGATATACTGCTTTCTTACAGAGCACTGTTCTTAACGTTTTTGCACGTTGCTGTTGTAAAGTCAGGCGATGGTGCTATGCCAAGGTAAACACTGGGAAAGTAGGGGACACATACACACAAATGTAACTGCCAGATTGTGTTGTTGGTACTAAACACATACACACAAAATGTGGCTGCCGGACTGTGTTGTTAGGTACTGAACTCTTGATCCCCTCAAAAAAGCAAAAGTGAGAGAAAAGAGAGGTTACGCTAAACGTAACAGAGAAACGTAGCAATTGTCCTGTAAGTGCACGTGCTAACAATTCAATTCAATTCTGTTTATTAGCTCTGCTAACAACATGTCTTTGTGATTCCAGTCGTGATAGATTATCAAAAGCTTACATATCTTATGTCAAATAGCAATGCTTGTAACAATATTCGATCAGGATAGACTGCTACATTCTCATCAACAACAAACACACATTAGATAAGGTAAAACTTCCTTTTCTCCTACATCTGTTAAAGGAATAATACATAATAAACAATGGCAGGTTTAGATTCATCTTGCATTTTTTTCTTTTCAAAGAAATGAATTTGGATAGCATTTAAGCATCTTATTTTGCTTCATAACAATTTTCAAGTTAAAAGAATGCGGCAGGATGTGTGTGTGTGTGTGTGTGTGTGTGTGTGTGTGTGTGTGTGTGTGTGTGTGTGTGTGTGTGTGTGTGTGTGTGTGTGTGTGTNTGTGTGTGTGTTTGTGTGTGTGTGTGCGCGAGAGAGAAAGAGAGAGCTCACAATGTGAAGGAGCACGAAATACTTGATTCAAGACATATATTGTAATTACAATGTTTTAATGTGCCTTAATAGGAGTCCTTGAGCACACGATAATTCGCCAGTAGGATTGAGCAAGGCATGTTCGCAAAGCCAACGGGCCCCTTGAAATCATTCCTTCCAAATACAGGTGATGAGCAGATAGGCGTCAGTGAAATTCACATCTTGCCAATATTACTTTGTGTCGTGCTACATTTCGGTGAAGCACACACCTTTTTGACAAATCCTGACTTCCGCCTCTTGACATATTGTCATGTTTTTTAGCTCTATATATTGGTGGGCCGATGCCAGATGTTTGAGGTATAGCGATACTCAGTCTTCGAGCTCTAAGTATCGAAAGTATCAATTATTTTTCGATTATGATCTTTACTACCGAGTAAGCATTTCGATCCCTTATGATACTTTGGATATCTTTCGATATGAGATACATTTCGATATATTCGATACTTCCAATACTTTCGATTCCCTTTTGCTACTACTCACAGGCTATCGAAACTGTGTCGAAATTCGAGAGCTTTGGTTTCGATACTAGATAAAAATTCCTTACTATTTAAAACATCGATACCCAGAAAAGACACTGCCCCCCTCTGTGTTTTAAGGGCGGATTGGGATGTCATTGCTCACGATGCACGATTTTGTAGACGTGACAGAATGTATACGTTAAGATGGTTGACATTTATTCCCTTCAAAACAATTCATGAGCAATGCAATCAAAATCGCTTAATCGCAACACAACGTGAGAATGGGATAAATTCGTGCTCAAGTGGAAGTACAGTGATCGATGAATGGCACTGTTCGTTTTATAGTCATTATGTGGCTATTACGTTCTATCACTTAGTCGCCACCCTCTTTATCGCCAAAATATCAAGACATCAGAATCATGTACTTTTTTCTTTTTTTTAATATAAATGTACATGGGCTATGGCCACTCCTTTTAATTGCAACTTTTCCAAGCTTCTGAGGAGTTGAGATTAAGCGGACTCAACTGCATTATCATATATGAAGAAAGCTGTCATTAGGTGAAAGGTGCGATTGTGCAAATTTCCGATAAAGCGGCGCTGTCGATATTTTGCTGTGGGATTTTATATTAATTTTCTTTTGACACGTCATGAAACACTACTTTTTGAAATCAAGTGGAGACGCAGTTATGTTCACCAGTGTTCAGTAAATATCACGATTTGCTCTGCTGTGAACATATTGTGATACCAGTGTTTTTTTCCAGTGTTGGCAAAATAAGCCTTTACATCCCTCATCACAGGGACAGGGGTAGATAATTGTTTTCTTCACAGGCTAAAAAAAATCGACGTTATTTTTACAAGGAAATACTTTTAATCCCTTACATTCTCCTTCCGCCTGACCATTTCTAAGAAAACATCGCTGAAATGTCTAGATTTTCACTCTATGTACTCCGCCATCACTCGTGCTGCCCGACGTCATAAAGCGATAAAAGCCAGCAGACGACTGGTGCAGACGCATGCGCAAACAGCCTGGACCAATCGTCTGGTAACCTATATCGCTTTTTTACTTCACGTAGCACGAAAATGGCGGCATGCACAGAGTGAAAATTCCAACATTCATGCGTGGTTTTCTAAGAAAAGGAAAGGAGAATATACGCCCTTAAAATTTTATAAGGAAAAAATGTAGACTTATTAGGCTGTTAAGCAAATAGCTACCCCTGTCCCGTTAACTCACAACAGGTCCCATGTCAAAAAAACATTCCATAGATATTGTTTAACACTTCCTCCAAATTCTGACACATAATGAATACCCCAAGACCAATTAGATTTTGAGAACTTTGGCAGCGAATCAGGCCGTCAGACATTTTAGACCTTTATATACAATACACAGGATAATCTTATCCAGCTAGGAACAAACCACACAAGTTTTATTCGAATGGCAAAACCCCACCTACTAACTCTGAGTGTACAAAAAGATTTTCATCTATCTAAATTTTCGAAATTCAAACCCAAACTTCTTCCCCTTTTTCTGATTTTATAGGGACTATTTAAAATGGCATAATATTCTCGTACCAGGTACTATTGGCATCTTCGTACAAGAACTAACATCTACCGTCTCGCTAAGAGTGGCTCTATATCTACATCTATGCAGGCCGAACGTGCTCTAAGCCGTTACGGCACATCTCAAGTGGAAACTCCTCTACTAATATACAGCGTTATTTGTAAACTGATTAGCTGATAACTTGAACATGTGCGTTCGTTAAGAGATATTGGACGATAATCTTTCTTCAGATGTTCTCCATATTGTTTGCTTTTGCTTTTGCCAATGACTGTATGTGAGCGCCGCGAGGTCTTGCGTAGATAAGAAAGGATGCGTTATAGGTGCGGAAACAAGTGTGTTCATAGATGAAAAAGAAAAGTTATGGAGGGATGGGGAAGGGGGTAAAGATGGCAGATAAAGAAAGACATGAGTCTTAAGTAATTTCCGTCGGTTTTGCGCATTCTCTATGAAATTACTGCCTCTTTATCCTATGATCCTTTTTTTCCCCAGGGTAGGGGGTGTGGGGGAGGGAGGAAAGGAATGGGAAGAAGAGTAGAAGAAGTTAAATCGGGAACATCGTAGTATTTCTGTTTGATAGACAGATCCCAGCCTAAGTTTAGACCGATGCACTCATTGCAAGTCTCCGCAGTGCACTTAGTGCTAAGGTCTTTACCGATGACTCCTATCAGTGTAAACAGTGTGATTTAGCTCTCTAATGCACCACTCTTGAATGTATGAAAATCGGGCATTCCCAGTGACTATATAATACTATACACTGGCTGGAGATTACAGACTGTTACCTGTTGGTGTGATTTCAGTAATGGTGTGGGTAATCTCCCTAAGCTCTTTAATGTAACATGTTTTGATAACGTAGCTTTCTAGACATGCATAGAGTGACGTAGTTTAGTCAGACAAACCGCGGGGTGTGGGTAATCACCCTAAGCTCTCTAATGTTACACGTTTTGGTAACGTAGCTTTCTAGACATGCATAGAGTGACGTAGTTTAGTCAGACAAACCGCGGGGTGTGGGTAATCTCCCTAAGCTCTTTAATGTAACACGTTTCGGTAACGTAGCTTTCTAGACATGCATAGAGTGACGTAGTTTAGTCAGACAAACCGCGGGGTGTGGGTAATCTCCCTAAGCTCTTTAATGTAACATGTTTTGGTAACGTAGCTTTCTAGACATGCATAGAGTGACCTAGTTTAGTCAGACAAACCGCGGGGTGTGGGTGATCTCCCTAAGCTCTCTAATGTTACACGTTTTGGTAACGTAGCTTTCTAGACATGCATAGAGTGACCTAGTTTAGTCAGACAAACCGCGGGGTGTGGGTAATCTCCCTAAGCTCTTTAATGTTACACGTTTTGGTAACGTAGCTTTCTAGACATGCATAGAGTGACCTAGTTTAGTCAGACAAACCGTGGGGTGTGGGTAATCTCCCTAAGCTCTTTAATGTAACACGTTTTGGTAACGTAGCTGTCTAGACATGCATGGAGTGACGTAGTTTAGTCAGACAAACCGTGGGATCACACGGTATAGTAGACACTGGGGTGTGGCAATCATATGCAAGTAGTGTAAGCAATCTCATCACGGGGTTAAGAGAGGGTATCTCACACTCTTGTGAATGAGAAAAGGCTTCCCTGACCAGATATTATATTAGTAGGACCACACAGCCTTGAGCATCAAGTACCTGAGTCTCGCGCTCTCTAGGTTTGTGACACCTAGTAGAAGGGCAAATCACTGATTGTGTACAAGCCAATCAATCCGCTAATCTATAAAATGCTCCTTTCTGGGGGTCCTGCCAGCCAGTGTTAGGGTGTAGAAATGTGTAAAATGACCGGTCATCTAAATAAAGCATCCAATTTTAAAGTTCCAGGTACAATTTGAGCCTTCTATATAAAAAAATAAAATGTGTAGACCTATGTATTCGCACGCGGTCAAAACCAGCCAAATGAAAATTTGGGGACCAAATCAGAATTTGAGGTGATCTTTTTCAAAAGNGTGACGTAGTTTAGTCAGACAAACCGCGGGATCACATGGTATAGTAGACACAGTGGGGTGTGGCAATCCCATGCAAGTAGTATAAGCAATCTCATCACGGGGTTAAGAGAGGGTATCTCACACTCTTGTGAATGAGAAAGAGCTTCCCTGACCAGATATTATATTAGTAGGACCACACAGCCTGGAGCATCAGGTACCTGAGTCTCTCGCTCTCTAGGTTTGTGACACCTATTAGAAGGGCAAATTACTGATTGTGTACAAGCCAATTAATCCGCTAATCGATGAAATCCCCCTTTTTGGGGGCCCTGCCAGCCAGTGTTAGGGTGTAGAAATGTGTAAAATGACCTGTGATCTAAATAAAGCATCCAATTTTAAAGTTTCAGGTACAATTTGAGCCTTCTAGATAAAAAAATAAAATGTATAGACCTATGTATTCGCACGCGGTCAAAACCAGTCAAATGAAAATTTGGGGACCAAATCAGAATTTGAGGTGATCTTCTTCAAAAGACATTTGTGAAAAATTTTGGGCGTTGACCCCCCATTTTTCTTCCCGTTAAAAGATCGGGCAAAAGAAGTACTTTAACCTCCATGGAAGAAATTTCCCCATATCACAGTGGTATATTTAGAATAACGCAAAATATTAATAGGGCCAAAGGAAGAAAAAACAACAGGTGTTAAAGACCTCTAGTTGCAAACTTCCAGCTTGTAACTCTACTTAATCATCGCTACATTTAATTTTCCTCACCAGCTCGACCATTGCAAACGCCACTTTGTAAGCTTGTCCATGAAATTTAAAGTTGCAAAGCAATATTGTCAATAAACATTGCTTTTATTTTCTTTTTATGAAGAGGGAGAGATTGGAAGGGGTTGGCGGTGTGAACATAAAACGTATATTATCTCCCTTGGGCATGCCGCCCTTCCAAACTAACCACTCAATGCAAACGGTGTCCCGGTGCGCACGCAATTTCGATCCCCAGGAGTTCTCAATATTGCGCGTCTCTCCAAAATTCCATGCATCCTGTTATCTCCGAAACTTGCGAATTCACAAAGATTGCGTGCCTAGACGCTGTTATGTGATGAAATATAGAACTGGATATTTTCTGTCTATTCAGACTTTAGAATTTCTTTTCACCTTTATCTTCGACTTCAAGGTAATGATATTTCCATCGGCATGCCTGTCGACACCATCGTAAATAAATGCCCGATCACGCTCTGTGTTTCTAGACTTTGTAAGTGATAGGGTATCAACAACGCCGCTGATGAATAGAGGTCATCGACATCGTCTGAAGTTGTTGTCGTGGAGATACATAATAAACAAGCGCACAAACACGCGCGGCGTAGATGTAAACGAACAAACAAACACGTTCTCAAGACTACGACTGAACTTAGTGGTGGAGCTTGCATGTGTCCCATTTATCGCTTCAGGTTTCGTCTGAATAATTTTCACATCATAAATAATTCGCCTGTACATGAGGTCTACAGAATGGCGAGGCAATATGGTTGTCATGCGGGTGGTACTCACTCAGTGACATACGTTGACCCTTATAACGGGAAATGCCAGAGTCCGTGAGTCATCTGTTGCTTATGTTACAGCGTGTCAAAGGCTGTGCGGCACCAAGACTGCAGTCATGTCTTCGCTTAATCATAGTATTCAACGGCGGTAGTATCAGGAGGTAGCTACCCCAAGAGCACGAGAAGCCCAGATGAAATCGGCTCGGCGGGGCCTTCGCTTTAAGGTATACATTAATACTGAGAACTTGCGCATTAACGGTGGGATTCTAATGATCGTAAGAATTAAATAAGTGTAACGGTGCTAAATGCACCCCTAGGTTGCGTTCAAAATGCAGAATTGGATGGAATTCTTACGATGGTAAGAAATCCCATCATTAATGCGGAAGTTCTAAAACGTCTCTCTGTTCTTGTCTAGGAGTATAAGCGGCATCAGTCCTTTATTGGCTATGTTTTAGTCTGTAGTATTGCATTCACAGACAGTAGCACCAGGCCTAAGAACCATGATAACATTAAAGAAACATCTGGATTCCTCCCATTATAAGTCAGTCTCGCTTGATCGCAACTTCTCGGGAGCAAAAAAAAAAAAATTACGATTAACAGTATTTGCTATTATCGACTTTCATGTAGAAAAATAGCAATATATCTTAGGTAAAAATATTGCCATTAAGCAGAAATTACAATTATCCTGTATGCAATTAATCAGAGGAGACTATAATAAAAGTATCTTTCATATTCATGTTTATCAATTCATTGTTATAAATAGTAAGGCGGTGCTTTGGAATGTTTGACTGTCTCGAGTACTACTACTACACCTATGTCTCGAGTGATCTACGACATTGGTGGTACTTGGGTGATAGCGATTGAGCATTAACGGTGGGATCTCTTACCATCATAAGAACTACTTTAACTCTGTGTGTTGAACGCTATTACAGGTGCAGTCAGCACCGATGTACTCGTGTAATTCTTACGATGGCAAGAGATCTCATCGTTAATAAGCAAGCTCTGAAAATGTTCAATCAATCTATACGTGATTAGTAAATGAAATGGTAAACCGTATACTGTCAGGTCCGCTCAAGCGCACCTTCTCGAGAACATTGTTGAAAGTTGCGACTAGAGGAGTTGCGATTATCCAGTGAATTTATGTAAAAAAAAATATAGCACTTGCTTATGTGAAAAATGTTGCATTTACGTGGAAGTGCAGGAAGCCGAATCAACTGCACTTTTATTGACCAATCCATTATTCATGATATTATTTGAAAAGAAAAATGAAGAAATTATTTTCTAAAAGCCGTAAACATTTTAAGAGCCGGATGAGTTAACAATAGATAAACTTTCAGTTCTGATCTGTTAAGACACGCGATGTTTTCTTTCTGCCCTGCCTTCTCTCCTCGTTAGCGGTTTCGAGTTTTATCTGTTTACCCCCTGTTGCTCTTATGCTCCATTTCTTCCATGCAAAACACTTAAAGTGAATATAATGTAAATATACATATCCCATGCATCAAGATTAATATCCTCTATTCAAAGATGTTTTTGGCTTCATAATCGATTAAAAGTTATAGAAAGACGGTAGAGTTATCACTGTAATGTTGTTTACGTAAAGCTGTTTGACCCGAAGTGCTGTTTTGAACGTAAGCTCTTCAAAGGGTACGATGAAAACGAATCAAATCTGAAACCAAGCACCGTGTTATTTTTTGTATTGATGCAGAAGGAAGATCAAATTCCACAAATTAGCTCAAGTGCAAGGTATTTTATCATTCAGTTCAGAACTGAATTTTAAACCCGTTCTGATGATAATTATCATCAAGAGTATGAACCCCGCAGCTTAAAAACTCCAAGGCATTTTATAAAGAGTTCCGTACACGTCTATCTCTAAGTTTAACAAGTTTATAAAGAATAAGCCCAGACCACAGACGTGGCACTTGGGCAAAGTATAGCATGCAAAGGGACAGCACATGGACATTTTAAGCACTACAACTACTAACTTCACCCATTTTCACAATGCATTGTTACATTCACGTGCATTCACAACATTCTCGTACATTTTACATCTAACAATAATATGTACAAAGTATTCGCAGGCGACTGCATTTTTTTTTCAGGAAAATTCATTTTATTGAAATACGACGTTATACGATCACATGGACGATATTTGCTCTGACGAAAGGAGCTGATGATTAAGAGGACGTTTCTCTAAACCAGAACATGTCATTATTTGACAACCCCTACTGTCCAACTTTTCATAGATTTCAGCTGCATTCAGGAAAAGGCAAATTTCTTTGAAAAAACACACACGTTCCAATAACAGATTCCTCGACCTTGAGCTGTTTTGGGGTCTGTTTTTGGCCTGTTTTTCTAACCTACAATGCCATGATTGACGCATGCGTAGGGAGGAACTTGTTTTGTTTAAATTGCGCAGGCGTGACATCCATACTGAGCGAGGGGGAAGGGGGAGGGGGCAGCACGGCACAGAGTTTCANGCAGGAGCTGTGTTTGGTGATGGGTGTGTGATAAGAGCAGAAGCGGAAGAATTATAGGACCGTTGTACACAATGTGACCTGCTACACAATGTGACCTGCACTTTCACCAGGGGCGTAGGCTATCTATTGGGACTAGAGGAAGGGGGCACGCATACTCAGAAATCAGCTTCATATTTAGTAGACCGAGAGTACACTATTTCACGTGATCTGCGTCTCATGTCATTAATCGCAGAGTCAACTTAACTGTAACCCTTTTAATATCCAAAGTTTTCAGATGATAGACGTCTGTCCTACACAAAGTAACCGGATAATCTCGGTCCTTTCTAATCGCAACTGTTTTCGCACTTCTTAATAGTTGTTAGTAAACAGTAGCATCTGTCTCAAGATCAGCCTAGTCGATGGCCTGTCTCATCCACGCCTTGTACTAACAGAGCACATATTGACATCGTTGTTGTTGTTATTGCTCATTTTGTTGTTTTGCTGCTTTTGTTGTTATTGTTGTTGTTGTTGTTGTTGTCATCGTTGTTGTTGTCGCTTGTATGTCCACTCCCCTAGTGAGCCATAGCTGTCTCCAATGACTGATATATTTTTGTTGAATGACTGCCTTATTCGACGACAACAACAACAACAACAACAACAACAACAACAACAACAACAACAACAACAACAACTTTCTCCTTTTCGAGACGCGTCACCGAAGTTTCACTTATTCATTAAAATTATGGACCAATCACCCTTTGCATTTCTTTCCTTATTAAATTAACCCTACGACACCTCCTCAGTTCCCTCCTTTCCCTAAAAACCATGTCCAAGCACCCACGGAGTTTCAAGGAACAGCGATGGCTTTCCTCATAATAATGGTGTAGGCAGCGGTGGGAAGAATGGGACTTGATTTTTTAAAAGACCTGCAAGGACACGCAATATTGCTGTGAGGGAGGGTGGAAGAGGAAATGAGTAGAAAGGGGAGGGAGAGCGAAAGACAAAGAGAGAGAGAGAGAGAGAGAGAGAGAGAGAGAGAGAGAGAGAGNAGAGAGAGAGAGAGAGAGAGAGAGAGAGAGAGAGAGACAGAGGAGAGAAAGAGATCTGATTTGCATTTAATTTAAACATCTCGAACAGAAAAATATATTTAATTTGGGTTTTCTATTTTTGTTAAAGTACAGCCATTGATTAAGAGTGTAAATTAATAAAAATGGAACACAGGGACGTCGTTTGGCAGTTTAATTTCCTCTCCATCCATCCATCCATCCATCCATCCATCCATCCATCCATCCATCCATCCATCCAACCATCCATTCACTAAGAAAAGAAAGTGTATTTCTAGATTAACTTTAATGACAATGAAAAGAGAATCACAATAAACCGAGCCTGCGAATCTTGCCAAAATAAAATAGTCTCGCCATCATCGCTTTCTGCACATAGTGTTATTTTTTTCTTTTAGCTATCATACAATTCCGGAGTAGTCTATTATATACTTGTATCTCTATATATAAGTGTGTGTGATCACTGTTTCTCATTGTAGCGAGTTATTTTTAACGTGAGATCTCCTCCCTTAACTCAGACATCATAATTATACAGACAGGGAATTCCACATCCTTCGCCAAATAAACAACATCACCTCATTCTGTTTTAATACACTATCACCTACTGCTCAACATTCATCAGCCATCAAGGGAAATCATCCACACCCGAATTGTTTTTTACTGAGTACGCACCAAAAGCCATCAATTTGTTACTATTCGCTACGGTAAAGTAGCATGACACTGGGAATTCCCGATTTTCACACATTTAACAGTAGTGCAACAAGATGCCCAGCGATCTAGCTAACCCATGGAGCTAACCAATATAGCTGATAGCCGCACAGTGTTTACACCATGGAGCTATAAATAACAAATAAATGTTATTTATAGCTCCATGGTTTACACTGATATATTCACTAGGTGCCACAGTATTTCTCGGCATCACAGCTGACTTCCAGTGTTGAAGAATATGAAAAGTTGATAAAATTTGTAAGTGATGATCCAAAAAAGTGCTTTCTGTCAGTGGAGCCTTGCAGTGATAGTTTCAGCCTAAACTTTGATTGGGATCAGCCCATAAAACAAAGACACTGACGAGAGTTCTCTATTTCCTCGAGTTACCTGTTATAATATGGAGCGGTTATCTTTTCGTGCTGCAATGCTAAACAAAAATTCAACTGATGGGCTGGAGCATTGTGAACACATTCCCTATAATAACGGGCAAAAAATTAGTGGAAGCGGAAAGAAGATGGACTTAAAAAAAAAAAAAATCTTCATTATTTTCATCTCTAGTTACGGCACTGTGTTTACGATAAGAAACAGGAAGATAACTGTGAGCGAGATGGGAGAGCAACATTTACAAAGGAATGATGCTGCTGCTGCTGCTGGTGATGATGATGATGATGATAATGATGATGATTTTACCCTACGTCTCTTCTTACCCAGTCATTTCACTTTGCATTTGTACTTAACCTGATGAAGAATTACATCTTTGATTCGAAAATCGTAACTATTTTATATCATTATAAACGTCCATTTTAAAATTTTAAGTATTAATGTATATTTCTTAATCCTTCGCTGGTTTGGAGAGATCTTTTTAATATTTTTAATGTGTTCCAAAAAGACGATGATGATGACGATGGTGATGATGATGAAGACGATGATGATGATGATGATGAAGCGGAAGTTCGTTGAAAGACACCGAACATCAAAGAGCACCGAAGTGGCTCAAGTTCAAGGGATAGCTTGGAGCAGTGAGCAGTTCTTTCGTGAGCGGAAGAAAGTTATGCGATAATTGTGCTCATCATGAAAGCAGATTTGTCGTGAGAATAATATGAAGGAGAAGGGAGGAAAAAAAAAACAGACATAAGAGAAAGAAACACAAAACAAAGAAAAGTAGAGAAATAAATAGAAGGATACAGAGAGAAGAATTGTGTGAAAAGAGATGGGCATCTTAAAGTGCGAGAAACATAGTAAGACAGGAAGAAACAACGGGAAATAGAAATGAAACACAGAGGAAGTGTATGTGCAAGACGGAAGCCAGAAGAGAGAGAGAAAGAGAGAGAGAGAGAGAGAAAAGAAGAAGAAGCAGATCTACAAAAAAGAAAGAAAAAGAGAAAGAGGAACAAAGAAAGACAGAAAGAAAGAAAGAAAGAAAGATAGAGAGAAAGAAAGAAAGAAAACACAAAAAACAAACAAGCAAAGATAGAAAGAAAGAAAGAAAGAAACTGAGTGTGGCTCACAGCCAAGATAATAATACAACATTATTACCTGCTTTCTCCCGTTACAAATAACAACAATTGGAACATGACCGTCCACAACATGCAACAACATCTGCTGTCAGTCTAATATAAACCATTTCTATGTTTGTATTAATAAAACCATAAAAAGGCGATAAAACGATACTTTTATATGATAATTACCATGTTTCCCACCATGTTCCTATTAACCGGTTTCACGCCTAATCAATGAAAATAACCCAGAGTACAATGTCCTATACTAACCTTGGTTTTGATTTTATCTGCAAATTGGATGGTACACGTCATCACTGATGGGGGAGCCGGTGACACAGAAGTTGTATAGAAATATTGCGCATTACAATACAGACAACTCCGCTTAATCGCAACTCCATCGGGAGCATAGAAAAAAAGTTTCGATGAGGAGGAATTGTGATTATCCTATGAATTGCAAATGGAAATATGACATAGTTTGTTGAAATTAAGCAGATGTTTTGACTAATTTCGGTTCATTTTGGTACGTTTCAATACAGTTGCAAAGACAAGCATTCTAAATTAAACAAACTGCTACCGCTAACAGTGAAAGTATTAAAATGGTATCTTTTCCAGACCTTGATGTTTGATACCGACATCGACATTGCTGTGCTTCGAAAATATCAATACTCAGAAACGATACCACCCGTGCCCACTACTCTCGATCTCTCTAGCTTCATTTTCGCTAGCATACACATTCCGCAAAGATTGGCCCGTGCTTAAAAGATACTCTCATTACCAAAACCTGCCGGGTCCACTGATGGACGAAGGTTTGAATAGCCTGCAATTGACAGCGAGCCCATGATCGTATAGCTTAAGAGAATACATTACGGCTGGTAGTTTGGCATGAGGAGTACTTTAAGAGAGAAACCGCAGGGGTTAAGGCGGAGAAGGAAAGAGCTGTAATAAAGGAAGAAAGTGATAGATTAGAAGATGGAAGCTTGGGAGAAAGGTGGATGAATAAAGGCAGGTTATTTGTCAAAACTTTCTCTTGACCTTCCTGCTCGTGTCAAGCTGTTGTTTTGACTTAAGGTGAGCGGGGAGTATTTTATCTTGTTTTGCTGCGAGTTTTAGCTATTAGCCACTAGATCCATTTGCCTTAGCTGATGTTAGCGGGAGGTCAAGTTTCGTAGGTAAGTAGCTGAGCAAGTAGTACGTGGTGGGTTGGTAAATGTAATGTTCTGGTGATGTGTCGCAAATGTGGTGTTCTATACGCGAGCTATCGGCACAGAAACTTCAGAAACAAGGATCTCTGGAAAGGAAAACAAGTGGGTTCTTTTATAGGGAGAGGACTGGCTGACT
This sequence comes from Ellobium chinense, assembly GCA_033807755.1. NCBI lineage: Eukaryota > Metazoa > Mollusca > Gastropoda > Ellobiida > Ellobiidae > Ellobium > Ellobium chinense. The sequence continues at coordinate 257,285 of JAWQUT010000192.1, forward strand.
GACTGACTGACTGACTGACTGACTGACTGACTGACTGACTGACTGACTGTCTGACTGACTGACAAAATAATGAAACTTCAAGAAAGACGGCCACATTGATTTGTTGGGCAGCTGCTTAACCGACAGCAGGCAAGCAGGCAAGCAGGCAGAAAGGCAGGCAGACATGAAAGCAAAGAAACAGGCATGCTAGCAGGCAGGGAAAGAGACAGACAGGTACAGAGATAAAGAAACAGACAGACTAGTGGTTAAAAATAAAGACTGATGCTAAATAAAAGAATTAATCTGTCCAGGCATTATTAAGTCTCCTCTTGGCCTGGAAAACCGGAAAGGTCCTTTCATCCCAAACAACTTCCGTTTCTCATTACGTCCTCTGTTATTTTGAGGTTCCTATTTCCTCTTCTTCTTCGTTCATTGCCACCCCTTGCTTGAAGAGGACTCCAGCGTCTCTGAGCATCTTACAGAATCAATCAGTCAATCGATCGATCGATTTATCACTCACTCGACCATCGACTGACTGGGTGGCTAGTTGGCTGTCTGGCTGACTGACTGACTGACTGACTGGCTGACTGACTCAATCACTCTACCACCTACCCAATCTTCCACTCACTCACTCACTCACTCACTCACTCACTCACTCACTCACTCACTCACTCACTCACTCACTCACTCACCTCGATACTATCTATCCATTCGTCCATCCATCCATGCATCATCCATCCAAGCATCCATCCATCCGTTCGTCCGTCCGTCCGTCCGTTAATCTGTCAGTCAGTCAGTCAGTCAGTCAGTCAGTCAGTCAGTCAGTCAGTCAGTCAGTCAATCAATCAATCAATCAGTCAGTCAGACCCTCAAGAAAGTCGGTTTTATTCTTGGTAGTTCCTTCTTCATCATTAACATCGTCCTTTCTTCTCCCATCTCCTCATCATCTTCACACCACTATCATTGCCACCCACCTACATCTCGTCTCCTTGTAATGTCTGTGGTTCAGTGATGAATTATGTATGCGTCTCACTACCTCATCGTCGTTGTAACCACAGGCTGTCTCGCTTGGCCATTCACTGACTCTCTCCAGTCTTTCTTCTCACGCTATCCGTTCTTGAACATCAGACTTTCAGGGGCGAATCTGAACCCATTAGTATAAAGAGTGGGGTGTCCAAAGTTTGAGCGGCAAAATTCGGCATGTACTGCTAGAAATGATATCAAGCAGGGCGATAACTGGCGTTTTCTGAAGGAAAATTTAATACTATTTTCTTACGGCTTATATTTGATTTAACCCTGACTATTTTTTTTTCTTTCAATTTCAAGGTCTCGAAACTGACGTATTCGACTTTGTCGCCTATTCGTTGTAAAGATCTGTTCTCTATATTTATACGAACTCGAATAACTCATGAACTCGAATTTCTGAGCCCATTCTATACATACGAGCTAGTGGGGGTTCTGTGGTATTCTTAACCATAAGGGCAGTAAGGCCTTAATGTTTATAACCGTTCAAATCAGGGCCTACTGCATGTTGAGAATATGGGAATGATTATGAGGAAGGAGAGAGAGAGAGAGAGAGAGAGAGAGAGAGAGAGAGAGAGAACAGTTAGAGGTAGGTAGGGAAGTAGGTTCATCCTGACTTCATTCAAGAATGTTTGACAGCCAAGACTTGACAAAAACTTTCCATTTCACATTCCTCCCACCCCTCCCCTCCACCCTACCACAACCTAAAAAAAATAAAATCATACCATAAAACTGGCATATTTTGTTACACAATAACAAAGGCGCATATGAAAATATAATGAGGAGACAAATTTACAAAATGCAGTGTTAAGCCCATGAGATTACTACGCTTCCAAAACAAACATCGATACGAGAAACATGTCACGTCCAAACATTTTTAGAATATGAGAGCTATTAATCTGCTCAGTGGGCCCCGCAATCCCACATATTAATAATCTGTGTTCGAAATATTTGTGAATCTAAGCAGGTGAAAGCCGGTCCTTAATCCATAAATATTATATTCTTCATACGTCTTTGCTGTGCAGTCTTCCTCGAATCTTCCTCACAGTGTTTTGATGATAAGAACTATCTCGACGGTCTCCGCTTATAACCCACCAGGCTGTCTTCACACTGCTTTGAACTTGGCAGGTCCTATGCGAAGACTGACGATATTCTATTTGTAAAGAGTGGATCATCCCACATTTTGGCGATTTTGGCGGTAAAGAGTTCTGTAAATAGATATTGACTCAGTCTTGCCATAAATATCAGTTAAATTGATATTCTTGGCCTGTGGGGACTTCTAACACCAACTTTTCTCTTTTACGAGTCTTTATAACTCAATGGCAACATGAATTTTGTCCTACAATTTCTCAAAACACAGCAAATATGGGATGGTCCACTCTTGCTCTATAGCGACCAGTTTTGGCCCAACAATTCCACATAATTATTAATAATTTGTTTTCGAAATGTCTTTGAAATAATTCCGTGAGGTGATAGCCGGCCGTCAACCCATAAATATTCTTTATACTCCCTTACTATGGAGTCTTTCCGAAGCTCCACCTTTGAGAGGTTTACCAATTCACAGAGGGCCCTTGAAAGAGGGCAGTGACCTCGAGAGAGTGGATACAATATGCATATGACCCGGAAGTCAGCAGCGTGTGCGAGTCTGCGCACACATCTCGGGGTGAAAGTGTGAAAGCTCTCCTGCCTGAATAAACCAGTAGCATCTGTCATGGCCAGGGTCTGGAGTGTTTCAATCCTTCCCTCACCCTCCCACCACCCACCGTCCTATCCCACCCTCGTCCACTTTCTATGATGGTCTTTTGCAGTCCAGTAAATCTATTATAGTCGAACTTGATCCATTGACCACCTGTTTAACGCGTCGACTTGCTGAGGCGATCGAGTTCCAAGGACGACTGTTCAAATTCTGTTTACATTTAAACTCTATATCTTGACCACTTGTCCAAGACGACTACCAACGTTCTTGTATATGAACAAAAATATTACGGCATTTCGGGGGAAAAAAAGCACCGTATAAGATTGCCAGCAGTGGGCTAATCCGAAACATCAGAAAGACCACTCAAGGGTTTCTCTGTCCCGCAGGTAAATGAAAGTTTTCTTCCTAGTTTAAATCTACAATTTGTCTTTTAGTGTGCCATGCAACAAGTCGACGCTTTTCTGATAAGGTACTTCAACTCTGGACCAACAGGGAGTGGATTTCTTTCTATTTCCTTCCTCAGAAAAAAAAAAATCCTGCCTAAGACGACCATTTTTATAAGGAATAAATGATGGTCGTTATATAATACAGATCGGGTTGTAACTTGAAGTTAGCGAGCCCTACATCTTAACTGCTATTCAGGAGCCAGTATTGCGACATGATAATAATAAGGGTAGGGTTATTTTGCCCGGACAGCCAGACTACCCTGCTGGGAATATTTCGGCCAGACAGCCAGACAGTAAGATTGCGTATGCGAAAAAGTACGACAAGACATCCATGTAAAAGTAAAATATTTATATACTGGTTCATGGGATGGTTGAGTCCTTTTGTCAGATTCTGAATCAGCGTGATTATCCACTGAGCTAGACAGCCGGTTGCCCGTATGAATAAATTTTACGAGATAAAGTTAGGATAAAAACGCTGGCAGTCGGACAAGGGAAATAACTCAAAAAAATTACGTGATGGCCCCCGTTAAAAAAATATAATCCAACCAGAATATTCTATAAGTGCCTTCTGGCTGTTTAACTAGTGTACTCACTTCGTAATAATGATCATGTTTTGGTCAACTGGTTATGTTTATGGAATATAACATGAAATAAACGTAAATAAATAGGAAACTCTCTTACTCGGAGAGCGAGGCAACAGAAGATCTTCAGATGAAGATACCTCCATCTAACAAGTGTTTCGGTCCTCTAACTTCCTGACACTCTAAAGGGGCTGGGCCACACCTGGGTCACGACTCCCAAGTGCCCTGTATGTAATATAACATGAAATAAACGTTAACATACTTTGTTACGAAATTTACTGGCCATTGGAATCGCCCTTACATTAAGCAGATTTCTCCGTCCGTGGCTACGTTTGTTAGGGTCTTCTTCGAGTATGATGTGACATCATTTTGAGCATGATATGGGCGATTCAGCCAATGAGCGGAGTCCGTTCTTCCTGAGGCGGCCCTTGCATACTCAAAATGACGTCAGTTCATACTCAAAGTCACGTCAAAGAGGACCTAACAAACGTAGCCAACGTCCTTGAAACCGAAGTAATCCATCTATAACTCTAATTCGTGAAAAGTATTTCGTTGAGAGCGCTAGTTTGTTTAATAGGGTATTCGTAAAAAGTGTTATTCGAGTTTTAAATGTAGCCATTTAAGATCCAGCTCTATGCAAACATTCATCTCAGAACAAAAAAAGACAAACAGAAATACTGATAAGTGCAGCTGAAATCATGGTCGAATCTCTGGGTAAATATTATTATATTTCGTCACCATCATCCAAGACGTACAGATAAGAAAAGATATATGGCTGGTCATAAAATGAAAATTTATAGTGTTTCCAACAGTAGTAAAAAAAGACAACAGCATAAGGTGTTAAATATTCAAACACGCACTTCAATAAATTATAGAAATGAAGATAACCAAAGAAAAAGAAAAGATAACACAAAAGTATGACGAGTGGGAACCTGAAAAGAGGGACAGGGAAGAGAAACCAAAATAAAATTTAAAAAAAAAATTGGGTTCCTCAGATCTTGCCAACAGCAATATCAATGTAAGATGTAGTTTATCCGGGTACAGGGGAAAATGTAATGCAGTCCATTATGACGTAAACAGGCCCATAATTACCACTAGGGGGCACAGACTGAGCGATGAATCATAGAAATGACTCTAATTTCGTTTCGGGAGAGAAAAGCCGCGGAAATTTTTCCAATTTTCCAGAGAACCGTTTGGATAGACAAGATGTACAAAAGCGATTGGTCGGCTTGGTCGCCGACGCCATCTTTGACGAACGGATCACCAGTGCCATCTGTGTTTCATTTCCGGTTTTCTGTGGCCGTTGCCGCTGGCAGTAGACCGGCAAAATGAGCTGCTATTAGAGAGTGACCCCCATCTTGTACTAGTCAGAGAGTTCTTTACGTTTTCGTCTTTGTGCAGTTATATGTACTCCATCTGTCAAAAGTACCATCGGTGAGATCTATCTATCTATCTATCTATCTATCTATAAAAGATTTGAAAATTAAAGATCTCAAACTTGTTATGTGGAGGGTTTTTTTTTCTACCTTGTAAACATCTTAACCCATTAACCCCTTGTATGCGATTAATAGACAAAGAAGAATCAATGTAGAATCAAAGCTCTTTTAGGCTGCCACATAAGGGGTTTAATCTGTGTAATGTGGCTTATAGAGACAACTGGCATGACTCTGTGGTAATTTACTCAAGTGGCAGCGAGAGCTTTTTATTAACAGTTTGTCACTTGGCCTGTCTGGGCCTCGTAAAGGTAAACAGTAACCTTACAGATTCTGGCATTTGGAAACTTCTTAACAGAAAGCATTCAGCACTGGCTCAGCTATTATTTCCGATAACTTATATGTGTGTGTGTGTGTGTGTGTGTGTGTGTGTGTGTGTGTGTGTGTGTGTGTGTGTGTGTGTGTGTGTGTGTGTGAATTAGGAGCATATTTGATTGTCAGACACAAAGTTCACCAAATAATTCAGCTGATTAGTTGTTAATCACAAGTTAGATTGCTAGGTTGCTTTTTATTTTTGGCGTGTGCAGCTAGATTTGTTTTAGAATGGCGATTAGTTTGTTTGTGCATCGTTGACGTCCACATTTTGAACCGTTTTGGTTAGATCAGAGACGAGGCTTGAACCCTCGTCAGTCTGATGACACAAGGGCGTCTTCTGAACAACTCAAAAAAAATCCAAGTATATACTAACCATTAACAGGGTTCAAACCCGCGACCTTTCACACCAAAAAATGAGTGCGCTATCTCGCTGTCAGTCACCCTGTCGGCTAGGGACGCGATACAATCGCCAGAACTTTGTTTTGGCTAAGCTAGAGACGAGCTGCCATTTTTGCGATGGGCATCCCATGCTATGAAAGTAGTATTTCTGCCTCTGTATTATCCAGTATGACTCTGCTGCACTGCAGACACGAAAATGTTGGGTTTTCTGCGTTTCAGAATAGTGATAGATTGTTTACTAAGAAAAGGTCTTGCAGAATTACAGCAGCGACAATGAAAATAATGGATAACGTTATTAGGAAAATGTGTGGCCTAGTCCTCTTTCCTTTTCGTTCTTCTGACAAGAAATCTTTTTGTCCTGTATATATAGAGGCAGGTGATGATCCAAGTCTAATGTCTTTGTTTACATGGGGTGCTGACTGAGTAATTACAGAGAGGTTGGTCACTGACCTGATTGACGTGCCATCTTTGTTTCTTGTTATGGTCTCTGGCAAAAAATCATCAATGTCAGTCAGTCAATCAGTCAGTCAGTCAGTCAGTCACTCACTCACTCACTCACTCACTCACTCACTCACTCACTCACTCACTCACTCACTCACTCACAGATTCACTCATTCACTCACTCACTCACTCACTCACTTATCACTCACTCACTCACTCACTCACTCACTCACTCACTCACTCACTCACTCACTAACTCACAGACTCACTCACTCACTCACTCACTACTCACTACTCACTCACTCATTCACTCACTCACTCACTCACTCACTCACTCACTCACTCACTCCCTTAGAACTACTTCGTGTATCAACCATTGAAGTCTATTTTTGCCATGACAATGCAAGGCTCATACACCCGACAGCCTGTGCACCGCCTGTTTCAGTTTTGGGAAAACCCCCGTCCTTTTAAAAAAATTTATCGGATTTTTCCTTGCGAAGCAAAACACTTGCTACGCGCACTAAACAATGATCTTCAGTTTCTTAATGTTGAAAGCCACCTTCGCTTACTGAGGTACCCGGTACAAGTGGGCATCCGTTAAGCTGTTAAGGTTTGACGACAAAGAAAATACAGAAAAGACACCAAACCATATTTTCCATAATAACCGCAAACCGCAAACAGAAAATTTGTTAAGGAGATAGAAAGCAAATCAGTTCTTACAACTGAGTTAAACCTGTATATTAATTAGGCCTAAGACTAAAACTCTTAAAACTCTTTTTTTTTTATTTATGTTTTGGCCCGAGCTCCTCTTAAAACTCTTTTGGTTTTAGGAGGTGAGTAAAGTTCAACTTATCGAACCTTATCAAAAACTACAGGCAATGATGGTCCAAAATTGTTAGCGTCCAGGTAAAGGGGTGATCTTCGAAGACTGTTGTGGCACCACGACCATTCCAGTGCACATATTGTTGCGGACACATCTGAAGTTTTGACAGAGAACAACATCTAGCTGTTGCCCTATCCTTTATAATCACCTGATCTCGAACCGAGTGATTTCTTTCTGCACCCCACTGTGAAAGAACATCTCTGTGGTAAAAAGTTGCAGGACTCTGAGGAAGCACGACGGGTATTTGAAGCTGAAATTTCGATCTTGCAGTATTGACAAACTGCCTTGATTTATGGTTCAAGAGAATGAAACTTTGTGTACGGGGTGGAGGAGACTCATGAGAAAAGAGACTCCTGAGAAAAACTGAAAAAAAATGACGGTTTTTTTTTTTTTTTTGCTTTATTCTATCTATACGGTTTTGGGAATACATATATCTAGCGTTCCTTGTAATTGGCTAGGTCCGTTGTTTAATTTGGCATAGGCCTGCTGCTTTATATCATGGACCATTGTCAGCTATTATAAATGCACAGACATACGGGTGTCGCAATCCAGAACTCCAGGAATCATTAATTTCGTTTTCTATCTTTCCATTGTCAGAGGAATATGATTGGCTAAAACGGTCTGTAAAATTTACTTTTATTGGCTGATGCTTCTTTTGCTGTCATAAGATGGAAGTAATCACCGTGCTATTTTCCTCGAGCCGGAAGTGAACTTTTTATGGAGTTGACTAATTAAGAACAATCTATTCTGTCTGCGCAGCCTATCTGAAGTTGCTTTGTGTCGTTGATTTCTTTCTTTCTTTCTTTCTTTCTTTCTTTCTTTCTTTCTTTCTTTCTTTCTTTCTTCCTTTGTGTAACGTCAGTCTTCTACATGTAATTATACGATATAGTGCTCAAAGCTTTAACTCAGACCATTCTATAAAATTTACTGTCTTTGGACGCTTTTGGTCGTTTTGGAAAGATCAAGTACATAAAATAAGTATTTAAAGGCTCTCAGGGATTGCTTTTTGCGCTATATGCGCCCAATATTTTAAAATGTATACTCATGTCAAGTAACTTTGTGTTCTGTCTCTGTAACTTCAAGGTTACAGAAGCCTAATCCGATTTCTCTCTTTGAGCCAATAAACTGTTTTCTCTACTTTCTCTTACAGGAAACTCCACAGTCTCTAAGTCTTCTTTAATTGTGTGCAGAATTCAATGAACTTATTAAAAACGATTTTTAAAACATAGGTGTCCATTTCGTTTTCGAGCTACGAACCGATACATCGAAAGGTGTAAACAAGCTAATTAGTTTCGTGAACGACAAGTGCTCCGCACAGAAGACCACACCGAAACCGATGTGAATGACCCAAACTTCAGGTTTAGTTTACAAAATCAGAAGAGAATGCAAAATAATTCGCAGGTAGGTTCACAAATCTAGGGCCCATTCTTCACAATATATTCAAAGGACAGATTTTTCACTGTCTTCCTAACGTATATGACAACATGTTATTTTCATCCACTAAGAAATCTGTGGTTTCTCCGTTATTTCTCTTTTTTTTCTTAAATTATTTTCATCGGTCCTGCACTGCGGGAGCGACAGATACTGTAATCACTTCAATGGGCTTAGTCCTGTTTTGCTCACACACCAGTGTTCCAGGACTTTCCTAACATTAGTCACCTCATTACACTTCTTCAAGAAAACTGGGCGAAAACAAATGCAAAAGCACTGGCATCAATGACAGGAACGAAGTCAGGCAATGGATTCTTCCAAAAATACTTCCTTGTAGAATGAAAAATTAAATAATTACCGGAGGGATACGGGAAAGGAAAGGAGAGGAAATCGTCCCTCGATATCCAGCCCTGCAGACTCTGATTAGGGGAATTATCTTGGAGGAAACGTAGCGGGTCCAGGTTCCGGTGCTAACCTAAATCGTCTACCATTTTTTTTTACCCTCTGAACTTTACTCCCTTTTGTGTGTGTGTGTGTGTGCTGTTGTTAGAACGTGAAGATAGACAAAGTAGAACACTCACACTAAAAAAAAAACAACAACAAAACAAACACATGGTGATATTAATACATGTAAATAGCTACACACAGTCAGAGGCGAAGCCATATTATGGCCACATGCTGTCAAAAGTGTTGCGCCTCGTCCCTCTCATTGGTATGGACAAGATAAGATGAAAAGATGAGGCGTGGGGGAGGGGGGAGCGTTTCGGAGCACCG
>JAWQUT010000192.1:268293-289945 GCA_033807755.1 Ellobium chinense
CATCATTTTATTCATAAGTATAGCCCAGTTCTGATGCCATTGCTTGGATTCTTAAGCGGTTTTCAGAATTTTAAGCATGCAACAAGTTTCTGAGGAATTAGACCTCCTCATGTCAATTACAAAAGTTCCACACGATCTCCTTTCTAATCGAAACGTTTTAAATATAAAATACGACGTTGTTCGTCAACATGTTCAGGATATGACTTCTTTTGGTTCCTGTTCTCTTACTGTCTGTTTTTAGTAATAAAAGAGAAATACTGAATGACACAGGCTTGAGTTTCCAGTAGACAACTGCCTTCTTTTTTTCTAACGGGTCATGGGTGTTGGGGACATTTTTTCATGGTCATGGGTCTCTGGGACATTTTCTCATGGTCATGAGTCTTTGGGACATTTTGTCATGATCATGGGTCTTGGGGAGAAATTCTCATGGTCATGGGTCTTGGGGAAATTTTTTTATGGTCATGGGTCTTTGGGAGATATTCTCATGGTCATGGGTCTTGGGGAAATTTTTTTATGGTCATGGGTCTTGGGGACATTTTCTCATGGTCATGGATCTTGGGGAGATTTTCTCATGGTAATGGGTCTTGGGGACATTTCTTCATGGTCATGGGTGTTGGGGACATGTTTTTAATGGTCATGGGTCTTGGGGACATTTTCTTATGGTCATGGGTCTTGGAGACATTTTCTCATGGTCATGAGTCTTGGGGACTTTTGTTCATGATCATGGGTCTTGGGGACATTTTCTCGTGGTCATGGGTCTTGGGGACATTTTCTCATGGTCATGAGTCTTGGGGACATTGCATACTACATTTTGGAGACATCCTCGGTTATGCAGGCAACAGTTGCTAATGTTTTTGTTATGCACACATAGCTGTGGTCCTTGAAATACCTTGCAGCCTACTATATTATTATTGTAACAAAGGTCTTCACGTGAGAAAACAGATTATTGTGAACGTTGCGAAGTAGAATCAGATGTGAATTTCACGTTTAGTCCGTATCGTTACGTCAGGAAATACCATTTAGCGTTCTAAAAAAAAAATCAGTAAAAAAAATCCGAATTTCAAAATATAAGATTTCAATTGAGCACGATTTAGATTATGCCGTGTGCAAGCTATCCATCAGTGGCCAGAATTCAACTAAAGAATTATAGACTACCCACTTTCATTAGGTTACCATCTTAACTGAAAGCAGCAATTTGAATCTACAAGGCAGCATTCTGTGCGAATTTGTTTTTACCTGAAATGGACTTAATAGTGATTTCCCCCCTCTTTACTAGAGTGGGCAAAGACGTGTTTATTCTTACAATTTTATTGTTGCATCTCATTTTCCTGTAGAATTTCCAGGCTGTGCCATTAGTCTGTCTGGTCTGGAAATAGTTTACCAAACTCTCACGTAAATCTATCGGGGCAGCAACTTTATCTCTCCTTCCTTCTCTTCTTCTTTTTCTTTCTTTCTTTCTTTCTTTCTTTCTTTCTTTTTTTTCTTTTCTCCCCTTCCTTCCCCTTTTTATCTTCCAGCCGCACCTTGCTTCGGGACAGTTATCTCATGCAATCTTCATGCACCACACAGAATATATATTATGGTGTTGCTTCAATAAAGACGTGGTCAAGGAAACGCCGATGTCGTCTCAAACTCAGTGATAATTTTTTCACAATTCACAGAATTTATTTCCATTCTGACAATGGTACAAAATATGGACATAATAATAGCTGCTATTGCACAATACATACACAGCAGACAAATGGACAAATGAATAGACAACTAAAAAAAAACAAAAAAAAATGAGGGTCGGGGGGTGGGGAGGGGAGGGGGGGAATTTACAGACAATCATATAAGAGAACAAGAATATTAACATCCTAACAGAAGAAATATTAAAAACTACATAGTTCCTCGGGGTTAAAATTTAAGGTTAAGACCGGAAGTGAACTTTGCTGAAATTTCAGTCAAGTGACGACTTAGGGGACCGGGAACTGTCAACTGTTATTAATGTTGAACATTTTTATACCTCTTTTTATTACGCCGGGATTCCTCGTTGTTAATGGTACCCACTATTTTCAGTACCAGAGCCATTAACTTCATCGCGCTAAAAAACTTCACCCAAGACATTATTCAACCTCGTTTACAATGATGCTCAGATGACGTAGGAGGGTCTGGTTTATTTCCATCTCTAATCACCACCTATTCTTCTTGGCCTTTTCGAAACAAAACCAAAAAAAAAACAAAAAGCCAAAAATTTCGGAGACAGACTTTTAAAACCATGCCTTGGGAAGTCAATTTGATTAAAAGTGCGACGGCTTTCAGATAATGACATTCTAGTGGCATAGTGGGTGAAACTTAGGATGCGGGTAGTTTAAAACTGTTTTTAGTTCATTAGGTCTACCTTTCAGAGACGTGGTGAAGTATAATAGGTTTTTTTTAACCCTGTTACCACAGTTATGCGACATTTCTTGATATGTTTTACTTTCGTATTAAAAAACAGTTTTTGGGCATCCTAGTTTTGGGAAATTTGAAAAAGGGAGTGAGGAGAGGAGAGGTGTTTATCACACATGAATAATAAATATCTACCGCTGGTCAAAGTATGGCTGATCCGGATGTAAGACATGGCTCACTAGCATGCATTATGATAAAACATACACCCACGATTTATCTGTGACCTTTATAAGATGACTTTAACACAGTGTCGTTGCCATCTGCCGGTGCTGTGCATTTGTTCCCGATCTCTGCAGACAGGTACTTATTTTACGTGTGAGACGAGCAAGGAGCAAGAAAATGAAGTCATCGTCAAGAACACGGCTACTAAAGCTGTCTGGGCTGAGAACAGCACGCACAAACCTCAGCCCAGCTAGTCTTTGGACTCCTGTAAAGAGGATTCCAAAGCCGCATATCAACGGTGACGTATTCCACTAAACTCCAATCGCCACGGAGCAATAGACGTACTGGACATGATCTACATACACTGTATGTAAACTGTCTATCTCGTGTCCAACCTGCTGCTGTTTTTGTATGCATTGCATCTCATAATTAGGTTTACTGTCCGGACCGAGCCGCGAAGAATTCAAATGATGCATTAACAAGAGGTCTGGCATGAAGAATTTACTAGACCTAGTCTGGATGTTATGAGAAACAGTTTGATCGAGAATTATTGGAGATTATTCTTGTCTGCCTTGTCATTTCTTTTGTTTTTCTGTCGTTCATAATGTTTCTTTTTTTTTATCTAGGAGGATGCATATTCAAGCAAATTTCACCTTTTTATCGATAATGATAGAGGTCTTAGACAGTATAATGCTGACTATTATTCTGTCAAGAGAAATATCTACGAGTGATAATCCCCTACTTGTCTTCCACTGTTAGATCTAGTAATAGTAATGCATTTTCAACCTTATAATATGAAGAGATACTGCTGTTTTCTTAACCCGAAGCTAAACTATTTATCACGTCCTCTCTCTTAAAAAACGCCTATGGCTAGAGGGCACTTTTGAAATTGAGCCATGCAGCGATAAAGCATCGTATAATAGCAAATTGATTATATGATTATACGGTAATTTGTCGAGCACTCCAGAATTCTTGTTGTGAGGTGTAAAACTCGAATTCTTAACTCCACTTTACAAGTAATGGAGGTAATCCTTAAAGGGACAGGGTTAGATATTAAATTGCTTAACAGCCTAAATAGCCGCATTATTTTTTCAAAAGGTTTGAGTTGTGTACATTTTTCTTTCTGCTTGACCCTTTTTTGAGAAAACATCAAATGAAATGACGGGATTTCCACCTTCTATACCCCGCCATAACTCGTGTGCGACCTCATAAAGGGACATAAACTACGCAGAACGACTGGTACAGACACATGTGTAAACTGTCTACACCAATTGTCTGCTAGCCGATCTCATTTTTTTTGACATCACGCAGCACGAACAATGGCAGCTGGCACAGGGCGAAAATCTCGACATTCATGCCGTGGTTTTTTGTTTTTTTTTATTTCTTTAGAAATTGTCCTTTGAAAGAAAAAAAGTTACTAGTCCTAATTATTACTTTATGATAAAATAATGTGAACTTAGTAGGCTGTGAAGCATATAGCTATCCCTGTCTCTTTTAAGTTTTATTGGGGTTGCTTGGGTGCAGGATCAACATCGAGGCACGTTGGACCACTCCATGTGTACTCGGTTCACCTCAGCAGATAGCGCAGCCTTAAGACTAAACTGCGGAATTACCGTTTGTTACTGGTGCGGAAGTGCTAGAGGGTTAGGATGCGTTTAACAAGGCAGAAACACGAGGTCTCATGTACCCGTAAATGAGCAATTGAAGCCTAGGAAATCTCTAATAAAATCTGGGCAAAAAAAAAAATGAAAGAATATTAGATTTGAAGGTAAATACAGAGCCGGAGGAGCTCAATATTTTCGGTGTAAAAGGGAGAAGAGTGCGGAGAGAGGGAGGGTGTGGATTATGTGTTTACAGATAAATCATCTTTTAAGGACATGTCAAAAGCGTTTTTTTTTTTTGCACCACAATGCCTGGCACTGAACAAACAAGATAAAGGACTACAGCAATAGTCTTTAGCAGCTCTTGGGTCACAATTTATATCTTTCACGGGCAATATTTTGGCTCGCTGGTCAACCGTTGTACAATATTAGCACTGAAGAGGGTAAATATTATGTACTTTGGCCCACCTTTTTCAATGTAGCCAGTTCTAGATCAGCGAGTACCAAAGGTCAGGATGTTTTCCATGGGCACGCGGTTACTGAAAAAATCTAATCGCGCCATTATTACCCCTGCAGGTGTGATAATTCTAAGACTTTCTCAACTCTATGGAGGGTATACAGTGCCGTTGCCATTTACAGGCGCTGATTACCAGCATTCTGACATTCATTATCTTCCATTACATATAACTAGGTACCCATTATACAGTGGCATTATTCAGGTGGACTGAGAAAAAATGTAAGATAGATGCTTTCTCGAAGCACTTACAATATGACGGCGGGCGGTCGGGAAGCGAACCCATGACCTTGTGATCCTAAGTTCAAAGCCGTATTCATTTGGCCGTGCTGTTCCACGTTATGTAGATACATGAAGGGAGGGGACTTGAGTCTTCTGCGCTGGATTTAGACTTGGTGAGGTCTCAGGCTACGAAAAGCTTGAAGACCCTTGTTGAACATCAAAGTTAAACCAGGGAGTGTCTGAAGGTATATTCTAAAACGGACCTCCGCAAACAATTAGTCCCGGTTTGATTATTTGATGTCAGTGTATTCGAAGTGAAAATTACAAGTTAATTTTGATTAAATTAGTGACCTTTGACATGTTTGGTATCTTATCATTTCAGTATTTTTATTGTGCATGATATGCTACTTACAGAACGCAGTCATTGTATGATATAACAAGACTCTTCCTTTTCCTCTCTTGTATTGCGTTTATTACATAATGTTTTAATTGCTGCTGAAACTGATTACTTATAGAAACCTTGAAATATTAAAAAAATTAAGAGGGAAATAAAAATTAACCTTACTAACGTCGACACTCAGTTGCCAAATAGAAGATAGACTATAATCTTTACTTCCGCAACACCAACAAAGACCAGAGCTATGCGATGTCAGAGGACAGATACAGGCAGTATCTTTACTTCGACCGCCATCTAACAAACACAAACTTGAATCTTTATGACTTGAGCTCACGGGCAATGAAAGATGATTTTATGCGAAAATTAGATGAAAAGAGTGTAATGTTTTAAGTTCAACATTCATTTGACAAATACAGCCAGACCCGTCACGATTTGCCTTCGTCGTTGCCAGTACTGAAAACACGAACCCATGAATACCTCCTTTTCTTCCCATCTCAAACCCACTTTTCAAAATGATTCTAGACGTCGATTTAAATCATTTCCCCCGCTCACTGTCGCCTTCCATCTTTACATGTAAATTGAGCGTCTAGCTTTTTCCACCACGAATTTCTGTTTACCGTGTCTGAACCGAGTGGAACCAAAGACGTTAGAAACAGTTAAAACGGAAGCATCACACTGTGTGCGTCACACAGTGAAACGACTTCCTTTGAAAACACACAGCCATTTTATAGGCGTTGACTTTAAAACCCTTCCACTCTATTTACCGTATGGATGAAACATTTTTTTTTTGGTGGGGGGGGGGCACCAATCTGATTTTCACAAACTTCGGAAGTTGAATTTGACTCGCAAAAATTACTTTGTGCAAAAAAAAAAAAATATGTTCAAAAATGTTTAATGGCCTTTCTACAGGCAAGATATTTATATAGGAGAGGCATCCAACAAAAGATATTCAAATGCTGTCATTTTAAATACTACTTCTTATGATTTGAACATTATGTGACTACATTATACTACTATCAAACTTAGCTAAGTTTAATGAAAGAAAGAATCTCCGGCGAACAAGCATGTAGCGTAAAAGAAGTAAACCTGCAAGGAGACTGTGTGTTTATGTCTTCATACATTTAAGACCGTAGGAACTTAGGTTTGTGGGTTTGACTGTTAGGCCGGACGGCTTGCGTTGTGCTGTCCTATTTCCCCACTTGACTCACGCGTAGATAAGTACGTAGTATTCTAGCCAGGAGAGACGCTGCTCTGCGGCCACTAACAAAGACTGTGCTATAGTTTTGGTTGATAATAACGTTGTAGTATTGTGTGGCTTATAATATGCACTGTTGTATATGAATGTATTCCCATGAATGAAATGAAATGTACATGGCATTGTAAATCACATTCCTTGGTCAACAAATATTGATACTCTCTCTCTCTCTCTCTCTCTCTCTCTCTCTCTCTCTCTCTCTCTCTCTCTCTCTCTCTCTCTCTCTCTCTCATCTTCTCGTTTACCAAATAGAAATGTTTTAATCAGCTCAGAAGCCCTTGTCACAACCATCATGTATGCGACACCACGCTAAGTTTTTATTCTACTCTCATATCGAGACGAACCTTAAATATAAAGTGTCTCTTCAGGGTAACAAATACCATTTCTAATGCGTTTCCGGTGGAAAAATTTCCGTCGAACCGACAAGTCTCCTGGACGTCCATTTTGTTTTGTGCGCAGATCAGGACAATTTTACTTTTGAAATGAGAATAAAAGTAAAGTGCTTCCGGTAAGATACGAGACGATACGTCCGGTCGGTGTCGAGATGCCTGTCTCATCTATTCCGAAATTAACGCCCCTCAGAAAAATTCGAGATTGGTTGTCTGAAAAATGGTTACCCTAGACTTTGATTCTACTGGAGAAATGGCAATACAGTACAGAACGCAAGTGATCTGTAGGCTATATGTCGGGGGACGGCCAGACCCACCTTGAATATAATGTCTTCCCAATGTGGTTTTCATTGAATCTGGCGCCAAGGACTTGGATTACTTGCGTCATCGAGAGTCGAATATAAGAGAAAATTTGCCTCTCCTTTGAGTAACGCGGATAGGCTAGATCTAAAACTAATACGAGAAATTGGTCTGCGGAACAAAAAGCTGAAACTGGCCACGTCCAAAGGTTTTACTGAAGAAACGCGAAAAAGATGGGGTGAGGAGACGGTTAATCACCGTGGGCAGTTCCAATGCTTTCAAAAGAATGACTCGATAGAAAAAAAAACCAAAATGAAAGCACCAGCTGAACTGGGATTTCATTACATGGCGACAATTATAGACAATTAGGGCAGACTGTCCTGTATTGCACTTAAATTCTGTGTTATCTATCTATCTATCTATCTATCTATCTATCTATCTATCTATCTATCTATCTATCTATCTATCTATCTATCTATCTGTCTGTCTGTCTGTCCGTCTGTCTGTCCGTCTCTTAACAAGCTTCGTACCTCATTGCCGTTTTCTCGAAACCCTCCAAGTTATTGAAGTTTCAATTAATATGCGTTTCATTTTATTTCTTTTGGCTTTCCATTATAATTTACTGTAGTGTACTACAGTCTCGCTGACATCAGACTGATGTAAACCAGTAGTTATATTACCAAATAGATCAAAATATATGTGTGTAGCAGTCATTTATTCTGTGTGACTGTCCAGAAACTCCAGATAACTCCCATGTTACGAGCATTCTAAATCAGTATTGGGAATGACCTCATAAATCATTAACCATTGCAGAGGTTACTTGAAAATCTGACGACATTGCCCATCACCCCCCCCCCCCCCCCCCCCCNCTCCCCGTTTGCGTGTGGCTTGTTATCCCTTAGTGCAGGAAAACTACCATTGACTATATAACCTCTTTGCCAACATAGCCGTCCATTTGATGCTTAATCAAGCATTCTACAATGCTCGCCTTTTTTTATATCTACTTGTAGTTCTGCGAGAATGTGCTTTCTAGGTAGTGATTATCGCATTAGCCCATTCATATGCGGATGTTTACGATAATCACAGATACTGTTCACGCGCCAGGGCCCTTGCTACGGGTGAATCTATCATTATATGTATATGAGGAGTCTGATTAGAGGAGCGCAACCAGTCAGCCTTTTGATATAACACACAAGAGAGTTACTCAACCGGCAAGACGATATCACTCTCTCACAATGACTTCTCTCTCTCTTTCTCTCTCTCTCTCTCTTTCTCTTTCTCTCTCTCTCTCTCTCCCTCTCTTTCACTTATTTACCTTTCTACGGCAATGTCCATAGCCGGCTAGTTCAATTAGTCATGTGATTGTTTTCGAGCCATTCCACGGAGACTCTCGTGTCAGTTCTTCTAACGACCAGCCAACCAAATTGTCCCACGTGCAAATTCACATGAATTTGCTGCTTTATAATACAAGAAGTAAATTGAATGAAGTCTTACTGACACTCCATTTCATAATTTCTTTCTTGTATGGTAGCTGACTAGTCAATTTCCACGGAATGATCCACTCATTACTTAATGTATAACGGTATCGGCTCCAGCATGGAGTTACTCTGTATGTTATAACTACATGTCAACCCACTCATATCAATGTCTCATCCGGTATTACCGAATTAAGAATACTCCCATCAACAACCAACCCTTTGTTATTGGCGTTAGAATCTTGTTACATGCCAGAGTTTTTATGAACGTACCTCTCGTTACGAGTATGCCAACCGAGTATAGAGCGACCGTTATCGAGAAGCTTACGGTTTTCTGCGGAAACTAGTAATGATATGGATCCATTTCCCCTATTATTGACAATAACCGGTGTTTGGGCGTCGTACTCACGGCTCTTATATTGCTGCTCACCCTCGAGAGTTCCGCTCGTTAGTGATGGAGCCTGCCCCGAGAGAAATCTCAGCTCACTCTGGCCCTTTAACAGCTCATGGCCAGGGACGTCTCTTGACATGCCTAGGGTTGCCGAGTGCTCGGTTCGCCATTAAGTCCAAGACGGGTCCAATCCGTGGATTGGCTGCTCTTCTCTTCATCTTACTCATTTCCTAGTTTACCTCCTTTAACAAGGCGGTGTCTTAAAAGGATCTGTTCTTTTGGAGATATTTTTGGGGCGGGGGCGCGGGCGCGGGCGCGGGAGGGGGTTGTGGACGTGATGTCTCAAAATCTGTAAGATATTTCACAAAACAGGAACTTTTAATGTTATCTTGGATCTTTTCTCAGATATTGACTGACTGACTGACTGACTGACTGACTGACTGACTGACTGACTGATTTTCTGGCTGGCTGGCTGGCTGTTTGACTGACTGACTGACTGACTGACTAAACTACTGATTGACTGACTGACTCCCTCGTTCCCTGGCTCGTTCACCCACTCACTCACTCAGTCACTCAGTCACTCACTCACTCACTCAGTCAGTCAGTCACTCACTCACTCACTCACTCACTCACTCACTCACTCACTCACTCACTCACAAACTGATTCATTCATTCACTCACTGACTCACTCACTCAATCACTTACCAACCCACCTACCTACCTATTTACTTACTTACTCTCTTTGCAAAAAATGAAATGACGGGGCAGAATGACGTCACCAGCTGCCTTTTTTTTTCAACCCCTCTGACAAAATGTTAGACTCATCTAACAAAATGTCTGCTTCCTCAGACAAGATGTCAGATTTCGTTAACAAACTGTCAGTTTTCTCAGACAAGATGTTACATTCTTCTGACAAAATGTTGACCTCCTCTGATAAAATGTTAGACTTTTTTAACAAAACGTTGGCCTCCTGCGACAAAATGTGCTGAACTCTTCTGACAAAATGGTGGCCTCCTTTGACAAAATGGTAGGCTTCTCTACCGACATGTTGGCCGCTTCTCATAAAATGTGCTGGATTCCTCTGACAGAATGTGCTGGACTCCTCTAACAAAATGTCGGTTTCCTCTGACAAAATGTTAGGCTTTTCTAACAAAATGTCGGTCTCCTCTGACAAAATGTTAGGCGCCTCTAACAAAATGTCGGTCTCCTCTGACAAAATGTCGGTCTCCTCTGACAAAAATGTTGAACATCGCAGTTCACTCTCTGTTCATGACTGGCCTAAGTCTCTTGAGATGTCTGTAAACTGAACATTCTCGAATAATAACCCTAAAACGAGGAGTTCATAAAATATTCTACTTGAAACATTAAGCTTGGAACACCAACTTGACCTAAAGGTTTGTATAGATTAAGAGCGAAGAGACGTTTAATCTGATCCAAAAGCGGAAATGAAACATGACGATCTATGTTTGTATGTTATGCGCTTGGACGCGACCGCCTAAGGAATGATTCTACATTTCAAACAGAAATAACAAAAACTTCATGGCTTTAAAATCCGAAGAATGTTAAGAACTAGCTGGTTATTACAGTCATAAAGCCAAGTGGGCAAAATATATTAACCCAAAAAAACAAAAGCAGTATTCGGTGCTACATATCTTTCGTAACTGTAACACTGTGGGTTGGAAATCGTTGCAAGGTCTCGCATAGTATCGTCCGCCAAATTCGCCTTGAAATTCATAAATAAACCAGTAAATCTGAGAGTAGTCCTATGGCAGCTAATGAAAGAGAGATCCATACTTAGCGTGCGTTACGTTTTATTGTGTCTTGGATATTTCTATCAAACCGGGATAAAAGAGACCTTGGCTGTATAAGCCAATGATTGAGAGTGTCTCACTTTGTAATAACCTCGACACGGTGTATAAAATTGAGTTTGATTGTCTCATGGAAGGTGTATTCTTATTTTTTTTTTAACTAGTCGTCTGAAATAACTCATATCGCGCTGTTCCATTCCTCCCAGTGCACTAGATCTAAATATGTCTTGTTTTCACACGCATTATTGTCCTTGCTACAAGCTGGGAATAAAGTTCTGTTCTGTTCTATTTATTTTTGGCCGTATACGGGTGTTGCTTTATGAAGTAGTGAAACTTCTCCAAGGCCTTGGGACGTAGGAAAAGAAATGATGCGAGAATGGCATGGAGGGTAATAGGAAAGTCCTTTCTTGTCTGGCTTCAACCTCAGCTCTGAGGGTCCCTCGACAGATCCATTTATTATGAATACACCCTGATTACTTGGAGACGAAACCCAGGGCCGTTGGGAACTGGAGAAAATGCGACACTGACCAATTTTATCATTGTCATCCCTCTCTTTCTTTTCTCCAACTAATATCAACACTAACGCGTGAGCACTTCGGGAAAACGTTGCTCCGCACACGACCAAAGAATCTCGGCGAATAATACAGACCGGATATGTTATTATTTTCCCTGGGCCTTGTCTGATACTAATATGCGCGTCCTTCAGCGTGTGCACTTACGAGCACTCACTCGGGTGCACGGACAGACACAGGCCGACACCCACGATCAGGTAGATCAATATTTGTGTATTAATCTGTCCGAATATTCGGGACAAAGGCAAGTGCTTTGATGGTCCGGCTGAGAGAAAAGGATTGCTCGCTTCACGGTCGTCGCTGCTCCCGCAATCTCTGGGAAAACTACATTCGTCAGAGTAAAGCACGTACCAGGGGAGAAAAAAAATGTCTGTAAAAGGAACATAAAACGATAATTACATCCAGCAAATCTATAGCGGCTGAGTTATGTGAATGTAGAATGTATACACTGATGGCCTACAACGGAGGGAGTATCATTCCTCTTGACTGCTCTAAGCGAAAATTGTCTGTAGTAGCTCTATGAGTCTTGGCGTAAAACAACTTATCTTCATCTTCTTCTTCTTCTTCTTTGGCTTTATTCTTTTAGAGACACTTAGTGGTTTGTGTCGTGGTACATGATAAATAAGCCGTTATTACAGAAGATGACCATATATGCTATTGGTAGTTCTGAGAAAACTGCGAAGCTAGTGTTATATATTAGGTCAAAAATCAGTGAGAAGAAGTTACATTGAAGAAACAAAGAATGTAGGCCTATAGTCTCTCATTGGCCATCAAAAGGATATATATATACGAGGGGTGGCTGAAAAGTTTTGAGCCTAACTAGGAAGGAAGCTTCCAATCGTGACCAAACTTGGCATGCACCAACATTGATATATGAGTGCTCGATATATGCATTCATATGAAACTAACGTTATGTTTAGTTTATTTTGTAGATACAGAAAGACAGTAACTACTAGAACATTTCAAAAATGGACAAAACTGGGTATCGAGCTGTCATCAAATATCTTCATCTGAAGGGGTTAACTCCAACAGCCATTCATGCTGACATGGTCAATACTTCAGGGGAGGATGCTCCTTCCTTTGCCACTGTCAAGAGATGGGCTGCTGAATATAAGAGGGGAAAAGAGAGCTTCGAAGATGACCCCCGGTCAGGAAGGCCTCCCACTGCAACAATCCAAGAAAACATTGACTGTGTGCACGACATGATAATGAATGACAGGAGATTGACCACTAGATACATTGCCAGTGCTATTGGAATCTCTAAAGAGCGGGTGGAGAACATTATTTCCAATGAGCTTGGAATGAGAAAAGTATCTGCTAGATGGGTGCCACGTCTTCTGACTGCAGATCAGAAGCGGACCAGATTCACAATGTCTCGTGACAATCTGGAGCTGTTTGAAGCTGATCCTGATGGGTTTCTTGAAAGATTTGTTACTATGGACGAGACATGGGTCCATCACTTTCAGCCAGAGACCAAGGAGCAATCGAAGCAATGGAAGCACCCATTGTCACCAACCCCAAAGAAGGCCAGGGCTGTCCCATCAGCTGGCAAGGTGATGGCTTCAGTTTTCTGGGATTCCAGAGGCATCATACTCATTGACTACCTTCAGCAAGGACAGACAATAAATGGGGAATACTATGCCAACCAGCTCAGACAACTGCGAGAGTCCATAAAGGCTAAACGTCCCGGAAAGCTCACAAAGGGGTGTTGTTTCACCAGGACAATGCACCAGCCCACACATCAGCTGTGGCAATGGCTGCCATTCATGATTGTGGCTTTGAACTCATGGATCATCCACCTTATTCGCCTGATCTCGCACCATCAGACTTCCATGTCTTCCCAAACCTGAAAAAAGAATTAGCTGGCAGACATTTTGGTAGCAATTATGACGTCATAAGGGCTGTTGAGGACTTTTTTGAGGTGGCTGAAGAACAGTTCTTCTTAACCGGAGTTGAAGCATTGAAACATCGTTGGGAGAAGTGTGTGAGCCTCCGAGGCGACTATGTTGAAAAATAAATAGAAATAAACGTTACTGTATAAGTCTTTCCTAGTTAGGCTCAAAACTTTTCAGCCACCCCTCGTACAATAGATACTCTAAAAATAAACCCCGGGAACACTTTTCAATAAACGTGGGGAAATTTGTACTGGGAATGATGTAGATCTTGAAGTTTACCCTTGCTCCACTTGGCTCACATGACAAAGGGCTAATCATGGTAAGGTTGACAGTAGGAGAGGTACTGCACACTTTAATGACTCGAATCAGCCGATGGTGGCCATCACTCCTCAAATCTTTACTGGGAGTCTCTTCGTTGACAAAATTAGCCTCTCCCGAATATTTTTGGCCCTTGATGGACTCCCCACGGTCAACAAATGAGCACCCCCGAACTCACTATTTAAAACTAAATTATTATGGTTCTGCGCAGGTGTGACACAAAACTTCTTGAAAAATGTATACTGGATTTATTAAAGATAGTCAACGTTTCGTGCTTAACCGAACTCACTATTTAGATTCGGTATCTAAAACTAGTCCATTAGCTTCTTCTTATGGTTGCAGGAACAACATTGTAAAAGCTTCTTTGAGCCTTCTAATAAAAATTAATTTCTCCTCGAACCACAGGAACGTTCCGAGATGGCCAAGACTAGTCTGCAGGTTTGGTGCCACCACTGTGCTCAAATTATATACTGTTTACAGTGGGGGCCCTTCATTTAGATTTTTCAGTTTTAAATTACATGAAAAGGGGTTAAAAATTTGGCCTTCTTTTGCAGATCACAGGCCCGCGGAAATGAAATCCGCTGAAGCCATTGGAAAACACTGCCTGTTACACTTATTTTTTTTTCAAATTCAAGACTGAATTTCACAACTTTTGCGGTATGGTTTCATGTTATACAATTATTTCTACACAAGCTCTCCATAGGACAGATTTTATACACTGCTGCTATCAACTCTGACAGTCCATTTTTTTCACCAATTAGGCTCCTGTAACCTCATCTTGAAGTCAACTTCACATGAACGTTCTTCGAACAGAATGAAGTTGGTCTTGACTCATACGAAAGCCAACTCAATACACAGATTCCTTTCCAATACTTGAGGGCTCTAAATGTTCTTGGCTTAGATAGGAGGACCTTTTTGCAAACCGATGCTCCATAATTAGGCATTGTGTTCTCCTTAATGGCTATCTGTCCGTAAACAAAGGTTAGGGTCACCTTTAGCATTTTTGAGACACTCAATTAGCTGCTCAATAATTTCCAAACCTTTCTGCATTTTGTATTTGCGGAAAAAATTGTCAAAAATATACACTGTTTTGCTTCTGTGCGGTTCTAATGATAATTTCAAATCGGGTGTTTGAAACCTGAAACATGAGTTCATTTCCATTATTCATCCCCATTAGAGCGAGGTTGGAAATATGTTATTGGAGGTTGGAAATATGTTGTTGGATAAACAAGCCAACTCGATCATCTATTACGTATAAATAGACTCATGTAACAAATGTATAATTTAAAAAATCGATTGTTTAGAAACAATAGCATTCGCATAATCAGGCTTTTAATAGTATATTAGATGGCTGCTTATTCAACATACAGCGCATTCTACATTGCTGACGTCCAAAACACATTCATTAACAAGTTTAATTATGCATGCCCAGATCGTGTTTGACGCTATGAGGGTTGTCAACATTACATGTAACAAATGGCGGAACAACTGGAATGCTGACCATGCAAACTTATTGACGCACTTTTTAGGCTTCATAAAATATAAAATACAAATACGACAATAAAAAAGCCCAGAGGTAGACTATAAAATGTTTGAAGGTTTAAAGAAGACAATAACTCACCACTACCTTTTTCAGTACTCAGTCTTTGTACGAGGTGAGAGCTGACAGAGTGGCCTCTATGTGAATGTCTGCACTTTTGTACTGTATAATTGACTGACCGGATTCACGCGCTGTATGCGTTGAAGTGAAAGACGAAAGAGAGAGAGAGAGAGAGAGAGAGAGGCTTCTTTGTTTCTGAATGGTGGATAAATGGGCCATGGGCTTGCTAACATGTTGGCCGAAGGAAAGCGTCATATTAAACCCGTCCACCTTCATTTGAAGTCGAATCTCGTAGATTTACAATGCGTCTTTGAGGAAGAGAGAGAGAGAGAGAGAGAGAGAGAGAGAGAGAGAGAGAGAGAGAGAAATGAGGGAGAGGAAAAGTGTGGCATAATGAGAGAGAGAGAGAGTGGAATGGGAGAGAGAAAAAGCGGAGTGGGAGAGAGAGAGAGAGAGAGAGAGAGAAAGAGTGTGACAATATGAGAGACAAAGAGAAAGAGAAAGCGCAAAGGAAGAGAAAGAAAACGTGACATTATGAGACAAGAAGAAAATGGAGCGGGAGAGTGTTGTGTGTGTGTGTGTGTGTGTGTGTGTGTGTGTGTGTGTGTGTGTGTGTGTGTATGTGTGTGTGTGTGTATGTATGTGTCTGTGTGTGTGTGTATGTATGTGTCTGTGTGTGTGTAAGAGAGAGAGAGAGAGAGAGCGGAGTGGGAGAGAAAGAAGGTGTGATATTATGAGAGAAAGGAAAGCGGAATGGAAGACAGAAAAAGTGTGAACGTATATGAGTGTGTTTGTTTGTATGTGTGTATGTGTGTGTGTGTGTGTGTGTGTGTGTGTGTGTGTGTGTGTGTGTGTGTGTGGTGTGAGAGAAAGAGAGAGAGAGAGAGAAACAGAAAGAAAGAGAGAGAGAGACAGAGGAAGGTTGCATATTATTACTTTTCAGTAGCTCTCAGAAAACGGGACAAGGACTAAATGTTATAACAATAAGGCTATTTATTCACA
The DNA here is from genome assembly GCA_033807755.1 of Ellobium chinense. NCBI lineage: Eukaryota > Metazoa > Mollusca > Gastropoda > Ellobiida > Ellobiidae > Ellobium > Ellobium chinense. The sequence goes on from JAWQUT010000192.1 coordinate 284,625, forward strand.
GTGAAGTACGTTTACACCCAAAATACTATCATCATAATCATAATCAGTTTTTTTTCCCTTGTTATCTTAATGATTACCACCATCACCACCCATATCATTATCATGTACGGTGACAGTATTAACATTATTTTAATTGGTGATCGGGGACCAGTCTTGAACTATGGGCCCACACACACACACACACACACACACACACACACACACACACACACACACACACACACACACACACACATGTTATTTCGAGCCCATCAAAGCGCCATAATAAATAATTATAACAATATAGNCACACATACACACACACAAACAAACATACACACACACACAAACACACACAGACACACACACACACACACATAAACACACACACGCATATACAAATACATACACACACACACACACACACACATACACACACACACGCACACATATACACACGCACATATAAACATATACATACACATTTATATCGACTTCTACAGAACATAAAAACGGAAAATCTGGCGATAAATACCGCCATTACACCCAGCATAACTGGTCGACACACAGCTTGTACGTCCAGCTCAACCAGAGAGAAGGATTCTGAGAAAGACAGAAAAAGATTGAGATAAACAGACAACAGCTAGACAAATAGGCAACCAGCCCAGCATTCAGTAAGCAACTAAATGAAATAAGAAAGATTCGAACTGTCTCAAATAGAACAAATGCAAGAAAGAGCGTCGAAAGAACTCCCATTTATTTCCTCTCTCCAAATAAGACTGTATAAAGAATGTGTCTACAAGCTACCCCGCCATTAGGCCCGATGGCCCGCCTGTAATTTGATAGCGGCGCCCACAGAGGCTAAATCAGAAATTGGTGGAGAATAAATTGGTGCATCAGTGTCAAATCTGGCCACGCGCGTGAGACGGCACGGCTTGTATAGGCCATAGAGTGAGTAGATGCCCTGAGAGTCCATCGCAAGGGTTCTTAAGGTGGCTTGCGGGAACCCCTCAAAGGTTTTGGGGGAAGCATCATGGCTTCGACGGGCCATAGTAGATGCCCTTGGAGTCCATTGCAGGGATTCCCAAGATGTGATGCGGGAACCCTTAGGGGTTTTGAAGAAGCAGCATGGCTTATAAGGGTCTTAGAGTTAGTAGAGGCCCTGAGAGTCCATCGCAGGAAAAGTGTGATGCGATGCGGGTACCCATTAGGATCTTGGGAAGCTGCCAGGCCTGGAAGGACCATAGCATGCCTAAAGTTCCGAGATTCCACGGCAGGGGTTCCCGAAATGTGATGCAGGAAACCCCTAAGATATAGATACTTCTCAGAGAGGAATATACATGAAAACGGAACACTGTTTTCGACCTGTCCACATTTAATAATAGAAATGCAGTTTACAGCATAATTATAACTTTCGCTGACTATTTTTTTTTTCAGTCTCACATTATTTTATCCAGCACTAATTTAGAATTTTATATCTGAGAACATCTTTTAAGAACAGTTCAACAGCCATGGCAATACAGTTTAACAAGATTACCTTCATTAAGCCTAGTTTCTTGGAGACAATGGCATGTGTATTCGACATTGGGAAGATATATAGTGGGAAGGTGGAACGAAAGTCTTGAAAAATGAGAACCGTTGATCCAAAGACACATAGCACCTTTACAGCTTTTCCCCAAGAGCTTAAGACTGTCGGGTTTGGAGGTAGAAGAACGCAACTAATTAGGCATGTCTAGCTTAGTGCATTACGAGTGCACTCAAGAATGTTTCCATTATCTGCCTACAACCAAGAACAGAACTAGCATTACACTCAAGTACGTTCTACGTTGACAATATAGTGGGCTCCGCTTAGTAGCAATTTTTTTCGAGACAGCTTTAGTCCTTTTAATTTCAAGTTTGCAGGCATAAGAATGATATAGTTTCTGCATATAGAGATGAAATTAAGAAATCCAGTAACATTTCTTCAATTTTCGGAAACCTACGCTACTGTGCAAAATTCTCTAATAGAACAATCACATCTTCTGTTGCCACGACGAGAAAATAGTTAAGGTATGAAGATGCCAATAGCTACACAGAACTATGCAATTTTAAATCGTCCCTAGAAAATCATAAAACTGGCTATGGGAAGGAGGGAAAGGGGTTGGATTTAAATTTCAAAGGCTTAGATAGGTGCAAATACATTATTTTGTAGACTCACAATAGGTGAGGTTTAGCCACTGAAGTATAAACTTTGTAGTTGTTAATAGGTGTTTAAGGTTACCCTGTTTACTGAGTGAAAAGGCCTAAAATACTAAATAGCCTGCTTCACTGCCTAAATTCTCAAAATCTAATACTATTGGTTTAGGAGCATTTTTCTTTGTGTCAAAATTTGAAGGAAAAGCTAAACAACATGTTTGGAAAGTATTTTGGCTTGGGACCCCTGGATAAATTAAGAGAGGTGTAAAACCATAAATAGCCAATAGTGAAAAAAAAAACACATTGGCATCTTCATATCTTCATGCGTAATATTTTCCTATCAGAAGACGCAAGGTCCTGGATGAATAGCTCAATGTTATTAATACATCAACAAGAACTGAGTTCAAAATTAAAACAAATGCAAGTGATTCGCTTATTTTCTTTATCTCCTTCACTTCTCTTGATCCGCGTCTTCTCCCAGAAAGATGACAGAAGAAAAGATAGCATTGCCGTGTTTTACTGTTGTCTTTGTATGGCCGTTGTTTTTCACCGAGAATAAAAAACACTGAGACCACACAGTAAAACCGGTTTTGTTTAATGGCACTTCGTCGGCAGCAAAGAGGAGGTTACGACTGAAAAAAAAAACCCAGGATTATCCAGTAACTTATATTAGAAAAGACAACATTCTATTGTTTAAAACAAAAAAAAAATGTATTAAAATAAAAATTCCCAAAAAGCGTGCTGCCATTAAGCCGTGCCTTCTGTAATTTATGACCGGAAATTCACCATCGCTAAGTTCATCATCAACTCCAACAAAAATATTACAGCCATAGAATAAATAATACAATTATTGCTTCCATATGCCAAAACCTTTGTGATATTTCTGATTGTTTTAAAGCTGTCAGACCACATTGTGTAATCGGGCGCCATTTTAATAACACCGCTGGCTGATTGTCACGTAAAGGGGAGATAAATCTGTTCTGCATGGAAAGGTGGAATGATAGACCTCATGGGAGGTAACTCGTTAAAACCGTCATGATGCTGGTATTTCGTTACACATGACTTCCCGGCAACCTGCGCAAAGATACAATCAGTAGAGCGCTCTTGGAAAGAAAGAAAGAAAGAAAGAAAGAAAGAGAGAAAGAAGAGCAGTTTTTGTAAATCCTGAAACTTATCTTTTTCTTGTTGTGTTTGATTGGAGTCCATTGAAGACTTCCTTCTTTGGGTCAAGTGTTGTAGAAAGGACATTTCAATTCATGTCCCCTATTAAGAGGCAATGACGTAGCGTCGAGCAAGGAAGCTCCCAAAGAAGAGGCAAAAGATTACACAGAACGGGGACTAGATCTAGAGTAGCTGGACTATGCTGGCAACGTGTACGATTCTGCACTATGCCATCCTTAAAGTGTACAGGGCGACTGTTTTACAAATACAGGATTGACGGGCTATGACTCCACAACATTTTCCTTAGTCACCCATCTGCCATTTGTTAGGTCACGTGCTGTTATTACGTCATCAAAATGGCGACGAGACAAGCGCTGCAAAATCTCTGGTGCCTTTTGTTTATTCACACACATTTCTGTGAAAATTGTATTGGTTTCGTGTTTTTTTAATCTTCTGCTGTAAGCAATTATTTATCTGCTGATATACATCTACACGCACCCGTAATAGGTAGACATGGCATGAAAACAAGCATGCGCGCGGGAGATTTTACATTAACAGGTGCGTCCCCGCCTTTAGCTGCTAAACTGGAAGACAACGAACCTATTTCAGGAAATTGATCTGACTGGGTCGCTGGAAAGATAAAAATAAAATTGTCTGGCTTCATGTTAACTGGAAACTTGGCTAAAATGGGCGCTGAAACTGGCCTTTGCTGTGTAGGTCTATATTTCAACCCTCTGATAATAAAACTATTTAACCATCTAGATTTCCTAACCTGGTATATGATTACATTTTTACGATGGAAATAAACTTGTTAAAGCTGAAATCTTAAACCTAATCACTAAGAGGTTTCAAAATGGAGTGACACATCGCTAATACACCAGGAGCAAAGCTTTATTAGCCCCCATCGTTTCATCTATTGCCTTTTCAGGGGTGAGGCTTATTTCCCACGTAGTGATTTGCTAAAGAAAAAAAAAAGAAAAAATATTTTGTGTTGTTTTTTTTTTAGTTTTCGGGCGGGGGTTGTTTGCGTACAAATAAATGCCAAATAATTATATAGCCCATTCTAACAGTGTTTGTATTGCAAGCCCCCATCTTTTCAACTCCCCCGCCTCAGTTTCTCCTAAATATTCTGTCTCCCCATCAAATAGATCTACAGAAGACCAAAGCACCTTTATTGAAAGTAATAACACATACCGCTGTTATCTGATGTACAGTAATATATGTATTTATCGCAGCCTTTTTTGGTGTTTAATAACGTAAGTTATTAGAGCGTACAGTGATATCATTATAACCTCCTCTCTCAGCCATATCATTTTATGGTGTTATTAGATCGGGTTTATCATATGGGATATGCCTTTATAATGATTGGGTGTAGAGAATGTAATTTTCAAGAGCTTGGGGGTGTCAAAAAAGGGAGAGAAGCCCTTTGTTCTTAAGTCGGTTATTGCCCCTATTCTAATTACTTCCCTGTGGTGTTTCACTTCAATACTGCGAGGCCTCTAGCGTTTCAGCCAATTCAAATTACATACACTAGCAATAGCACCCATTCTTTGAATAGGATAGCTTTGCCTAGCATTTTAAACATCGAATTTCTCAGACGAAGCACACTGATAGCAGACAACAAAATGTGATCCGATATTTGCCCCCTTAACTCTTCAGAACTACTCTTGTTTCAGCAAATTAAATTGATAACAACAACTAACGGTTACACGAACGTTTTACAAACTTTTATTATTTTACTTTATATATATAGATATCCTTTCTCATCATAAAAATTAAAGCAGCCACGCAATTCGGCTTTAGCGAAAACGGTTGCATGTAAGATTTTATCGGTGTGAATGGCTCCTTAATGGAATGCATAAGTGTTACACTAACGTATCCCCTTAACTTTATTATAGTATGCTCATTATGTTTGTAGGGTTGTTTGGAAGCATCTTGCCGAAAAAAAACCCCATGTAGTTCCAGTTTGAGTTCCAAGGAATCAGTTAATTATTTTATAGGTTGGG
>JAWQUT010000192.1:299779-307279 GCA_033807755.1 Ellobium chinense
ACACACACACACACACACACACACACACACACACACACACACACAAACACACACACGCACACACACACTCACGTAAACACACACGCACACACGCGCACACAGAGACTCACTCACTCACTTACATACACACACTCACTCACTCACTCACTCATTCACTCACTCACTCACTCACTCACTCACTCACTCACTCACTCACTCACTCACTCACTCACTGACGCAGTAGCTCCCATATTTACGTCCACCTTTCTGTGGAAAAAACCGTGCCCGCCTGATGACCAGCTAAAAATAATATCCGAGTTTAGTTTGTCCTCTGATAGATATAGACTGCAAAGCAACCTGTTTGTTGGCTAAACAGACCATATAACTTACAACCAGGCATCTTGCGGAACTAATTTCCTTCCCTTAGAGTACAAGACATCGTCTAAGATCTTTATGGTTCTTTATCTATTTTATATCTCAGTTACCACCACTCTTCTGTCCCGGTACTCTTGTAGAAGAACGGATGAGGCACTTATGATCCTGCTGTAACTTTAAGGCGGGTGCACCTAAGTGGTAGGTGGGTGGTCTTTTGGTGGTATTCATAGTCCACTGTTGCCCTGTTCAGAGACTACCAGACACCCCAAATATAACCTTTCAAGATGAAGAACATCAGGGGTGAGTTTTTATTTTTATGTACCCTGTGTCCAGTGCGACATTCAAAAGTTAAGTGTAGTTTACTAAATAAATTAATGTCCTCAGAACTGCACACCAGTAAAAGTTAGGGAGATATAAAAGGAAATGATGAGTAATAAAAAATCTCAGAGAGTGCAGGACCCTATGGATGTTTGAAGTAATCCAAACTACAGTGTATAAATATATTATATATTATATAAGAGTCCTTTGAACTGCACTTAAACCAGTAATATAAACTAAGAGATCAGAGGTACTAAAACTTACAAAACTCCTAGTTCATTATTCATGGTTTAAGTGTAGTTTGAATGCCTTTCATATATACAAAGTTTCGTTGGGTGATAATAGCTACAATATCAGTAACAAGGACAAAGAGAAGATGAAGACAGAGGTTCTTATGTATTGTATTCAAGTAAATATCATGCTGTTTTATTTCGCCAGTAGGCCAGATCATTCACTTACTATCTTGATTCCTTGCGGAGCATCCAGAAATGATTATTTCCCTTGCGTGTCTGTAACTTCCGGTTAGTATGCAGGACACTCTAACCATAATAACATCAGCGTCTCCCATGTTTTCCCTTTCTTTCCAGATCTTTTACTTCTACGTCTTCCTTCTCGCCATTATTGAGTTATCTTGGCCCAAATCCTGCCACTCCCAGAGTGTTAAAACTTACAAGTGAGAAGCTCAAAATCTTTGAAAATGAGTTTTTAAAAGGCGAATCTCACTCGAGACGAGGTTTCTTTATTCTTATGCAAATCATGCACAGTCTCAAGGGATGAAGATACGGAGAGAATACGACCCAGAATGGCTGAAAATAAAAGCTGGCAAGAAGTAAAAGAAACGTTTTGGAGGTAAAAAACACCATTAGCCTGTCATGAAACACTGTACATGGACGTTGTGGCTTCATGAAAATGTGGCTTATGGGATTATATTAATACTATATGAGAAACACAAATACCTACGTGAAGCTTCTAAATCGCCGTAGATATTAGGGTGCACCCAGACGTCTGATTGGCTATAAATGACATAATCTTTGGATACTTCCGGAGCAGCCACTGCGCAAGTTTGTTGCATAGCAACGAAAAGCTTCAGAGGAACGATCTTTCACTATCTGACTCTAAGGAACAAGATTACATCCACGTCTACGACGTTATCGCATTTTTTAAAATAAAGAAAAATTCGAAAAGTGCACGAATGTATTGAGAATACTGCAAGAGCGGCGCGCACGGGTTCGAGGAATACGACATTTTGTCAGAGTGTATACGAAAACGCGTTCTTCTTCTTGGCTTTGCTCCCCTAATTGTCTCGGCGTCCGTGTCATAATGCTGGAAATCGCTGCAGTCGGAGTGAGTTACAAAAGGCTGCGTCGACATCCGAACGGTGGTAAAAAAGATGGCAGCAGCGTGTACATCTCTACTGGAAGTGGGGGAAGGGGGGTGATTGAATACGTGTTCTCTTGGTCTTTTTATTTTGCTGTGAGCGTGAAAATGTCCATAATTTTATTTTCTTTTTATTTCTTTTTTCTTTCTACTAGCCCCACACCCCCCTCCTCATTTATAGCACTCGTCTGCCCATACTTTTTTAAAGACGATCCTGGCGTATATTAAAGAACGGTGGCATTGGTGCTTCAGTGCAGAAATGTTACAGAAACGCCATCTCATCGCTATTTCTGGAGTGAGTGAGCAAGAAAGTAACTCATGATACGAACAAGACAGTTACTATTGCTCTCGATTATGGCGAAAGTGGAGCAACCCCGGGTGCCACTATTTGCAAGACCGTGACCATTGTTCGTCCTATATTTCATTGGGGGTGGGGGAAGGAGGGGGAAGAGTAAACAAGATAGTATAGAAGAAAGGNCTAGCTCCACCCTCCCCCTCCTCATTTATAGCACTCGTCTGCCCATACTTTTTTAAAGACGATCCTGACGTATATTAAAGAAGGGTGGCATTGGTGCTTCAGTGCAGAAATGTTACAGAAACGCCATCTCAACTCTATTTCTGGAGTGAGTGAGCAAGAAAGTTACTCATGGAATGAACAAGACAGTTACTATTGCTCTCGATTATGGCGAAAGTGGAGCAACCCCGGGTGCCACTATTTGCAAGACCGTGACCATTGTTCGTCCTATATTTCATTGGGGGTGGGGGAAGGAGGGGGAAGAGTAAACAAGATAGTATAGAAGAAAGGAACCCCCCACCCGTATGATAATAACAAAGTGTTAAGGTTGGCGGAGAAGAAGCTGTTGTCCTGATGAGAGACCGCTACTTGGTTGGTTGGATGATTGGTTGGTTAGTTGGTTGGTTGGTTGGTTGGTTCGTTGGTTCGTTGGGTGGATGGTTGGGTGGTTGGGTGGTTGGTTGGTTGCTTGGTTGCTTGGTTGCTTGCTTGGTTATTATTTGCGGTATTTATAGTCCCAATAACGATTACTTACTGAGAGGCTTGGAAATAACTCAAAAACAAATTTCCAAGATGAAGTATCACCCGGGTGAGGTAACTACGGAGTATTCATCAATGAATCCAGACGAAAGAAGTCCTGTCACCAAATGAAAACGATCGTCTCAAATCACAAGAGCCAAGCAGATTTCTAGACAAATTTTATTTGATATTCACTCAAAATGTGTGTTCCTGATAGTCTGGACAATTTGCACAGTGTCTGGGTTTGTACTACGTAATACTCGCGGAAGTAAAAACAAAAATGGTGGGTCACAGCGTGAGTGGTGGGTGTTAAGTTAAGCAAAGATACAAAAAAAAACCAACAACAACAACAATATGTGTACATGTGGTGAGTGGGATGTCTCTGACAATGTGCATTTTTGTTCGGCGTGCAGTGACGTTCTTGCAAATATGGCTATTGGGAGCTATGACCTCACTGTAGCTACGCATCTGCCAGTTGTAACTTAGAAGTTATCCTTTCTCTCGTCGTAATGGCTAATACACCTGCGGTGCATGGGATTCATAGACTTGGAAGTGAGCGATGTATCAGATTATAGAAGCTAATGTTTTCAGATTGTAACCGTCAGTCAAATTACTGGATATGTTGTGTTTCGGATTTGGTTGTCTCACAGATGCCTTGTTCTAGCGTCTTGGTTTACGCACTTCTGCGCTCTGATACACAACACGAAAATGCACTTCGACAGGGCAGAACAGAAAGACTCGTATTAAAGACTCCTGGCCTTGTATTGAGGATCTGGCTGGGATTTTTTTTCACCGAAAAAAAAAAGCCAATAAGCAAAAAGATTAGAGAGGAATACAGTTATGATGGTGGAGAGAAGGTTGTGTATATTAAACCGTTGAGATGATGATAGCTCCTAGCTTTGTGGTTGGCAATCAACACAGTTGTTCTGTAGTGGTGGGAGAGTGAAGATAGCAGAAGTGATGTTTTGGAGTTGTCTTTGTAATGTACCTCAGAGATGCTGATAGTCCCTAGCTTTGTGGTTGGCAATCAACACAGTTGTTCTGTAGTGGTAGGAAAGTGAAGATAACAAAAGTGATGTTTTGCAGTTGTCGTTTTAATACACTTCAGAGTTCACAAGCAGATATTACAGACTGAACAAGAGAACAGTACACAGTTTTATTTAAACAAATCAATGTACGCAGGATAGAAAGAAATCAATGTAAAGAAGATTCCCAGAGCTTAAGAAAGACAAACATGCATCGATCATGTAAACATAGGTAGACAGTTAGGAAACTGAGACTAGCATGAGGATGAGTATGAAACTCGAATCTTAAAAGAAAAATATGGTTTGATAGGTTGCGAATCATCATCATTCTCGTAATTATCAAATCACATCATCGCCACACATTATGATCGTCATCGTCATCATCTTTTAAGAATTTTAAAAATGTAGAACTTTAAAACAGATGTAAAAAGGTAAGTATTCACGGATAAATAGTTGATTTAATCGCGCAAATTTCATCTAAACAGATCTTCGTCAGGCATACAAACTGGACACACAATGAACTGGTAAAACTACTTTGAGGTATGAGTGACGAATAGAAAAAGTAAAGAAAGTTTAAAGGTTCAAAGGCAGATAGTGAGCACAGCATACTTAAAACAAATGAAAAAGGCGGTCATCAGCGTCAAGTGAAGTTAAAATACAATGTGGTTAAGAGTTGTTGTTATGGATGTGTATAAATAATAGAAAAGTACTAAAATTACATTTTATATTTCCTCACCGCGCGCTCTCTCTCTCTCTCTCTCTCTCTCTCTCTCTCTCTCTCTCTCTCTCTCTCTCTTTCTTTCTCTTTCTCTTTCCTCTCTCTTTCACTCTGCTATAGTGGATCGTCGTCATCGAATCAGATGCTCTCATTTAGGCATTCTGGAGTGTTGTATTAAAAGAGAGTACATATCTTTCCTGTAAAAGTCAATTACAGCTGGTTGGTACCGACATTTAGTTCGATACATTATGCATCTGACGATCTAGGGTTTATGTCAATATAATACTAAATAAGGGAGATATCGTAGGGGAATGTTAAAACCGTATATCCAAAACGACCACTGCTAAAACTTCGCACAACTTTAAATATTATAGCTTTAATCCGAATATTTTAGACCCGATGGTTCTCCCTCTAGGATGCATCACCGGTGATTGTGATTACTCACTGCACAACACATCGCAAAGCAATTTAGAAAAAAAAAAACCAAAAAACTACAATAGCCGCCACAACACCATTAAGGAAGATCTCTTCCTCCAATAAAATCAGACCTGCAACAACACGTTATTTATAGCATTGTGGAACTCCCCGGAACCGGGCATAAAGATACAGTATCATCAATCACCCTTCGGTTTAATAAAATCACCCGTCCCGATACCCGTCCACATCGCCCAGTGCCAGAACTCCAACATCGCCATTTCGTTCGGGTCTTCAATTAATATTGGCCATGAGCTGGACAGAGGGGAAAGGACGAGGGCGGATACGGATGCCGAGAAGGAGTGGCACTGAGTATGTAAAGATGATAGAGCATGTAGACTTTTCAGGGATTGTGTTAGTCAGAGATTAGGCCTCCTTCACATTCCACCGAGCCCCCATGGAATCCGAGAGTTTGTTGTTTATTTTTAATGACTGAACTAATGACTGTATTTCACCAATAACTACTGTCCCTCTAACCTCCTCCCCTACTGTGTCTCTTCCCCTCCACCAAACACCCACCGGACACGCCAATGTACGCAAGGCAAACACAAGATTATAATATAAAGATGGCAAGAGAGAGATTAGAGAATGTTGGGATAGAGAGTGTTATGATGAGCGAGATAAGATGTGGGAGGAATAGATTTAGACGTAGGGAAATAAGGAAAAGATCGAAGACTGATTTTCATGGTGGTTAGATGGACACACAGCTATAAGAATATGAGAAGAGAAGACAAAGTGATCATTCAGAAGAGGAGAAGTAGTGGGAAAGGGAAAGTGTGAAATTTTGGAGAAAATTAGGGATGTTACCTGTTAAAATATATTGGAGCTTGTGACTTGCCTTTAACGATGGACCTGCTTGATGCCTTTTAACATACACACACACACACACACACACACACACACACACACACACACACACACACACACACANTACATACATACATACATACATACATACATACATACACGCACGCACGCACGCACGCACTCACACATACACACACGGCTCTAACTTTCTCTCTCTCTCTCTCTCTCTCTCTCTCTCTCTCTCTCTCTCTCTCTCTCTCTCTCTCTCTCTCTCTCTCTCTCTCTCTCTCTCTCATCCCTCAATAATACCGTGAATAGACCTACAATAAAACGAACATCAAAATGCATGCATAACTAATAGATAAAACGCCATTCATTTCCCGTTTTAAAAGAGTGACACCACAGTACAGTATTGCGAAGACCGAATTTACCTAGAGGAAAGGGCACGGTGTCTGCACTGTGCGTTCTTAGCTGCTCACACTGCGGTCCTGTACTCGATGTGGCGCTCACCCGCAGTTACGTGATACATTGACTATCCAAGGTTTTACAAGGTTTACAGGGTTTATTGGAAAAAACAAGCCCAAAGCACAAAGTGATATATGGGTAAACATTATAGCAAATAAGAGTACAGGAAGAACATCCAAAATTCATTAATCAGTAAAGCAAAATATCATTCGACTAGTCAACACATCAGTCCATCAATCAGTCAATCATTCTGTTTATCAATCAGTTGTCCAGTCCATTCTTTCTGTCACTCAGATCTACAAGACAGGGCAAACAAATATGAAATAATTAATAACAAAATATTTATTTTATGTCTATGGCGTTCTATGGCATTCTGTTACATTTTGACAGCCTCCATCGACAGCGAAGCATCGACTATCCAACATGGGGGATGCCCAAAGTCGCACATGAAGCCACCGCATTTTTTTTTTGTTGTTGTGCTTTAGCGATATTAGTCATCCTATTAACCAATTATGTGTGAATGTGTGTCAGAAGGAGGTGCCATGGCTGGATGTATGCATTTGCGGTTTTCCTCAGTCCATCTGTCATGTTCCAAGTGAACTTCGTTAAAACAGACACTTGACAAGATTACGCGGCCATTTAGTGCCACGTGTTGTGTATGACATGACGGTAGAAAGGAACTCGTAGGGTGGAACCCATTTATAACGCACGCGGTTGTAATGGGAACTCGGTTGTATCGGGCAGAGTCTCAGTCCCATTTCCCTCTCCACTTCCTTATTGTCTGACCTTTTCATAACGTGACAGGAAGAGCAAAAGTCCGGTTGTTACGGCATAACTGGCTTACCATCGTAACATTTCACAGGCTGAAACTGTCAGGATTCTATCTATCTAACGCCCTATTTTTATTTTGAGAAAAAAAATTAGAACAT
>JAWQUT010000192.1:312279-315134 GCA_033807755.1 Ellobium chinense
TGTGTGTGTGTGTGTGTGTGTATTCTTTCGGTTTAAGTGAATGTAATACTCCAAGCAGGACTTAGGTGCTTGTTGCTGGGTTACGTCATCATTTTTCAAAAACAAAAATTCTGTCTTATTACTCTGATATGACTCGGGTTTGGCAGTCCCATGCGATTTCCTCGAATTGGAAAGTATTCCAGAAATGGTAATGAATCAAAACTCGGTGGTGACAGTTATGACAGCTAATGATTTCTTTTAGGCGGTAGACGGCGCTAAAAACGGCAGCAAACCAGGCAACAAACAAATCTGAGTCTGTGTGAACTTAACTGCGGAGGCAGAACGCTCTGACCCAGGACTGCGAAATTGCTGTTTTGCAGCGAGTGCGTTTCCATAGATTAGTTTTTGTGGCTGTTAGTGGTTCAGACAAATAAACACGTTCATTTCTAGGTCGAATTCTTTGTCTTTATGGGAAAAAAGAAACAAAAAATGTGTCTTCGTAACCCTCCGTCATTATCGATGTGATTAACTGACGTCACTGAAAAGGGAAGTAACTGTCATGATATACGTCAAGTACTGACATTGAACTTGCTACATTCTAAGTCATCCGAAACAAGGTTAACTGTAAATATATTTATGGAAAATCTCGACATACAATGCGATAGGTACAAGTGCATAAACTTACAAATCCTCAAACTTTCATTCAGTCTTCTTTCATCATTCTGCGAAATCAATGCAAATTATAGTTATGTGGATATCCTTTTTAACGGGTTGGCTTATTTTCTGTATTTTTAGTCTTGAAAGGCAGACACGCTTTTTCTGACACTGATACAAACATTATATATATATANTATATATATATATATATATATATATATTTATATATATATAGCCATTTAAGTACTGGATTTGCTCCATTTAACTGGAACAAGAAACTCTTGCAGATATGAATATCTGTGGATAATTCCAGTTTTATGTAATACTGAGAAATTTTTCTTTCGCGCTTTATGAGAATGTGTCCCAGTTCAATGTACGCCTCGGTTGAGAAATTGAGGGCAATATATTCATGACAAGCCTGAGAGTTCAAGAAACTCAGCGGGCCTTGCATTCAATCTATCCAGTAACCAGACATTATATGCTTCATAACTTATTTGGGTTGTGAAAAGGTCCACTGACCGGGCACTCGGTAATAGTGATCAGACAATATTTATTACTCCACTTTATGTTTTGCAATCCTGAACTAGCGCTTGGATATTATGGATCCGACTCACATTATGAGAGAGGGTCCGTCCATTCCTCTCCTTTCTTTCTTGCTTTTTACTCTTTCATTCTTATTTTTTTTTCTCTTTATTCTCACACAGATACAGGAGTTTCATATTTTTAGTTTCCTTTTCCCACCCCATCCTATTCTCCAAAAGCCATTTTTACTTCGAAATTGGCCACCAAAAAATCCCATTCATTGTAAGTACACTTCTGATATGTCAAAGTCTGCTTGCTAGAAATAATGAAAGTCCTCACATATCTTCACGTAATGTGTTATGTTGGTATGAATCTGCTATGGTTTCACGCAAGGAACCTGGAAAAGACATGGGTCAATATATTTAAGTCAGTAACGATGCTGAGAAAAAAAGATTTTGTTTAGAAAACTGGATATGATATATTCAGACTTTAGACGGATCTTTGATGAGGGTTTGGCGGTTTCCTGGCTGGCAGAGATTAGGGCGAGGGAACAACCCTGTCTTATACTGGCCTACAATAAAGCGTATATTATTATGGCCACCAGTTCATTCCTGAGGAAAGAGATTGTATTGAACAGATGGGCACCTTATGCAGATTAATTTTTGTTTTGTTTTGTTTTTGTTTGTTATTGTTAAGATTTTATCTATAATATTATTGTATATTTCTGTTTATAATATATACTCTTAAATGTGTATTATGAATGAGATATATGTCACTGGCACTGCATGACACTGTAAAATAGTTTCATCTTCAAAATAAAAATTTAATAAAAAATAGGGAGAAAAGCAGGATGGCATCAGCTTTGATTATTAGCATGTTTTTACTTTATTCCTCATGAAATTGTTTAACCCTGAAGTCTCAGAGTGTGTACATGAATGTCTACAATGCTTTAGGAACCGACCTGAAATTCTGAAAAGTCTGGTGCCTGTATTTCCATATTACCTAATATGTGCAATACCACGGTATACGTCAGAACAGCAATTATGTGCCCGTGCAGAGAGAAATAAAAGAAGATTTAGATTGGTCTTAACCATCCCACCTCCCACGCTATAATTTATGACATACATGTGCGTCACTACCCATTTTAACGAGCGTCACTACCCATTTTAACGAACAGCTTATAGATATACCGGAATATCCGGTTAATAAACGTTGCTGTATGCCTATCAAAACGAACACGTACATCCTAATTAATAAATTTGTAGGGCATTTCTACAAACAGCTTAATGTAATCATTGGGAATTTGCTCAGCACATGAGAAACATGAAAGAAACGTACAGAAAGGTTGTCTCTTTATGACACAGGTCAGATGACCTGAGTCCACAGGGTCACTTGACTTCCCAGTAGTCAGTGCTAGAAGGGGACAGGGGAGAGGAAAGGGGATGGAGGAAGCAAGTCAGAAAGGGGCAAAAACTCTACTGGGTCGGTAAATCTGGAGTCCCTTGTGATTCACTGTCTTAATTTCCGGTGAGTGGTCATTTTGGCGCCTTTTAGGGTGTACGTGAGCTGGGGAAGTATGTACTCATGCCTGTGTGTGCGCTCGGTCCCTTATGTGGAGAGTGGGGAGAAGGGGAGAGGTTGAAGTAGACGGATGCTAAAGCGTTGAAATATGAGTGTGCGTGGTGTACGTGGGGGAG
>JAWQUT010000192.1:320239-336532 GCA_033807755.1 Ellobium chinense
GGGGGGGGAGGGGGGTGAGGGAGGGGAGAAGACGGCACGATTTCTCCACATTTCTGTCGGGCATGACATAAAGTATTAATGGATGGGCATCGAGTTGGAACTGCAAAGCTCCTTCGATAAGGAAGAGAGAAGAAGAAGCCTATGATTTCAAACCCTTCACTCACAATACCTTGTTCTTTAAGCAAACACTCTTTTCTCTAAAAGTCCTGCCGGGAAAGTGGTTGAAAGGTAGAACGTTCATCTCCTACTGTGAAAGATACGAGTTCGTGTCCTTGTAGCAGCCCAATTTTGTGGAGCAGCATTGCCAAATGGTTACGCGTTACGGTATTGGACTCAAGATCTAAAGGTCGTAGGTTCGATTCCCAATCACGATTGTATTGTAAATGCCTTGGCAAAGCACACATATATATATATTTATATATTATGTGTATATACATACACACTAAACATAGATCACCAAACATTGTACTGGGTGCTAATAAGTCACCGATAATATGATAATGCCGGAATATATATCTGGCTCACCTGCCCATTTGTTAACTTTAAAACTTATCAACGCACCAGAGATGTTTTTTCAGCTGACAAAAAATGTTCCTGAAGACCTTGAATGAAATATCGTTCTCATATTGTTGCCTCAGAGATTGGAATTTCCTCCCATTACATCTCAGGAAAACGAAAAACGTAGACACTTTCAAACGTCAGTGGAAGACGTATCTATTTACACTTGCAGAGAGTTTTCGATGTATTTTGCTGAACTCTTTTGCCTTTCTGAGTAATGGGTGTGTGTGCATGTGAGTGTTTTACACGAATTGTTTGTATCTTTGCTGTGAGAGCTCAGAGACTGCAGCTCTGCGAGACGAGCGTTATATTTATAATATTAATACTAGTAATAATAACAACAATAACAATAATAACAATAATAATATGATTATTACATAGCACTTACTATCTCGAGCCTACTATTATCCTTAACAGCTTCGCTCATTATTCGCTGTGAGAGCTCAGAGGCTGCAGTTCTGCGAGGCTGAGCGCTATATTTACGCTCGTATGATAATAATAATAGTAATCATAACAATAATAGTAATGATAATAACAACGATTATAACAATAATATCACGATTATTACATAGCACTTACTATCCCGGGCCTACTGTTATCCTTAACAGCTTCGCTCATTATTTTTAGCCATATTTCTCTCTGTTTTAATGATCACTTACCAGTCAACCGGTCATCTTCTCAAAACAAAAACCCTTAAAGGACAGACAAAAGGAGATATTTTATCTCTTTGTCTCATCCCCTTTCTCTGTCTCCCTATATTCCCTATATATATTACTCTTTAGCTTTCCGTCTCTCCCAGATCCATCTAACCACCCTTCACCTTTGCCTTCAACCTCTCCTCATCCCTCCAAATACGCCCATGAACAATACAATGGAACCCGATTTCAGATTCATGAACTTATATTGGGGTCACCTAGCATCAGAGGGTCGCGCAAATGGGAAGTTTTTGGGCGCGAGCAATATGGTCGAGATTTATGATTATATGAAGGAGATCGAAGACAGAAAGAACCGTAATCTTAAGAAGGGAAAGACAGCAGCGTCAACGAGTTTGTGTGTGAGTNATGCACTTCATAGAAAGTCTATGTCTCCAAGCATCATTGAAAGCGCCCTTTCTGCTTTACATCCAGCTGCATCGTCATTGATTCAATATCATCTTTCAACAGTTACCCCCCCCCCCNCCCCTCTTTCCCTCGTAGCGTGTCCATCTCCTACCCTTTGGCTTCGCCATCGATAGAAGAATTGGACTGCATTCTCAGCCACGGGGAATATGAAATATGAGGAGAAACGAAAGATTATAGTCACAATGCCGTATAAGAAAGACATTTAAGGGAAATGCGGCTTCCCTCAGAGATTTCCTTTGGGTATATATACACGTGCGACCCACTCGTTCAAAGCTCATTAAGGAATTAAATCTTGTAGTTTAAATTATGCGAAGGTTAACGAAGAGACATGAGGTTAGCCTTCATGGGCTCTACTTATTCTTTGGGGTAAGAGCATTTGAACTTTGGATGTTCCTTCATGCATACAGCATCGAAATCTTTGGTGATCACTGCTTAAAGTAAATGTAAAATTATCGGCGGTGTTATTTATATAAACATCAGTAAGTTTCTTCAGCAATCTGCCCACAGATTCTACAGAGGGTGGAAGGACGGGTCGGGACCGTCTGGACAGAGGTGTCTGTCTGTCTGTCTCTCCCTCTCTCTCTCTCTCTCTCTCTCTGTCTCTCTCTTTGGCAGTCTCTTTCTCTCAGATACTTCTTTCTCGCTCTCTCTCTCTCAGTCTCTTTCTTTCTCTCTCTCTCTCTCTCTCTCTCTCAGTCTCTAACTTTCTCTCAATCTCTCACTCTCTATGATTCTTTCTATGAAAACTAGTCTGAACTTTTATTTTTCTTCGGGTTTGTCGCATTTGGGTAGTCACTGTGCCTTAAGGTCGCACATGAGAGAGAGAGAGAGTGATAGAGGGAGAACGAGAGAGAAACAGACAGACAGACAGAGACAGACAGAAAAAGAAAGCGAAAGAGTGAGGGGAAGGAGAAATAAAAAGAGAAAAGTAACCAAGCAGAAAAAAACAAACGGTAAGCATATAAACGGAAAGCTAAGAATACGAAATGAAGATTTACAAGAACGACTGCGCCGTATATATGACATATTGGTAAAGAGAGTCCTGTATTTTCTGTCATTTGAAACAACTGTGTATTTCTCCTATGGCTTTCACGGTAGTGCTTTGTTACTTGATATTCTCCTGGGAAAACGATGTTTTGAAAAAAAAAACGCATTCACGTAGTTTTGGGTCCATGTTCTCTGAGCTAGGAGCTTTTTAAGTCGGTCACAACAAGTTATGATCAATTTGAAGAGCTTTTGGATCCAACTGCACTTTGAAGAATTAAAATAATGGATTACTCTAAGTTACTATGTGTGCACAGTCATCCGGGCATCACAAGCCACAACTCCCACAATTATTACTTCCGTTTGCAACTTTTAAATTGTCAAAAGAATGTGATTGGTTGATACAGTCTTTTCCTTTGGCATTTATTGACTCATAAATCTTTAACTTTCGAAAGCGTAAATTTGATGAAGCAAACACATGACCATATTTTTCTTTTGCTCTCTCTCTCTCTCTCTCTCTCTCTCTCTCTCTCTCTCTCTCTCTCTCTCGCGTTTTTTTTTCTTTCGCTCTGTCTATTTCTATACTTTTTTTTCAGCTTCTCAGCCTCTGTCTCTACCAGGTGCATGTCTCAAAACCTTGGCACTTTCATTCCAATGTGGCTCAGGTTTCAAGTTTATTATGCAAACTGCAGTTCTGGATTCTAATGCTAAATTTGCACATTTTTGGGACGTCACTCATGAATAACCCATTTTGGAACTTACTTACCTTATTCTAACAAGATAAAGTTGTTTGTATCGTTAAGGGCTTGAGTGTATAGTGAAAGTCTTCGTGCAACATATTAGGGTGAGTGTCAGATATATACTATACACAGTGCGCTTAGAGGCACGTGGGCGTGCACATGTATCTGTATGCGTTTGTGTGTGTGTGTGTGTGTGTGTGTGTGTGTGTGTGTGTGTGTGTGTGTGTCTATGTGTGCGTGTGTGTGTGTTGCGTGTCTATGCGTGCGCGCGTGCATGTGCCAAAGCTATAATGTAGTAGGTGAATGAATTATTGTCATTTTTATTTACAGTATGTAAGCCATCTATTCTTTAAATTCATGTACGCTCATATGTCACTAGAGTACCTGAGCTTGATAAAGTCCTTATTGTTGTTATTGTTATTGTTTTTATTTCTTTTATCACTGTTAGGGTCCAAAGTGAGCGCTGCTAATGTTCAAAATTAATAATATCACGATTTTTTAAATAATATTGATTCAGTCGTGACCCAAACGCATTGCATCCACTCATTTACTGTTTGAGCCGAGCACAACTTTTTTTTTTTTTAACGAAAGAAGAAGACAAAAAAAACGCGAACTACATTAACCGGGAAACAGGACCGTAAAAGATATATGAAATATTATACCTTTGAATAAAGGCTCATTACAATCTCCTATGGTGTCAATAGGAACTTTGTGCCGTATGTTATTCTCTTGGGAAAACTACACTCTGCAATAAAGAATTCACGAGAATTTGGTTCCATACTCACTGAGCTAGGTCGTCTTTTATGTCGGTCAAAGCAAAATGGAATGTATACTGGGAAAGGTCAAGATGAGGAGGTCCAAAAACTGGTTAAACTCAGGGTCTAAGTTGGCCGATATTAAGCTAAAAATGAATATTACTGCGCTCAGGAGATTCTGGTCTCTATCGAAAACAAGTTAAGATCTAACTAGACTAGAACAATCTCCTCTTAGATTTTTTTTTTTTTTTGGATATTGCGTCTTTGTTCGGTGTGACCGCTTTTAGACTTACCAGTCTGATGGAGATCATGCCAGTCTCGAATTGGTTTGTCGATATTTGTCACGGACGTGGTATCACAGTCCAAACTCGTTAGAAAACCACCTGTGTATCACGGCCATCTCAACAGGTGGCCAGGTTTCACTATAAATTCCCTATATATTTAACCTCCATATTGCGACGAGCCTGTTTAATCTCAAATGTGGAAAATCGAAAGAAGAATGACATGTCAAGGTTAGAGATACGGAAACGTGTACATATGGATCTGCACCGGAAAATGTAGATCGTGTGCTTCAGCACTGCTCCAAGTACGACCAACACCAACAGCGAGAAATTCACTGGCCTGGAAACTCGGCGTTTCAATCAAAACTGCATGGATGATAAGTACTCGTATGCTATTGAGTGAGGCAAAGAAATAAGTACAACGTCTCTCGCAGGTCTGCGCATTATTTTTTAGCTCCTCCGCATCAGTCACGACCATCTGAGCTTGCCTAAAGACTGATACTTCTTTTCTTTGGACCGCCCATATAATAAAAGAACCACCCTCTTTCGCGCACTCGCTAGGCACATATAAACGTAACCCTGGAATTCCCAGAGGAGTAGTCCATTAGTTAAGACTTTCTGAGGTTTCCGAGTTCTTGAGGTAGTGTTGATATATATTTTCGAAAAAAGAGGGACTTAGAACGAGGACATTACTAGACTATGCGATTTGTTTCTTCCATGACTTTCGAGTTTGTCAAGATCCTATTTTTCATAAAAGACACCATTCTATTCTAGACACGTCGCCAGCCTGTAAACTAATGATTCACTTTCCGTCCTCTATCAAGATCTGGGGTCGATGACCGAGACTAGATCATCATTCCCATTACGGCCCTGGTCCTAATTTTCCTCTCCCCTTAACAGTTCCTTCTCCGGGCTCCAGCTGCCCATTAGTGTCAAAATAGACCATACCTCTGACGACTCCGCTTAATAGCAAGTTTTTTAAGAGCCTGGAAGATGGTGCCATTAAAAGAAAGACTTTCATATGTTCCTTAAGCCCTGCCTTTAGTGCTCGGGAGAATCTCAGAATTATATAAAATGATAAATACGAAACTTGTGAATCCACACAGATAAAAAGGGATAACATTAAGAGATGGACCGATTTTTCTTGAGAGGTGACTTTCAATGCAGAAGAACACAGTGTCTTACTTAGCACACGTTTTATTCAGAAGTCCCAATTTTTTTTATTTTATGATCACTCTGAATAACACAGACCCTCTGATACCACACTCTCAGTATCTTGGCCTCAGGGGTATGTTATTAGGGTAACACAGACCCTCTGATACCACACTCTCAGTATCTTGGCCTCAGGGGTATGTTATCAGGGTAACACAGACCCTCTGATACCACACTCTCAGTATCTTGGTCTCAGGGGTATGTTATCAGGGTAACACAGACCCTCTGATTCCACACTCTAAGAATCTTGACCTCAGGGATATGTTATCAGGGTAACACAGACCCTCTGATACCACACTCTCAGTATCTTGGCCTCAGGGGTATGTTATCAGGGTTCCACTGTTATACAGAAAGTGCAGTATTCTGATTTCTGAAAACTGTTGCCTTTAAACGAGTTGTGATTAAGCGGAAACGACTATTTCGGGACATCCATTTCATGACCTTTCCCAGTGAAAGACAACAAAAGACCACATTAGCAAAGATGACAAGAAAGCTGGTAAGCTGATTATAGTCCTTAGGGATTTGACCCAATTTTCAATTTTCAAAACTCGTTATCCGAGTAAGTAAAATCATAGCTAAGTTTAGGATCACGAAACAAAATACGCTTTTGTATGCTGGGGAATACGAGATATCTTTCAAAGGTTTTTATCACATAACTTTAAACTTGAAAGCATTATTCACTCATTTTTTTTATTCCCGCCGTCAAGTCCCTTCGGTCATTTTTAGACTCTTTCAAGTTTTTTCTTAATGTGTAGAAATAGTTGCTGTGATACCGGAAAATGAGCCTTCGCGGTTGTTAGCTGGATTTAAATCGTGGAAGGAGCTTTCAGTCATTGTCATAATGAGGACGTGTCAAGCTGGGGAAAGGGGACTGGAGACAGTAGACTTCCTTTTGGTGATTTTGGTGCTAAACTTAAGAAATCTGACGTTTTGGGGAGCTGTTTGTACACCTGAAGTCTAACTTGACACCTTGGCATTTTTTTTGGACACGTTTAATTTAATTTAACTTAAAACATATTGCTAATCAGTTGTCACTTTAAATAGGATTATTTTTAGGTATCAGTGCCATTTTAAGACCGTCTCAGCCATCAGGCAGCTGCATGTGTAAATGTCCTTTGCAATTGAGGTTATCACCCAGCAATTAAAGAACTCACGTGAAGCAGCATAGCCGAGTGGTTGTTGCCTTGGACTCAAAGATCTAAAGACCTTGGGGTTCGATTCCTGACACGGTCGTGCTGTAAGTGCTTTGGGAAATGATTTCATCCACATTTCCTTCAGTCCACCCGTCGGTAAAAAGGGTACCTGGCTAATGGCAGTGAATGTTATAGTCAGGATGCTAGTGATTAGCACCTGTAAGTGGGAGCAACACTGTATACTCCCTAGTGGGTTGAGAACGTCCTGGAGTGATCTAATCATCTGAAGTTATAATAGTGTGGGGGAGCAGGCATTAGCATAGATACGAGACTTCTAAATCTGAATAATATTATTAATAATATTATTACTATTATTATCATCATCAGCAGCAGCAGCAGCAGCATTGTTGTTATAATACATGTTTTATACACAGTTCAACACTTTAGATGTGTCATAAAATACACGGATTTTATTTTTTTGGCGCTACATAAAGCAATGATTTTCATGATATTTGAACCTAAAGTTTAGATTCGGCAATTTTTGGCGGGTATATTCTAGTCATCAATTTGGCATCATACATAAAATAAATCTGACAACTTTGGCAGGCAGAATCATGGTTGCCAGAATACAAACACAAAATCCTTTGACAGATTCCATCATGTTTACATGTTCGCAAAATCAGCAGTGCATTAACTTGGCCAAGCTGCCAGTGAAACTTTAATGCACCTTTATATGCCAGGTGGTATTCAGGTATCGGGTGCGTAAGAATAAACAAGAATGATGTTTTCATTTACATCTGGATTACGAGCGTATGTTTTGAGGGGAAAATGAAAATGAAAAGTCTTGACAAGTATCATTACTGCTATTAACGTAGAGCAAGGTGGTTGGCGTTGGACTCAAGATATAAAGGTTGTTGGTTCGATTCCCGACCACGATTATGATGTAAGTGCCTTGGGAAAGCATTTCATTCCTATTTTCCTCAGTCCACCGGTCTGTAAAATGGATACTTGGCTATAGGCATTGGAAGATAATGTCAGAATGCTAGTGATGAGTGGCAGTGTATGCTACTCAGGGAGTTGAGAAAGTCTTAGAGTGATTAGGTTTGCTGGGATAATAATGATGTGACGTAGGGTGAGTAGGCAGTAGTTGTATACGAGACTTATAAATTGCATTACTATTATTATTTATATGAAAATACCCGGTCCCCTTGCTTTTCGGCCCATGCGAATCGTCCTTTCCGACTCTCCCCTACCCCTTTTTTTCCAGGCGAAACTTCTTATACTAATCTTGAGCATTGGTGGCATTAGAAATTTTTTAAACAGTACATACAAATACTTTTTTTTCTCAGTTATAAGGAAACGAAACCGAAAACATCAACACTCACTAAGAAAATCTATTTATAATAGATACCTGTGACACATCGATGTATCGAGACTGGGACACTGATATTATACTCAGCCCTAGTGAACAAGATTGTTTTCTTGTTTAACCCTCTAGTGTCCAGGCATAGAAATACTGATAGGAAAATTCTGAAAATTCACATACACACTTCAAACACCACCCAAAATACATATAAAACATTGATTGTGAACAATGTTAATATTTAATAGGTGAAAAATTTTGGGTCACATTTGGACCTTCGGGCACGGAAACATCCGTGCCATATTTGGACCACTCCGTACTGGACCCTTGAAGTTGGGTTGCCAAATATGGACCCGTGGGCTCTAGAGGGTTAAGCTAAGATCGCTGTTGTTCTCTACCAAGGAATTTGAGAAGGAACTGAGAGGAAAGGAAAAAGACTGCACATGTCAGATCCCCAGCGGTAATTCCTGATAGTAATTACAGTAAGTAAGGAGTGATGTACCACCGTACTGACCACCCGAGCCTAATGACTTAATGAGTGGGTAGGTACCTTCTAGTGACGTCAGAGTCTTCTCACGCGAGGGTAATCTAGTATGAGTAATGAGTGGTTTCGTTCATGGAATTACTTAATGAATTGCGCCAGTTTTTCTGTCTGGTCATGTCCGGAAAATATCCACCAGGAAGTACACGCGAAGACGTATATTATGACCTCCACAGTGCGTTCTATCGTGGTTCGTATTAAGCATATTTCAGCATATATTCAACATGGCCGTGTGGTTTGTGAGTTGTACTCGGAGATGGAAAATTGTCAAGTCAATTTTTTTTGTGTGCTTCACTTTCAGGCCGGGCGGTTTACGTTGTGGTGTCCTTGGGAAAGCCCCCCCTCACTCCCCTTTCCCCGTTTGACCTAGGTGCAAATGAGTATCTAGCTTTAGAGCTGAGGGGACCAGGGCGCTGCACTGCGGACGATCAGCAACGACTTTGTTATGTGTTTCATTTATAAGATTACGTATTTACACGTATGATGTGTACTATTCTACTTATTCGTATACTGAATAACATGTATAGCATTGTATGGCATTGTTAACTAATCTCCTTACGGTGTCAATAAAATTTCTGTTTTTCATATTTCGGCCCGATCAAATCCACTTTTCTTTTGAGTCATGTAGAATGTTTTCGTAGAGCGCCTCTAGAGTCACAAAGAACAGCTGTCAATGTTTTATGATACTGTCTCGAATGGAAAAAACAAGACAACAAGGCTGTTTTTGGGGTACTCCACATGGCAAAATCAGTCCTGAGGCCTGAACACACTTAATGGTAATGTCCATCCGAAGTGACAAGACAGCAAAAGGAGAACATTCTATTTCGGGTTTCTGGTAGATATTTACGGTCGTGATCATCAGCATGAAAAGGGGAGGTAATTGAAGAGGATGAAACTTAAAACAGCACTTCCTGTGATCGCCTTCCGCGCTGACTCTAAACTGTCTTCAACGAATGTGGTTTTTTGGTTGTTTTTTTTCTGAAGCCTTCAAAAGAGCCAACACGTAAAATGAAAAAAAAAAAGAGTAAGAACACAAGAGATAACCGCGAGCTTGCGCATTAACGATGGGATCTCTTACCATCGTAAGAATTACATTACTGCATCGGAGCTGGAAGCACACTGTCTTAGCATTCAACATGCAGAGTTAATGTAGTTCTTACAATGATAGGAGATCCCATCGTTAATGCACAAGTTCTCCAATGCCAAAGATATAAAATTCCCCATTCTGCTTTGGAATTCCAGTTAGGCGAACCCGAATGCATTAATTATATTTTTTGTCTTTTCCATAAAAGCGTCCTACTCTCCCAACCTGCTGACCTTAATCAGAGTCGATGGTTCAGTGTAGTCAAGGTTGAATAGAACAGATGCGGCTGATTGCTACAGAAAGACCCTTCCGCTTCATTATGCAGTGCTCAAAATACCGTTCGGGGCTTTAATTACTCCCTTTTCAGTTAGCCATTCCTGAGGTCTGGGAATGAAAAAACTTACAAGCAGAGGTGAAGCTGCCCTCACTTCCAAAACAAAATAAAAAAAAAGACAAAGTAGAACTCGCCTTCTTTAAACGAAAAGTAAGATTCAGGGGTGTAGATGAGGAGATTTGAGGGAATCTAAATAATAAATTGAACTTAATTGAATTGAACCCTAATTCTTCACCTCCACCCCCCACGCCACACACACACCGCCGATGCTTGCTTTATGCCCTTTATGTCTCTCCTGCCCTCTCCCACCCCACATTCACCCCACCATGATGACTAAGTTCCATGTGTTTCCCCTGAATTATATAATCTCTACCGTATAAAGTCAGTACTAATGAGGTTACTAAGTTTCTTATCCACATATTGCCTTTTCATGCAATTTCTCATCATTAATATCCTTACAAGCCAGACCACTCTGCAACTTTGTCAGCTTCCTAAGAAACTTATGGCAATATATTTCATTGCATACAGGTACGCATAGTATAGAAAAAAAAAAGGACGGAGGTAAATATGAATAAATTCTTTTCCGATCCACCTGTAACATATAAATAGCAGGAATCCAACTCACAACCTGAAAAAGTGCCTCTTCCATTCTTCTCCTCCTCCAGCAATCAAGATGCTACTCATCCATTCTCCACCCTTTTGGGTGCTTTAATCTCTTGACTTCGCCCCTGGTTAAACCTCCATCATGACCACACGTTCAGTTTAAAAATGAATTTCGCAATATTCATCATGTTGTATTAGATCTTGAACTATGCCATTATTTTGCTGTTTGTCTTTGATTAAAGGTGACTTAATATCTTTCGTGTAGACAGATTACGTCCCATGCGAGACATGACGTCAAATGGAAAATTTAATACCATTTTGTCCAGGATTTAGGCGGGTTGAAGTGACAGTATCCGAAAATCAACTGCAAGCTCCAAACAAGAACAAAAAAAACGATGACAGTATTTGAAATTAAGTGGGGACAGCAGAGGAAAAAAGGATAATAAATATGACAGTGTCCAAAATTAAGTGCTAATTGGAAAAAAAAAGAGGGAAAACGTATGACGGTGTTCAAAATTAAATGCGGATTGGAAAAAAAAGGTAGGAAAAACAAGGTGACAGTTCCAAAATTAATAATGGGTTGCAAAAGCAAGGGAAAAAAAAGAAAGCAAGATGACAGTGTACGAAATCAAATTTGGGCTGCAAATGAAAATAAAATGGGTGGGGGAGGAGGGTGTTCAAAATATTTTGAAGGAAAATGATTGTTTTGACATTTATGACAGTCAAGAGGCTGCTTACAATCTCAATTTTTTTCCAAATCACACATATTTATGTGAAGTATGACGATATACGTAAATACAAATAATAAGAGAACAAGAAACAACTCTAGCTTTATATTTCGTGAGGACAGTTTTCTTAATAATAGGCAAACTCCCTGGGGACACGGAAGAATACAACAAATGGACACAATCTGGTGACTTTTATACACAGTGTGGCACCAATAAAAAATGTGAATACTCCAGTTTTGAATAATTTTGATAATAATCAGTAGATAATTTTCAACATTTCCGTAAACACAAATTATGATATTGAACATAATTATGATAAATTTCAACTCTGTGGTACAACCATAAACAGAGCAACGGTTCTTTGAAATTAGTGACCACATTTCGAAATATTGCACAAGGGACGCATACGCTGTGCACTTCTGTGAGAGAGGATTACGGGTCCCATTAAATGAAATGATATAACAACAGCAACTGTAACTGACTGTAACTGTAACTATATTTGAATGGACACTTTAATCAAGAACAAAGGCACAGAGTAAATGAACATGAAAGATTTGTTAATGGCGTTTATGATCAGCCAGTTTCCTCGACAGAACCTGATATACTGGGTGTCATTAAAGACATTATGCAGGTCTTTTAAATTAATTAACACTGGTGAGTGTATGTGTGAGGGAAGAGAAAAAGGATGGAGGAACACTCTTGTCTTTCTATTTCTACTTCATGGAGCCCATGTAGACTTTCATCAACCGCGACAAAAGACTTGTTTAAACAATTCTTTTTAAAAATTTGACTTTATAAAGGAACTTTCAACTGTCCTTCATGAACAAGCATGTTGGGTCAACCAAAATATTATCATTGACATGGTTTTGAGCATTTCAGGGGTCTGTCTTAATTTCAGAATCCACAGCAGGTCAAAATTAATGAAAAATGGATAAACTGAAATGCTGTAGAAACACAAAATTACCACAAGCTGTTAGGAATGCTTCGTAATGGCAGTAAATGTGAACTTTCTTAGCCACAAAACCAGACAGGGTGCAGATCTGAAATGCATTTTTAAGACATAAATGTCACGATAGCTTACCTTGTTGGCAGGCTGAATTGAATCTAATGAAATTTTCAGGATACCGCTTCCGGCAGTTTAGCTATACTGTGTGAAAATTCCCATACGATTATCTTGAAAACTCTACATATTATTTTGGCTAAAATGGAGGGTTCACATTTTTTGTGTGTCACTCTGCACTTTTATTAGAAACAGAGGACTTAGTAACAGAAGTTGGGAGTGAGTGAACAAACACAGATGTTCATACAGGATACGATCAAAGGGGAGGGGGCGGGAAGTGCTCAAGAACTCAAAGCAAAGAGAAAATAGAAGAAGAAAAGAAAGTAGTGCAACGAGAAAAGACCTTGGCATGGTCAGATCAGGCACAAATGTTTAGGAGACAATCTTCAAGGTAAACCATGAGGGTAAACAATAAGCCACTCTCAGTTATTAGATCCTGTAAAGTTGTCCATGCATCGCATGCCAACTTCGACAATCATTTCTTCCATTTTCTATTTTCCCATTGTCACAGGACTATGACTGGCTTTATGATAAGATACAATTTGATACTCCTTGACAGGAAAATCAACTGCGATAAGAGCAATATAAAATCCATGACAAATATGGACAAGCTTGCACGCAAGAATGCACCCTCATTTACACCCTTCACGGTCACACACATTTAAACACAAACGGACGAACGGATACCCAGACACACACAGAAGTATACACACAAACATTCACACACACACACACATAAACAAGCACATAGGCACACAGATTATCTCTCTCTCTCTCTCTCTCTATCTCTCTCTCTCTCTCACACACACACACACACACACACATACAGACACACACACACACAGACACACACTCACACACATTCACACACACATACATGTAGATACATATTATACTCGTATGTATACTGACAGAAGAGAGTTCTCTTGATGCCAGAGGGGCAAAAGTTAAATGTACCTTACTATTGTTGCTTTGATCTTGTTCCATTTGTTTGGATCAACTCACAAATTTTAACGATGACAAAAGCAAAAGCTTTAACATCACAAAATGAATAGGCATACATATGAAGCTGAGAAGTGTACAGAGAATTGAAAAACAACAATAATAGTAGACGGTTCACCTTGATATTTCATATTGACAGAAGTTGGACTTGTTTTGTCCCCCATTAATATTTTTCAGCACTTTATCTAAGTGTGGCAAGAATAATCTGATGTAATCTATACGTTCAATACAAGTTCAAAGACCTTGAGAGCCATTAACTGAACTAGCTGCCAGAGGCGTATCTCTTTTTAAAATTAAGGGGGTAATTTTTCAAACATGAAAGGTTTACGCATCTTAGTCAGATCGAGAATAACCAGAGATGCGGCCCAAGAAAAATTAAATTACCAGATCTCCCCTCCCACCCAACCCTATCCTACTTCGGAGTGTTCCGGTCCCAGTAGCTGCTGGAATTGATGTCTTCAGTAAATAGCTGACCAGCTGACCAGCATCGGACGATCAGTAGTTGCTATACAGGGGGAGATAATTCACTCATCATGACCACGAATGATTGCACACTCTGAATATGTCACACAGAAGTCGGTGAGTGACGCTGACCTACTTTTCAAAATCTGATTAGTTACCCCGAATTGGCGGGTGAGTAACATTTTATCGGTTTTGAGCACAGATTTATTTTTCTCGCCCTCTCTTGGCAAATAGAGAAGAAGAAGTCCACACTTAAGATGGAAGGAGGAATCCTAATATTAGAAGTAAAGAGAGAGCAAACAAGGCTGGGACTTTTCCAGAGGAGATGTTCATGTCACTGCTGTCTTTAAATCATGACCACATTCTGAGTATACCCCTTTTTTTTCTTTTTTGAATGTCCTGAGTGAATAGTAAAGATTCTCTCCATACTAGACCTGATTGCAGTTTACGTATAACAAATATCTATGAAGGCTTCAGACTGAAAAAACAACTTGATAACAACCTCGGTTTGGATCATTTCATTTTATAAACACAGTCTCACCATTGACGTTGATGTTACTGACCACATTTGCCAGAAGTCATGTAAGTGTTTTTGCGGTGTGCTGAGGAATGACCCTGAGGCCAAGCGGATGTTCTGTATTTAGTTTCCAATGGCAACATGAGCAGTTACTATAAATAATATAACAGCACAAAGAATAAGTGCAAGCACAGAAATGCAAAGCCAAGCCAACATAACAAAACATCTGATGATTTGATACTCTGATGCAGCACTTACTCAAATACACTAACTGTCACTCAAAATCGTGGTAAAATAGAATATAATGTCTTGGCCAGCAACTAACGTGGAATGTCCCCATACTTAATTTGCAATCAGGGTCGCCTAGAAACAAAATCGAAATGCAACGACTACAGGAGTTTATCTCTCATTTGATAACATGGTAGCAATCATCTCAGGGGAAAGACAGAGGGAGGGGGAGAGAGAGAGAGAGAGAGAGAGAGAGAGAGAGAGAGAGAGAGAGAGAGAGAAGTGGAGAAAGCGAGAGAGAGAACGGAAGACTGCTAAAGGGAACTGGGCTACAAGAAAGGCAGAATACAGATCTATAAACTGTCTTCTCCTTGCGTTCTCCAGGTTGCATACTCACTGGCTATTCTCTACCTACCCAGACAGTCTCTGATTGAATGGTTAAATAACTGCTTGATGAACAAGCTGATCTACTCACTCACTCACTCACTCACTCACTCACTCACTCACTCACTCACTCACTCACTCACACTCTCACCTGTTCACTCACTCACTCACTCACTCACTCACTCACTCACCTTCACCTCCAACCGCTATATTTTCCATTCCAGATCAAACCACGCTAACGCTGCTGTTTACCAGATAGAATCCCGCCCCTGCACACTCTCTCCCAGGGCATCACTTATCTGTCATTTCCTACTTCCGGCCTTGTGTTATTCTGCACCAATCAGAGATCATAAAATTAAAATGGATAGCCGCCATTTTGGAGAGTGCACTTCCGGTATGATGCAAGCCAAGTTATGGCATTCGATTTAAAATCCGAGGCGCAAAAAGTTTTTTCTTTCTTTCTTTTTTTTAGAAGAATGAAGAGAACAATCTATCTTTCAATTTAATAGGGGACGAAAAGAAATGAAGTGGCATAGAAATAAAAACGTCGTTTTCAATAGTGGCAGTGTCCTAGTTAGAGAGACAATCTCTGTAGAATCTCTAGGTTGATGACCGCTTCTAAAAGAGCTGGAAATAATGAAAACGATACTTTTGGTGTCAACATAAAAGGATAAATTCGTCCTATTTATATTCTAATTTTCCTTTACTTCTTCTTCTTCTTCTCTTTCTTCTTCTTTTCGTTTTTCTCCTCCTCTTTTCTTCCCCTCCTGTTTTCTTTTTCTCTTCCTCCGTCTTCTTCTTCTTCGTCTACTTATCCTTGTCTTTGTCTTTTCTTTCCCTCTGTTCTTGTGCCTGCAGTTTTGACATTACATCGCCTTAAACCCTGCTTAATCATAGCACTTTGGAAACATGGACAAAATGGTGATTAGCTTAAGACTTCTGTAATAAAGAAAACACAATACTGTGTTATTTCATAGTTGTTGTGTTCAAGCGGAAAATGCCTTGTAGTAGGTAGAAATTAAATGACGTTTACTTACTTCGATTACAATTGACAGACGATACTGACCAACTGTATTATGCCAGATGTTATATTCTCCTGAGAATGTAAACCCCGATTTGTCAAAATCTGTTGCAGCAGTTTTAGCTTTGGTTTGAATGAAACAAGTGGTTTTGTGTGTTTGTATGTGTGTGTGTGGGGGGGGG
>JAWQUT010000192.1:336627-350375 GCA_033807755.1 Ellobium chinense
AAAAGATAAAATATTAATTTTCGTAAAGACAAAAAGTCAACTAGGAAATCGTTAACTCTACAGTAATAAGGGGGTAAACTTGGCGAGTATTACAGAGTGTGAAGCCACTGATGTTTTGTAAGCATTGCTTACGTTTAATATGGTTCAGAATTTCTTAAGAACTATAAGATTAGTATTAATGAAATAGTTACCTGTGCATTCCATAATTTTAAATCAGGCCTCGTGATATGATAACCAGATCTCGTTTGACCATATTTTGTGGTGTTGCTGGTACAACGTGACCTAGGAGGTCAGAGACACTATTATTTTTACGCTTTGGTTTTCGTAATAATTGTAATTCCTGATGGTCTTCTCAACGTAATATTTGTTCAATCAGAGATGACGTTTTTACCTCTTGACATTTCGCCAAGAAGGTAAAGGCAGTCGCCTTCTTTTCCAGCTGACTTTTCTCAGAGCACCAAATAATAATTTCAATGTTGCATCGGAAGGTTTCTCACATCACGTGAGTTATGCCACGTTGTTTTTTTTTCTACTGTGGAACAGCATCAGCCTTTCACAAAGTTAGTCTTTCACTGTAACTTTTAAAAAAAATTGTTAACGCAATATTATCTAGCCTTAGTAAAGGCAATTGCCTTCTTTTTCAGTTGACTTCTCTCGGAGTCCCAAATAATAGTTTCAATGTTTCATCGGAAGGTTTCTCACATCACGTGTGTTATGACACATTTTTCTTCTACTATGGAACAGCATCCAGTCTGTCACAGAGTTAGTCCTTCACTGTAAATTAAAAAAACAAAAAATGTTAACACAGTATTATTATTATATTATAGTCTTAAGTGTAGTACATGGTGGAAACGAAGCGCTTAGTAACAGAGATGGGGAGTAAGCAGACTGATAAAAACACGCTCATACAATGTAGAATATTGAGCACTTTTCCCTTTATCCTACTTTGTGTGAGCATCTGTTTGCGCCTGCTTACTCCCCACTTCTATTATTATAAATATAGTCTTAGTACGTACCGTAGCTGTGTGCGTGTTTTCTTCTTTTCATTCTCACTTGCCTATTGGGGGTGTTAAGTAAAACATGTCGAAAACGAGTCTTGAAGATGGCTTAGAAGAACCTTTTTATGCATCGTTCAGGCATTATGTTTTGACACTATTTGTACTTGCTCAGCCGAAAGACGGAAAGGAGATGTAAATTTCGTAAGCCAGGCTAACATAAGTTGAAAAACACCGAGACTACGCAAGGATTCGTATTGTTTTCGCAGCTAGCTTTTCTTCCGTAGTCTCCACCTACAATGTCGTACCTACCTCGTAACTGTCTAGTTTAGCAAATGTACTGTAGAAAGATAAATAAATTTTGCCTGTTCCTCCTAGAAGTCAATGTTTATTGTTACTTAAATAGTACAGATGAATGAACACTGGATGTACTCATGGGTATTCTTTCGTGCATACGCTGCCGTGTTGTGTTTTTACTTTTCCGTCCCTCAGCTGAAGTTACCGCGTAAACACCGGTTATGCCAAAACTAGGAGTTCTTAGGTTAAACTGTTTATCTTCTGCATGGGTTAAAGATTAAACACGTGCAACCTGCAAGACGCAGGCCCCAGTATCTATTCTGACACCGGCATAACAACAGCGCTAATGAGGGTACCATATTGCTAATGGACGTCACAAGCGCCAGACGTGACATCGCAACAACAACAACTAAAACAAGCTGAGACATAGAGAACCGTTTTAAAATCAGCTTGCGTTGTAAAGCCGTTAAAAATAACGTTGGGATTTTTTGAGAGTCAGGTGTCACATTCCTGTCAATCGGCGTCTTATAAGCTTGTTTTAGCGACTTTATGTTTCGGGGCTTTTTTATTACCCTCCTGTCGCAAATGGACGTACGTGCAACGGAGGCCAAGAAAACTGAAGGCTCTCTGACACTGACATTGAAAGCGTGAGAGAGAGAGAGCAGGCGAGAGAGAGAGAGAGAGAGAGAGAGAGAGAGAGAGAGAGAGAGAGAGAGAGAGAAAGAGAAGGAAAGAGCGAGAGAGAGAGAAAAAGAGAGTTTTAATGCTTACAAGTTCAACGTTTCTCTACTTCAGCGAACGTCACCATAATTTTATACTGGTAAAGCTAGAATCACCAAATCTATGTCAGTTGCTCAGATTTGCGCGCAATAAGACTTCAGTTATTTAGACTGACCATCATGTAGATTTACGAGATGTAAAGAGCACAACTAACCCATCTGATGTGTCTTTTTTGTTTTTGCTAGCCATTAGGCGACCAAAAGGCTCGTGGTACAAAGAAGACAATTGACTGAGTCGTTTCTCGAGTTGATATGTCATAACTTTTATGGGATTATTTTGAAATTTGATACACGAAATACATTAATCCAGATGGTATAAATAGAGTGTATAATTCTTTAACTTAAGTGGTTCTATTAGAGTATGGCAGGTTACAGGTAATAGCTCCAGAGATATCCCCGCACCAAGCCACAGATTATCAATTTCTAATCCAGTCTGTCAATATGCCTTGGCCTGGAAATCCGATAAGCTGTTGATTCAATCTTATCGCAACTTTACAGGCGCATGAAAACAAGAGTTCATTTTAACCGGAATCTATTTCCTGAAATATTTTGCCATAAAGTAAGATGTGCGATAAAAAGGAGTGTGATTAGGTGGAGTCATCTGTAAATGAAAATTCTATTTTTATTTAACTTGCTCTTTGGCATAAACTAATGCTCTGTGAATGATCACCCTTATGATGGAAATGTATTGACTATAGCCATGTAGCCTACACTAAGAAGCCAGACTGAATCAAACTTTATTGTCGACCACTGCTATCATCAAAACAATACTACCGCATTGTAAACAAACAAACAAAAAAATGGAGCACAAAGACTTTAGGTTATCCTTCTGGTCTCAAAGCGGCCTCAGCTTGGATAGCCTTTGTGGTGACAAATGGCTAAAGACTGAAGTGTCACTGGGGCTTTATGGAAGGGTTTGGCCGATATGGTTGTACTTATGTGGCTGGGAAGGGTTAAGGAAATACAGAAGAATAAGGAAAAAGAAGGAGAGAGAGAGAGAGAGAGAGAGAGAGAGAGAGAGAGAGAGAGAGAGAGAGAGAGAGAGAGAGAGAGACAGACAGACAGAGATGAGGTATAGAATATGAGAAGAAATGGATTGAGATAGAATTCCATGATTGTTTTTCTGGCGGTATTAATGGTGTCTTAGAGCAGTTGCTCTATCTGAAAACGTCCAAAACCCAAAAATAAGCTCCCTTGATGAAGAACATAGGGGATTAATATTTAGACGTTTGTTGACAACGAGAGCTTTTATAAGCTTCAATGTGAGTAATGCTCACATTGCAAAGTGAAACGGCGGACACAGACCGATGATGAGTAATGATCTATGCGATTGCTTGTATTTTGCGCATGCTTTTCGACACGAGCGTGGCGTTTTGACAGATGCATAAATTAATAACGTCTGAAAGAAAACGTATCGCTTTAAAGAAAATAACTGTTCAAATATTACGATGATTTTGTTTGGGTGTGTGTGATTCTGGGCACCGCTCTTTTGTCTTGCATGCATGTCCATGTGCAAAGGATAAACTATGTAGTTCAGTGAAAAATGTCCCTATGCAAATGACAAACCATGTAGTCGAAAGGAGGAGGTTCCTGTACGTAGTCGAACGGAGGAGGTTCATGTATGTAGTAGAATGGAGGAGGGTTCTTGTATGTAGTCGAATGGAGGGTGTTCCTGTATGTAGTCAACTGGAGGAGTTTCCTGTATGTAGTCGAATGGCGGATGTTCCTGTATGTAGTCGAATGGAGGGTGTTCCTGTATGTAGTCGAATGGAGGAGATTTTTTGTAGGTAGTCGAATGGAGATGGAGGATATTCCTGTATGTAGTCGAACGGAGGAGGTTCTTGTATGTAGTCGAATGGAGAAGAGAAAGAAAGGAAATTTAAAGACTCCTTGAAGGAGTTTTTTAAAACGAATGATAGCAGTTTATGCAAGCGTTGCATAATTTCCAAGATCCATCTTCATTGCTATGTGGAAGTGTGGTTCATTAGGGTGCGCAATCCTACTCGAAGACACTTCCAAAAAATCAGTTATACTGTGATCTTTTTGGACAGTCTTCCGAGACGGAAAAAAAAAATCAGATTTCGGAAATCGTAGACGTGCGTTATAAAAGTATGATTATATCAGTAATTCCCACTGACGTCGACTCCNGAGCGTGTTCTTGTATGTAGTCGAATGGAGAAGAGAAAGAAAGGAAATTTAAAGACTTCTTGAAGGAGTTTTTTTTTAAACGAATGATAGCAGTTTATGCAAGCGTTGCATAATTTCCAAGATCCATCTTCATTGCTATGTGGAAGTGTGGTTTATTAGGGTGCGCAATCCTACTCGAAGACACTTCCAAAAAAATCAGTTATACTGTGATCTTTTTGGACAGTCTTCCGAGACGGAAAAAAAAATCAGATTTCGGAAATAGTAGACGTGCGTTATAAAAGTATGATTATATCAGTAATTCCCACTGACGTCGACTCCTTATTTCATTCCCCCTCACGGACCGTACGACGTGGGTGGAGTTTATTTTTATGAATGGCAAACTAAGTGATGGCACACAAGGGGACCGTGGAGTCAATTAGACTCCTTATTCAGAGCGTTAAATATAATCAGGGGTCCAGTGAATAGACGAGAATTGATTGAGTGCACTTGGAGTGACGGCCGCCATGGCTGCATGCCAGCTTGAACGATGACCAAGTCAGCCAAGAAATGATCTCTCTGAGGCTTTTGCCAAATCAACCTTGTCAGATCAATATTCGCTCTTGCTGTGTTTGTGTGCAGGCTGCACCTTTCACGCTCGTGTGGGCGCCCAAAGCTCGGGGGCAGCCTCTGTTGACACGAGCAGATTTCCTGCATTATTTAAATTGAAGAGATGTCTATAGCCTAGACATGAATGGTAAAGGAAGACGTCTAGAGGCTGAGAGAGGGGTGTCTGTCATCTTTTGGTCCGCAGAAAAATGTACACAGAAAGCTGACTCGTGATCGAAAGGTTTGCCTGAGCGTTGACGTATGTGGTTTTGCAAATTCGGAGCTGTGTGTGGCCATGTTTAAAACCCTATACCGATCAGCTTTAGAGAGTTGAAATTTGATAATAATAATAATGCGGTTTATAAGTCTCGTATTCAGCCTAATGCCTTCTCATGCGAATTCACACTACTATTACCCCGGCAGGCCTGATCACTTTAGGACTTTCTCAACATCCTGGGGACATACAGTACCGCTGCCATTTATAGGCGCTGATCACTAGCATTCTGACAGTACCTTTCACTGCTTATAGCCAGATACCCATTTTACAGACGGGTGGACTTAGGAAAATTCAATAAGATGCTTGCCCAAGGCACCTACAACACGTCTGTGATTGGGAATCGAACCAACGACCGTTAGATCTTGGGTGCAACGCCGCAAACATTCGGCCACTCTGCTCCACAAATTTAGCCTCTCCTAGCGTTATTCAAACTTGCATCAAGCATGACCGAGGTTAGCCATGTACCTCCGGCACGATGACATACAATTAATGATCTGGCAGAGACAGCGGGGAAGAGCTCAGGATGGATATGGACCAAAACTAAGTCGGCAGAGGAATGTTCCACAGTAAGTTGCCACTCTCACCATCGCTTCGCAGTAGCTGAGAGGATATGCAGAAAAGAATTAAACAACCGGAGACTGCGTGGTCGAATCCCTTAAACCTTCCTTGAAATCTGTGGATTTCTTACGTAGACATGA
The DNA here is from genome assembly GCA_033807755.1 of Ellobium chinense. Taxonomy (NCBI): domain Eukaryota; kingdom Metazoa; phylum Mollusca; class Gastropoda; order Ellobiida; family Ellobiidae; genus Ellobium; species Ellobium chinense. Next base: position 342,407 of record JAWQUT010000192.1, read on the forward strand.
GATTCTGTTTCTTCCTTTGAGCTGTACATACATCCCCAGGTGCCAGATTTATCTAAAACATGTAGATTTAGTACAACGATTCAAAAAAAAAAAAAAACCAACATCGCTTTGCGACCTGAATTGCGTATTCTTCATGGGCAGAGGGGTAACATATTGCTAAGGATCCTTGTTGTGTTTCAAATCCATAGGAGCTCGAAATAGTCCCCAGAGTTTGGCGTTTTGTAGGTTAGGTAAGAATAGTTTGCGTATGGAAAAAAAAAAAGACCGAAGTTGTCGATAGTGACCTTAAAATGGAGAATAAATATGGCAATGTCTATTGTGGTGACAATAATGCTTTCAGCGTCCGCTATCGCTATCATGCAGTGTTCGAAACAGCCCACAGTTTCGCATTTTATAGGTTAGGTAAGAATAGCTTGCATATGGAAAAAAAAAGACGGAAGTTGTCCATAGTGACCTAAAGATGAAGTATGAATACGGTTATGGCTCCAGTGTTGCCAGTGACGCTTTCAACGTCCACTATCGCTGTCATGCAGTGTTCTTCTATAACATCCCCCAACACACTATACCCATCCCCCAAGGAACATTAGAAATGCAGAGACCTTGCCTTCTCCACCACACGACATCTCTTACTCTGTCAAGCTTAGTTAAATATACTCCTACATCCTGTCTGGTCGACTCAATAATTAAGCGAGAAACAAGATGAAATGCAATTCATTTATCGATCAGTGAACCCTGATTACTGAAGGGGACTGTTCCTTCATTAAGGCACATACGCCTCCAAACTGCATTGGATGACGCTTTTTCTTTTCTTTTTACCCGCTGGGCCTTGTGTGGGTGTTTCTTGTTTCTTCGGCTAAAATTGGAAATGCGAATAAAATTAATAATGTGCGCCCACTCATAAAAGGCGGTTGATCACTGTTTTCCATAATACACTACAGTTGATTATACTTGGTATAATTCAGCATGAGCGAACGTTAGAATTAGATCTAAGCACAAAATGCAAATGAAGCACCTTTTTCCAAGACTTTGTGTAAGTGCCTTTTATGAAAAAATGAGATGGTAGTTTATTCAGAGATTCAATTATCGTTTAATTCAAGCAAACACAATTAAACTTCATGTCTGAATTATTATATATGTGTTATGATATTTCAAAAGAAATAAGATGCAACTAGGAAGAGCAATTGCCATTACATTATTTTCCTTATATTTGCAAAACACCAGGGTCCATAGAATCAAATTTCAACAAAAAAATTGGCTTTTAGTTATGACCAGCCATTAGCGTATCGTTTTCAACATACATGTTTTTGGGGGTTTTTTTGTTATAGATGAACAAAAGTTTTTATTCAACGGATTGTGATTAAGGCCGACCGCATCAAAACCGAATGACTCAGTTGTGTAGGAAGTAACTCTACTGTGAATGTACAGTGAACAGGAATGAATTCCTTTTATAAACAAAGAGAGTCAACAGATAGTTTGATAACCCGCTGATCCATCATTTCCTGCTGTTCATAAAAATTGCATTCTTCATTTGCTTATGTACCCAAATGCGTTATGTCATGAATTTTGGCTGCACATGGTAGACTCTGTGTAAATATCATAAAACGCATTTCATGCATTGTTCTGACCTCTGTCCCAGAACGAACTGTTCCCAGCAAAACTAGAAGTTCACCAATGACGTATTTGCTTTGACATTTTTATTGAAGTTTTACAGTTATGTCATCTGTTTGCTCAAACAAAAAGTGAAAAAAAAATGAATAATTTACCACACTATGCCCTGCGTATCGTTTCGTTTTTTTTTTTTTCCATTAAATAAATTGTATTTCTTGAACGAGTCAGATCAGGTATTTATCGTGTTTGCGCAGAAGAAATCGTCATGGGATAAATAAGCAGACCACCATCTTGATGAGATATAAGCAATTTTAATGCATTTTGTTTTGCACCCGTTGTCAAAACTGACATAGGAACAGGCTACCTTCATTATATATGCACACGTATTATGTAAATCATTGTATCATAAACAGGTCCTATTTCCGATGACATAGAAGTGTGTAATACTGTTTTGGTATGTCACACGTCATATAAAATTGATCTTTGACCTGCTTTTGAATACTTTGATTAGAAGCCTTGGAAACCTCTAGGCTAATGAATATATAACTTCGATTCTTTTGTAACTGTTTTCACTGCCGTGGGGTTTCCTTCTGTCTAGATTTTAAAAAAAAAGTCTGTCTTTCTTATCGTTTGTCATATTTCAGTTTCAGTGCGGTTAAATATTCAAAAGTACTTGAATTGTCACAGTGTTTCTGTGGTCTAAAGTTTCATGGTTGATTGTCAGCTGTTTGGATTTACTTTGTGTCGCGTAACTGTGTGGTTCGTGATTGATGTGTCTCAAACAGAGTGAGGGCCACTTCAGGGTCCTTTTCACAATCAAAAAAAAAAAGTTTAAATAGTTAGAGTTTATATGATAAAAAGGATCTAAAACTCGTGTGTGTTTGATATCAGATTTATGAAATTCGTTATACGTATCGTATTCGCTCAACAGAGGCTCGCGAGTACAAGAAATGTATCACTCATTTCCTAAATCTGATATGAAACAAACATTCATTACAGATTCTCTATATAGCAAAACATCAATAATGGTGATGGATGTAGTGACTAGTTAACGTTAACAAACAAGCAGAATAATACTACCAATTAGAATTACGGTACAATAAAACCACTTCGGTGTATTTCGGAATCACTCTGGCCGCCATCTTTTTGTTTTTTTGTTGTTGTTGTTTTGCATTATAATCTACACAGTGAACTAGTGTGGGACGATATAATGCGAGACGAGGGGAAGTAAGATGTCAGAGGTGTCGCTCCTCACCCGTTTAAAGTTTTAATCTCTTTTCCTTTATCTACAGTTTTAAAGTAACCAGCATTACAAAAGACGCAATGATCTTCCATTATGGAAAGATTTTTTTTGTCTGTTTCTTCCGGATTTCCTGCCCCGGAAGTATTGAAGAACAGAAGGGTAATTGCACCGCCCTTTGGAAAGAAAGAAACGCACCATTCCTTCAGGAAAGCGATAATTTTTGCTGAGCTTAGACGGACATCCTTGCTGAAATTTGTGTTCTTATTAAAACCTCCTTTTTGTTCAGAGCATACAATTTTTTCTCCCGTCTCCCCTTTTCCAGAACAATCTGCCTCATCTGTATGAAGCGTCCTGAGAGTGGACACAAAAAATGCTTAAATACTGGAACAGCATTTCTCGTCTCCTGCTTCCGGTTGATATTTCTGCAAGGATTTTTTTTTCTTTTATGGCGAAGTAACTCCTCCTTTGCTGTATAGATTCATTAGTTTCTTCACCCTGCATTTTTTTCCAATTAGACCAGCTTTCAAGAGTTCTTCAGGAAGGCTTCAGAAATGGAAATGAAAGTTTGAAAATTCATATTTCATGTATTATTGACGCTATCAATAGTACGATTTAGAAACCCTATAAGAGGTTTCTTCTTCTAATGGATTCTGTTTAGAGCCGTGCTGGGTGAAGAAAGAAGAATGCAGAAAGAGATCTATAAAAATAGACTACTCTCAGTTGTCATGCATTCACGATCATCAGGGCACTGCAAATCACAGTTCCAGTAATCATAACTTCCGCTTTCCACTGTTCCATTGTAAGAGAAATACAATTGGCTGATAAGGTCTTTTACAAAATCGTACTGGGTTTTATTGGCAGATGCTTCTTTGAATTTCGGATGTGAGATTTCATAACGCAATCACGCCGCTGTTTTACATAAACCGCAAGTTAGCTTCATTGGGGTTGTCAAATTACGAACGATCTGCAGACTTGTACGGTAAACCTGAATGTCTGGAATGAAATAAATATAACACTAATCTACCAGTTTCACATTAATTTGGGTTACAAGTGTATTGTACCGATATGACAATATTATGACAATGCACGATTATGAAGATGGCAGAGATCGTGACTTGAGTTCAGTCCAATCAATTACAAAGAATTATTTACAAAGAATTATAATCGTCTACCCCGCATACCAGTCAAAAATGATTAGTCAATAAAAATGTAAAAGTAATGGTTAAAAATCGTAACAGACTTTCTCCATAAATCTGTGAGGTCATAAAACTATATCTCAGAATAAATGAATGGGTGAATAATAATACATAGCATTTATATAGTGCTTATCCCTGTGGACACAGGCTCTGAGAGAAGTAAATAAGATTATTTAATATTCAGCTCACACATCCAAGCATACTACACTCTGTACACGTGTACTGCAATATAGATGCAAAAAAAAACCCAACAACACTTGGTTTCACAGACTGTCATGATCAATCAAGATATTTTTTTAACAAATGTGTTTTGAGAAGTTTCTTAAAAGTACTTAGACTATTTTCTTTACGAATATTTTTAGGCAGTTTATTCCAAACAAATTGTCCTGAGGACGTAAAAGCACTTTCTCCAAATTTTTTCATGTTTGCTTTTGGTGCATGGAGACAAGAGGCATTTTCAGATCGTAATGATCTGGTGGGCTTGTGCTCAGCTACCAGGTCCGATTGTGATCAGTCTTTGATCAGAGGAGCGATCCAGCGCTTGTGAAAGTAGAAGACAAGAGTTGATCAGTCCCCGATCAAAGGGTTATTCAGTCTGGTATAACTGGATGACCGTGGAACATAGTCGAAGAAGAAGAAGAAGAAGAAAAAGAAGAAGACGAAAAAGAAGAAGACGGAGACAAAGAAGAAGACGAAGAAGAAGAAGAAGAAGAAGAAGAAGAAGAAGACAATCAGCGTTTGGTGAAAATCGGTTGATAATGAATCTTTCTCCGTACTTCTTCAAAATGCCGCTCCTTTTTCTAAGATGTCAGTGTATCTTATTATACCTGATTTAAATCGTCGCATGGGTAGGGTATCTCTATTGACTCCATACTCCATGTTTTAATGGACAAACAAATAACTCTCATTTTTGTTAAATGGCACTTAGCAAAGTGATTATTTGGAAGTAGGCTCTGCTGGTGAGTGCTGTATAATGTAAAAAGGCGTGAAGATGCCAGTGGCTTTTTCGTTTAACTGTTGGGTATACAGGGATTTACATATCTCATTAACTGTTCCAGGGGTCTCATACCAAAATACTTTCCAGACATATTTTTTGGGCTCTTCCTCCAAATGTTGACGCCCCTAAACCAGTTAGATTTTGAGAACTTGGGCAGTTAAGCAGGCTACTTACTATTTTAGGTCTTTTCACTCAGTAAACAGGGTAACGTTACCCACTTCGCAGCAGCCACAAAGTTTATATTTGAGTGGCTAAACCTCACCTATTCTGAGTCTACAAATACAGTTGCACCAATCTAAGCCTTTGAAATTCGAATCCAACCCCTTTCTCCCCTCTTCTCATGGCCAGTTCTCTGATTTTATAGGGACCATTTAAAATTGCATACTTTTATACCAGGTGCTGCTGGCATCTTCATACTAAACACAGTTTCACTCTGTTAAGATGAAACTCACTGAGCTAGATTATATATAGTTTTATCGGTTATTATCACTGACACTGCTTAGTGCAAAAGTCCAACATTGGCTCATACTAGCTTTCTCATTAGTGATATTTTGTGAGGAGCCTCAATAATTCCGTGCAATATCCCGATATTTGCCTTTATCAGTGAATTACGTACAAACATTTCGCAATTTCCTATCGTATCACGACGTGATTGGCAGTCCAAACGCATCAACTTCCAAACTTCGAAAGCGTTTGTCAGGATACAGTAACCAAGCGGCGAAGTGCAAATGTGTAGAGATTAAGATCGGGGTATCTGAGGTCGTGTAATGGCTCAAGGAAGAAGGCTTGAGTGCCCTTCCTGTATATAATCACTTTGATATTTGCCCACTGTAATCCAGAAAAATTTCCAAAAGATAACAAAGTGATCTTAATTTTTTAGCACCAGTATAACACCGAAAAAGAATTTTAAAAATCAAAGGGATATTACTGCCGTTTTTTAAAATTTTTTTCTATGACGACGGAGACCGGATATGGAAGCATTTGTTGTTGTTATTGTTGTTGTTTTTTTTTTTCCTTAAGTCCCATCGTTTCCTTGAACAGGATGCAAAAATTCATGGCCGCCGTAATTATTCTGGAGAATCAAACCAGTGCATTTTTACAGGCGCCCGCCATGTTTAATGGCTGGCCGGTCTCTCCATAGCCATTTCACTCGCACGTCGTGAGAAAAGGTCATGTGCAGAATGATGGGAGCAATTTTAATTTCGTTTTTTTTTTTGTTCGTGATTTTTTTTTCCATGGGTGCATTAATTATTTTTAGGACTGAAAGATGGGAGCGTGGGAGTGTTGTTAATTACACATATTCATAAATAATTAATGTATTATCTGATTTTCTTCCTCTCTCTTACTTCTTTTCACTCTCTGTCTTCACTCTGTCTATATCTATCTCTTTCTCTTTCTTTTTCTCTCTCTGTCTCTCTTTCTCTCTCTGTTCTCTCCCCCCTCTCTCTCTCTCTCTCTCTCTCTCTCTCTCTCTCTCTCTCTCTCTCTCTCTCACTTTCTTTTGCTCTGTTTCTATTAATATATATTTCTTCTAATCTGAACAAGATTGTAATTAATCCTTCTGAACATTTCTGAGAATCCAACTGTGGGTGGATAATTGGACAGACAGACAGACAGACAGACAGACAGACAGACAGACGGACGGACGGACGGACGGACGGACGGACGGATGGACAGACAGACAGATAGACAGACGGATGGATGAATGGATGGATGGATGGATTATTAACCGATTGATTGATTGTACAAAATCAGCTCAGCTTGTTACATTCTTGCCCTTAAGATAAAGATATACAACAGTGAAAGTGCGAGCGAGCGAGACAGAGAGAGAGAGAGAGAGAGAGAGAGAGAGAGAGAGAGAGAGAGAGAGAGAAAGCGAGAGTCAGAGCCAGCGAAAGAAAGACTAATAAGAAGGTCAGAGGGTAGAGTGCGTCTGCAAATTGCCAAAACGTGAAAAAGTTTCACGATTATCTCATTTTCTGGAACAAATTGATCAATAATGGGTTTCTAACGTCGGAGAGGAGAGAGAAAGTTTAGAGGGTCTATGGCATTTAACCCCTGAGAGACTGAGAGTACTCCTGCCTGGCCAAATAAGGGCTGTAATCCTCAACCCAGATCTCCAGGACTAAATTACGATTTTGATGCTGTCAGGGTTACAGTGTGGACTCAAGACTCTGTCAGGGGCGTATGAGCGTAGAAAATTGCAGGGGTTTAGGCAGTGGTGGATCAAAAGGTAGGGTGATATCCCCTCTCCCCTTCTCAAGTCTTTTTATATAGCCTGTGCTATTAAGGATTGCGACGTAAGGAGTAAAATAATGTTAGTTCCCCTACCAAGGCGTTATTTTGCTATCTAGATTTGATATCTAGATCTACCACATGCCTCTGTATAGTGACAATATTGAGGAAATGGAAATAGACTATAGGCCTATTTAGATTAATGGTGTGAAAGGGTAAAACTTGGAAATAAGTTCTGAGAATAGTTTAAAATCCTTGAAACTGTTATTGAAAGGGGAGAATGAATGTGGTTGATGAACATTTTCCCAAAACTCTGTAAGTGCATTGTAGTTGAATAAATAAGTTAGAAGTTTCTTCAGACATGCAATTCTTATTCTTGTTTAATCCCTTCAAAACAACATTGAGTGTGATTTGAATTCACTCAGACATTATAACATTTTAAGATTAAAAAAAAAATATAACTGGGAGGAGCAATATTAATTATTGCCCTCACATTATTTCCTCTGTTTGGAAAGCTTGTCGAGTCCACTTACTGAGTTTTGTGAAGTGCGTTCTGCACGGAGGACTATATCGTTCGTGATGATGTAAAAGGTCGTTTCTCCTCTTTAAGGAAATTGAAATACGACTTAAACGTCAACATAGTTAATATGTTTCTCACCCTGTTTAGTTCCCTACCCCCCCTCCCCAAAT
>JAWQUT010000192.1:369800-392394 GCA_033807755.1 Ellobium chinense
GGGTTAAAAATTTGGCCTTTTTTTGCAGATCACAGGTCCGCACAAATGAAATCCGCTGAAGCCATTGGGAAACACTGCCTGCAACAATTATTTTTTTACAAATTCAAAAATGAATTTTACCACTTTTGCGGTGTGGTTTCATGTTATATGATTTGGACAGATCTTTATACTCTGCTACTATCGACTCGGATAGTCCATTTTTTAATTTTTTTTACCAATTAGGCTCCTGCAACCTACATCAGGACACTCCCGTCTATAGCTTGGTCTAGGCTGAAGGGGGAGGGGGGATTATGACTAGGCTTAGGGGTAGGTTTAAAGTAGAAAAAAACAAACGCGTGATAGTCCTTTAACATGTTTGTTGTTTAGGAATCTCTCATGCGTAGGTTTTGGTTTTTTTTTAATCTTGCCACTAACCATAACCCAAGCTCCAGGCGGGGATGTCCTAATACATTGCCCACGACGAAAGTCAAACAGTCAGATGCACAGGAGATGCCACTGTCAGACCGCCTGAGTAAACTTCAGTTAAGATTTAGGTTTATGCACGATTTAAGGGCAATATCACTGAATTCTCTCCCAAAGCTTATGCTGATGGTCAAAGGCGTTGGCTCGAACCCTGCAAGGCTTGCAAAACAAAGAAGCGGACACACCGCAAAGGTTACACACGCTGTATTGCTGATTGGTGGAAAGGATAGTGTGCCGTGTACAAATGAAACCTCTATTTTGAGACTGTGAAATGTTTGAGTCCGGGATCGAAAACAATCTGAGAACAAACTTCGATCAAGGACTCAAGAGCAACTCTTTACGAGTATGCCAGTGCCTTGAGGACCTATTACTGCTAGACTGTATTATCACATGAAAACAAGCCAATAGTGTTCTAGTTAAATGATGATTCTGCCTAGAGTATCTATCTGGAATCGTCTGAAAAGGTAATGTTTGAAGTTTTTTCTGGTGTTTTTTTTTTTTCGCAAAACCTATATCTAAATATCTAATTGATTGAATTAGAGTTATGAATCGATTATTGTAAAGTAGGCAGGAGAGAGAGCTACTCCTAAACAAGATGCCTTGAGTCGGGCGTCGGCTTTGTACGGAAACATCACTTTCAAGAAAGCTTGGACTTAAACAAAAACAACAACTCAGACGTCAGAAATATCGCATGAAGAGACCACTTGGGTATTAAACCGTTTTTAGAGACAACCTAACTTCTTTCCGCTGAGAGTTGATGGCAAATGACTGATTACGATTTTGTGGTTGCGTTTTCCTGACGTAGATATCCCCAAGGAAGCACTTATCCAGAGTGGTTGGAAGTGGTTCTGGGTTGTTGTTTTTCTCAGGTTAGTATATAGAACGACAGTTACAAGAGAGTTCGCTGTCACAAAGAATGATTTAAAACAATTGTGCTGAAGTCAGCACGCCAGGAATTGCTGTTGTTGTTGTTGTTGTTGTTGTTGTTGTTGTTGTTGTTGTTGTTGTTGCTGCTGCTGCCGCTGATGCTGCTGATGTTGCTGATGTTGCTGTTTGGACAGGTCAGAAGGTAATCGATCTAAAACTGTTAGTGAACTGTTCCGTTTGAAACTACATGGCAGATAGCTCATTGTTGCTGATACAACAGCGAAGGCAGTCACCTCAACTGGTTCTGCGTTTTTGCGTAAAACTGCACAGAACATGTGTGTCTAAGACACATATTATGCTTCCGAAGTTCCTTACCCCCCCCCCCCCCCCCCCCCCCNCCCTCATCCCTCACCAAAACGAAAGGTGAAGACTGGCTATGTTCCGATCGAAATACGTCAGTTGACGAGGATCAGCCCACATCGTCTCATTTACGCACCGGTACACTCAACCACACGCATGCACCTAAAGGAAGAGATGTCACAGTTTTGCTCTACCTTGGCCTTTAGACCCCGCAGTCACTCTGATTGTGCTGGTTTCATTTAGAGAAAAACATCGCTTGTCTTTACAAAGTCCAGTGGTAGGGAACCTTTGATGATGTGAATCTCATATCCATGTTCTATTCCACAGAGGGAGACCAGCAGGCTATTGTGTCCCAGCTGATGGCTCGACGCCGCACTGCCAAGATGTTGGTAGTAGTTGTCGTCGTCTTCTTCCTCTGCTTTCTACCAACGTATGTCTGGGAGATGCTGAGGTATGTCTAGTGTGGATGCCAAAATATCTTGTAGTTCGTGTGAAGAGATCTGTAATAAACAGAAAGCCAAGGCTTGTACGTAAAGTCAGAATGTACTAAAATTCATCCACGAGAAGAGAATGTAGAAGCAGAGAATGTAATGGAGATAAACGTCATCTCTATAATATGTTACACTCTGCGGTAACTAGGGAGAAATCAGCAGATGTGTATTGAAAGTAGGGAGTGTGGAAAGTGCCTGGAAATAACAGACTCTGAAGAACGTTGCAAAAGCTTCCTATCCGGTCTGCGGGCTGGCTTTAGGTCATACGGGACCATCAAACCAATGTTGCTCAGCAAAACTCTGCTTTGCGCCAAGCTGCAACTTTTACCAATATACCGCCACCAATGCGGAAACTGAGCAGTCTTTATCTATCTACAGGACGACCCAGCTCTTTTAGTGTACCAAGATATAAAAAGGAAAAGCGCGTGTTGATGAGCTTTTTCTGTTCGCAACCTCTATTATCTAACCCACCCCAAATATGGCGTTCCACATCAAGTTTTGTCCAATTTGGTATTATGTCGTAGGCATTATTGCATTATTATAGCACGCGATAAGTCAATAACACCTTTATTATACCCTTCATTAAGTGACGCAATACTGAACCCAAAATAAAACACTCACACAACATAAACATTGGAACAAAATAAAAATATTTGTTTTTAATAGATGGGTCTAGCTCTTACGCAAGCCTCTTATCGCTATTACTGGCTGCGTCACACTAATTATTTTTTTCCATCTATGGGCTACACCACCACTAAATGCACCATTTAGAGCTATTGTGCACAATTTTCTTTGTGGAGATTATCTGGAAGCGGGTCTTTGTGGAAAATCATTGCCCTCTGACGTCACAACAGATATGAATAAAGATCATCGATAGACGTTATAAAAAAAATTAGACCCTAAATGTAATTTCATGACGAGATGTTATTTGATTCTTCCTTGTCCTCCTTGTTATTTTATTTCTAGCCTGTTCTTCTTGTGTTTACAGACAGACGGTGTCTTTACACGCCATCAATGACACTGTTCCAGCCATCACTCTCATCACCAAGCTACTGGTGTATACCAACAGTTGTACTAACCCCATCATCTATAACTTTATGTCGGGTAAGTTATACACTTGACTCCACTTAATCGCAATCCGGATAATCGCAATCCCCTCTTAATTCCAACATCTTCCACATACCAAATTAATGTTATAATTCAATATTATAAAAGTCACTGCTTAATCTCAACACCTTTAAGTCGCAGTTATTTTTTTTTTTGTTCTGTGCTCCTGGAGAGTTGCGATTCAGCCCTTGTGGAGCAGCGTGGTCTAATGGTTACGGCGTTGGGCTCAAGATCTAAAGGTCGTGAGTTCGATTCCCGACCACGGCCATGTTGTAAGTGCCTTGGGAAAGCATTTCATTCACATTTTCCTCAGTCCACCCGTCTGTAAAATGGGTACCTGGCTATGGGCAGTGCAAGATATTGTCAGAATGCTAGTGATCAACGCCCATAAATGGCAGTGGCACTGTATGCTCCCCAGGGAGCCGAGAAAGTCCTAGAGTGATCAGGCCTGCTGGGGTAATGATAGTGTGAAGTCGCGTGAGCGGGCGTTAGCCTGGATACGAGACTTATAAATCGTATTATTATTATTATTATTATTATTATTANAGGGAGCCGAGAAAGTCCTAGAGTGATCAGGCCTGCTGGGGTAATGATAGTGTGAAGTTGCGTGAGCGGGCATTAGCCTGGATACGAGACTTATAAACCGCACTATTATTATTATTATTATTATTGTTATTATTATTATTGTTGATTATAATAATCAAGCCAAAATGACATCCGTAAAGGACAGTGGCTGGCTGGCCTCAGGTGAAAGCAGATACATTATATTACAGTTCACATGTCTTCACGTTACATGGACTTATCTTGGATTACTTTTAGATTTTGTGAATTAAAGATTAAAAGAGCAAGCAGTTTGTTACGGCTGAGAAGCTTCCTATTCGGACGCCTCGTGTTCTTTTGATGTTCTGGGCGTCATTTTTATTACAATCTCCCGGTGTCTTGTTTGCAAGCTTGCGTCTTTGATGTATAATTCATCAGATTAACTTCTAGTCTATGACTTTCAAGCTTTTATGGTGTAAGCAATGTCTCTTATTACTTTTTTTTTATTATAAGTTTTAATGCTTTCTTCCTCCTTGAGGCATATAAAATGCTGTTTGAAATTGTAAGTTTAACGAACGTCGTTTTTATTTAAGCGCGAATGCTGTGTAAGAGAATAGGGGTTAAAAAAAAAGAGTTTTCTTAGTAACAGTTGACAAACATGGACAGCTTGGATGATTCACCATCGAACATATCAGCAGAGGGGATTTTTGCCACCAGTCAGATCCTCTAACGTCAAATATTTATGTTCTCAATATCGCTATCACATGCCTGTCCCGACACGACCGCTCTGCCGTTATTTAAGTTCCAAACGTGAGACATAGTGAAAATGCCCTGCACAAGGCGACCAGTGTTTAGCTTCCTTGAAGCCTCGTGAAGACTATTCAGTGGGTTCGAAGCGGACTGTGAAAGGTTAAAATGTTTTTCACTCTAGTTTGAAAACACGAATGGTCTTTGAGGCAACCTCAAGCCTGAGAACAAGGTACAGTCAACTCCGCTTAACTACAGTGCGGATAATTGCAACCTCCGCTCAGTCACAACACTTTCTGTTTGACATATATATTATAAATTTATTTCTGCTTAAGACAAGGAACCGGAATCGAGTTCGGATTTGCGTATCCCATGTTCCAGCGTACTCGAATTACCGAATACCTAAAAAAGCGAGTCTAGCTCAGGCTTATCCCGTAGAAGCAGCGGTTTCGATGTTGCTCGGATTTTCAATCTTTCTCTCATTACATAAATCCTACAATTGCTGAATTCACGGCAACACAGATACAAAAAAAAAAAAAACAAAGAAAAGAAGAAGGCGCAGTTTCTGTAGCGTTTCGGCTCTTGTGGATGGATTCTTGAACACCCCACTTCCGTTTGGGGGATTGTGGGTCCTCCACCCGTTGACGTTTGTCTTTTTCTCATCTCGCAAAACGCTTAGGGCCTAGAAAAGAATAAAGTGGGTTTATGTATAATTTTTTGTTGTTGTTCTTGTTGTTGTTGAGAATTTTTGTAAGCAGATCTGGCCAAATGAAACGCCTACTCAGTAATCTCGGCCTGCCACAGACCTCAGATGGGAATATGAAATGAAACTGAAAATAAAACTGTTTTTTTAGGTCGTAGGAAAACATGAGTTTACACTGTTAGACAATATTTCATATCTTATTCATAATATACATATCTACACATAGGCAAACACACACACACACACACACACACACACACACACACACACACACACACATATACACAGAGAGAGAACTTTACTGTTACGGATGAGGCAATGGAGTATCAACTTTTAGGTGGGTTAATAATGTTAAATTACCCTATTTCTTTCTTGGTTTCCTTTGAAAAGTAGGCTACATATACAGTATATATAAGAACACTTTAAAAGTTCATAGGGAAATCTCGACACTACAAGTTTCTTCCTGCTAATGCGATCGTGCACTAGGTCTTTGCAAATACACTGTACGTTTCAAGTTCGTTCATTCCCTGCTTGTCTTTGTTCCACGATCGCTATAACGTTTTGCCCTGTTCCTATTGTCACAGAGAAGAGAGGGAGCTACTTTTCTTGTCCAGATCGGACCAATCTTTCTCTTCCTCAACACGGCGCAGTTTCCGTAGGGTTTCGGCTCTTGTGGATGGATTCTTGAACACCCCGCTTCCGTTTTGGGGATTGTGGGTCCTCCATCCGTTGACGTTTGTCCTTTTCTCATCTCGTTTTGAATGAAATCTGCTCGAGACTTCATTTTCTGGGTCACATGATGTAGTACTAGGCTATGTTTGTTTGGTTCCTGCAATTTTACGAAAGGCAAGCCAAATCTCTTCCTTAGTAAATGAGATATCAGGGGTACGTTTTGATTGGTGCGCGTTAAATATGACATCTTTTGGATCACGAGAAGAGAGAGTGCGGTAATATGGCAGCAACCATCTACGGTTTCAAGTTTGTTAGTGGAACGTCTTACCAACGGTCTTGTGTCGGAGGTGGAGGGTGTGACAAGAATCAACGATGGTCTGTATAATAATGAATGAAGCAAAGATATAAGTATTCAAACACCACTCGCAAGTCAGTGCATTACATTCTGTCTCTTCCGCATAAGCCGCAGCCGTCTTCACTTATCTAGAGACTGATCTTCCATTGTTAGGGAAAGGGTGTGACCTACTATTTTGTCAAATGTCAGCCACCACACACATCTCAGCCCTGATGTCACAGTCAGAGCATCACAGGTTTGGCAGTGAAGTATCGCCATTCAAAGATGTTAATAAGATAGAAAAGATGCATAGAATGGGGACTAGTTTAGATATTTAACATTATTTAAAACGCGCCCATTATGACTCAAACTGCACATGTTTGCAGCATGTAATGATGATATTCATGTACTTGCAAATACAGGGGGAGCAATAGCTCCATAGCTAATTACGTCACTGTCATTTATTCAGTCACGTGATGTAATTAGGTATTTTCAGCTCCATCACGTGACCTAGGAAATCTTGCTCACACGTTGGTTTGTTTACATGCTCTGCTCATGTATGATTACTCGTCACTTATCAAAATATCCTAGATATCCCTAGATCACGTGGTGTAACTGACCCGTCTGAAAATACCTCATTATTCCGTCTTATTGACGGCGATACTTAGGCTGCGAGGACTCTTGTCTTGTAGGTGGTTTCCAAAAACCTATTAGCTAATACCAACGGTCAGGTCACGTGATCTGGGAAGTTGTAAGCCATCTTGGGCTGAGCATGTTAGGCTTCTGTTCATTGAAAAACGCACCATTTGAACTCTTCCTGTGATATGAAGACTTTCTAGCGCTTGTGAAAGTCTCTGAGAGCTCTCTTTCAAGTAATTGGGCGTATTTTTCCCTCCTCTGTTACGTAAGAACGTTGAGAAAATCTACTTCTGTATACAGTGGGTTCCTCACCTTGTCCCTCTTGCTGTTTTATGCGTAGCTTACACAAGCGCCAGCATGGTGGCTGTGGGGTAGAGCACTTGTTTCTTTGTGCAAAAGGTTCCGCGTTTGAGTCTTGTTACTGACACATCTCTCCCTGGGTATTTTTTTTTTGGCGTCAACATGTTANTATTAGCATTTATTCTCTAGCCTCTATCTCTCGATTATATGTGAGTTGGCGCCATATATATTATTTCGAACTATTCGCATGAAGTTTCGAAAGGTGGATTTATTTTTGAACCGGCACTTGGAGTTTATAGAGGAGAATGACACCTTCGCAAAATAAATCGGAAAGTCTAGACGATATCTGTTAAAATTGTCTTGGGATGAAAACAAGAGTAATAATATGAACAGAAGCTGGAAAAGACTTATCATGAGAGAGAAAATAGACAAGTACACTTTGGATGGAAGTAAATAAATGATGTGATAAAGGTTAAACGACAGCAAGATTAAAATGACAGAAAGACAGGGTTGTACACAAAAGCACAGATAGAATCAAAATCATTGCAGTTAGATCAATGCCAGGAATATACCTAACTGACAACAGGAAGCTTCAGATGGAAACTCGATGAGATAACTGCTTTGAATGCAAGGTAGTATCGAGTATTTCTCTGGATATTAAGTAATAAAGCATTCCTTTTTACGCTGCAGGTATCTATAACATGATATCGACACCCATGTAATTGTCCATGTCTTCGTGAGATTTGCAACTCAGTACTGGTCATTTGATTACCCGGGGGCCCTCGTATATTATGGCATATCATAACATTATGTTATTTTCTTCAAACAGGTTGGCAGGAAGGCGGAAAGGGGGAGGGTGGAGGAGGACAGGGTTATTAGTCATATCTTTCAAAGAACCAGACGGGTGGGGGTAGGCGGGGAGGGGGGATGAAGATGGTCGAAAGGAGAAAGAGGAAAAGAAAAATATGTTTTATATGCCCAATTATCGTTTATTCCATTTTCCGTGTATTCAATCATGTTACGATTCTGGTGTTTTGATGTGCTGCATGTTTTGGGAACAAGAAGGAGATTTGTAATATATCTGTAATCAGAACTTTTCCGAATATTATGTACTATTCTAAAAAGAATAAAATATCAGAAGAAAGTACTTAAATATATCATGGCAATGCACACTTTTCAGAATGGTGTTTACAAGAGTATTGAGCACCAATTTATGAATCTGATGTCATATCAGTTGTTCTCATTGTCTTTATCTTTATTTCATATTAGAATTATTCTTTTCTTCTCTGCCAAGGACTATTCATTTAGATTACCCTTGAAGAAGTGGAGAAATATTCACATATATTTTGTTTAAATCCATCCATTCCTTAGGCCATTCATTCATTCATTCATTCATTCATTCATTCATTCATTCATTCATTCATTCATTCATTCATCCATTCATTCATTCATTCATTCATTCGTCAAGCCATTGCAAAACTTACATCTATTTAATGTATTCCTCTACCAGGTAAATTCCGCAAGGAGTTTCGGGCAGCCTTCGCCTGCTGTTCTAGATGTTGCCAAAATGAAAAACCACTTCAGAGCCAAGTCCGTAAGTTCTGTACAACAGATAACTGTGTTTTATATCGCTCAGGTTCAAAACTTTTCACGTACACATTAGGGCAGGGCATTGTCGACTAGTATAATAATGTCGTTCGCTTTGTTTTGACACAGACCATCGTATTTCGTACTTGAAAAAAAAACTGCTTGGCATAAAACGTGAATGTATTCAACCTTTTCGATTAGCATGGACAGATCTTAATTCTTAAAGCGTTATTAGAGAACTTGCCAAACCTTCTGAAATGAAAAATACCAAAATTTGAATTTGATTTAGATAGTAGAATATGACCGGTGTCAACATCAACCTTCTCTCCTCTGTACCTTACAACCAGTTTTGTCAGATTTCCTCTGCATTGTCACGATCATATTGCCAAAAAACAAATAAAGGATAGGCGACGAAGGAAAGACACGAAAGCCTAATTCAGGTTTCCTCTTGGAGCTAATAAACGATTTCCTATGTAGCCATTTATAGAGATTTCGGCAATGATCAATACTTCTTCAATCATGTCAAGCAGCATTTGGGTTTACAGAAAATGCTGTTACAATCATAGGGTTTCAATTTCGGTTTGGAGCGAATGCAAGTTGTATCATAAAGGAGCTCCAAAAGCTTTTCTTTTTTTAATAGGGCTTTCACGACCCAGATCTTACGCAAGGTCACACAGCAGTTCACGAGGTGAATCAGACCGCAGTGGCCGTATGCTCTTATCCAATCAGTAAAAAGAGAGAGAGCGAGAGAGAGAGAGAGAGAGAGAGAGAGAGAGAGAGAGAGAGAGAGAAAGAGAATACACAATAATATCAAATTTTGTCCACAAACCAGATCGCATGTTGCATAATCGGTCAAAGGGACAGATATTTTTACTGTAGTGAATATCTAACTCAAACATAAGCTGATTTTCGTCCAATTGGGACCATGAAACCTATTTATAATGAATTAGTATGACGTCATCTTAGCTCGTTCTCTTTATGAACTTCCTCGTCTGGTTCAATAATGTTCTCATTTGGGACAACCAAGTTCAATCCATAATTTCACTAATTGCACTGGCGTACAAAGTGTATTGAAATTCTTTCGTCTCTCATCTCTTACAGCATATTATGACAATGCAGAATAAAAGCATACAGGTATTATTGAACAAAACTGAAGGCACAGCGGGATACTGGTCGAAATGGATCAGTGGTACAATTTATTAAGGCCTTTGGCCAAAAAAGAAAAAAAAGTTTGTAAAGTTGGTGTTTGATCGTTATAGAGTAACGTACATTAGCTAATTTGGAGGCTATTTCGCGATTGCAGCCGTTATGGAAAATGAATATAACATATGCAGTGTAATTACAGAAGATCCAAGGGAACAAAATGAAGCATGTATCGGGAGGCTAATTAATGATATTTGGCTTTGGCAAGGCAACTTAACAACACTGTAGCCAGGCTGGCTCCTAACGCGCCACATTTTGGCTATTTTTCTGGTTGTTTGGCAAATTCTTTACTCAATGGCTCCTTAGCTACTTTCTGGCTATATTTTAAGAATTCAGTTTTATCTCATTTCTCTACATTTCCTCAAGATTTCTAAGTGAAAGCAGAATGTATTTTTCATTGAAACCTGCCCCCCCCCCCNNCAAAAAAAAAAAAAAAACAAACTTCGAACTCGTCCTTCCAGACTGAATGAGAGATATTTGATTGTTAATGTCATTTCTTGTTTTGAAAAAAAGTTGGCTACCTGAGGGCTGTTTGAGGTTTTTGAGATAGGGAATGTTGCCGCTATTCAAGATGGTTTCGGCTTTCGCACGATGGACACTCAACTTAGCAACACTGCTTAACACTTGATAATTTAGAAAGGATACCTCGAGTACTTCCACTAGAACTAAGATGAATTTAGACATCAATCAAAAATATCACTTTGAATTGTAAAGTAAGACCTCTAAAAAACCCACTGCAAAAGACGCATTCGGTGCTTAGTGCAATATAACTTTCTCAAGCAGTGCAGTGCTGAGGTGAGTGAACGAATGGTTGAGGTTTTTTACTTTGCTAGCTGCATTTTATCCAAAAACGCATCACTTAATTCTGTTGTTTCTTTGTCTACAGATGAGATGGAACCCTTATCAGCCAAGAGGTACGTCTACATAATAGAATGTCTCGATCTTACTTAATTCTTGTAACGCGACGGTTGAACCAGTTCTCTCATTAACTACATTGGTCGCAGTGGTAGAATAAATTCGAATGCCAGCGCCAACTATGTGGCGCGGCGATCGAGTTTTGCAGCCTGGTGTCATCTGATCACCCTGCAGACAACACGTTGAACGGTTATCATCAGTAGCAAAGGGTCACTCAGTCAGCAGGAGGCTGGACCCGAGACGCTTCTGGCTACTAGAGTTAAGCTGTCATATTACTTTATTAGTTGTGCCCAGGAGGTTTAAGTCACTGCATGAAAGTGCAAGGAAATAATATTCACAGCTTTCGTAGTAATGCCTTCGATTCTAATCCCGTGGTCAGAGGTAACCCTTTCACTTCCTGCACACGAGTGCACACTATAGCTCTCAGTAAAAGGTCTTTCTGATTAACAGAGGCCTGGCAAATACCCTCATTTTTTTTTCTATTTTCTGTAAAATATGAAGGAAAAACGGTAAAAGAAGAGGCGGAGTAGCGACAATTTATGTGGGGTTTCGAATGTTTTATATTTATATATTTGCCATAAAAATATCTCTTTCTGTTCTCTGAACAGCTCACAATACAGCAGTTTGCTTCTCACTTGTCAAAAGCGCTAGTCCGGTTCGTGATTTTGTTTGCATTTTACGTACAGAAACAGAAATAATATGGGTCAAAATGGCTGCGTGCTAATCAAAGGCCATGAGAGTTGTGCATTTCGTAGGATGTAAAAGTGTGGGAAGACATAAAGATGCACGAGATCTTACGAAATAATCTGTAACTCTAGACATACAGTTTGAAAGGATACTAGAGGCAAAAAAAAAACAGTTACAGGAGAGAAAACCATGCACTTTTCCAGCTGTTCTGTTGCGCCTTTTGTCGCTGCCGCTGCTACTGATGATAATTATAAAGAGAAGTCGTAAGAGGAGTATAAAGAAAAGAAAGAAGAGGAAAAGTATGATTTATATTCGTGGTTATTCTGATCGTGGTCTGATTGCCTTTTTTGTCCTCATGTCCTCCATCTATTTCGACTGCTGTACGTCAATCATTTCTCACGTGTTTAATTTACTTACAGTTTATTCTTCTTGTGCAATCAAACTTTACATAGACTAATAGTCTGGCTATTTAAAGACAAAAATCTGGTAATACCGTTGAGACTTGATAACATTGAGATTTTACTTGTGGGTTGGTTTTTTTTTTTCATTTTTTTCGTAGGTTTAGCTTTATTGTTTTCTCAGTGCAGTCTCATTTGTCTTCATTTTTTTTTCTTCCAATTTTAATTTCTCTTTTTTTTTTTTAACACTGACGATGAGGACTGTGCGGCTGTTTATTATCACGAATTCTATATTTGGTTTTTTTCATCATTCATGAATTTGTCTGGCATTTTCATTTTGTGGATATTTTCATCTGAATCGGTATCTTTTCAGCTGTGTGATCTCATAAGTGCTAAACAGCCATAAATAGCGATAAAAAGTTAGTAACGATGAAGAGAAGTAAGAGAAGGAGGAAAAAGAGGATTATGAAAATAGTGATAATCCCGATTTAGAGGATGATGTGAAGTATAATAATGATCGTTGATCTAGTTGCCAAATCACTGGTCTTAATGAAACCAAAAACCTTCGGTATGGTTCTGTTAAAAGAGTTAATCATCCATGCTTTTGATGATGAGATTGGAGAAGATGAAGACATGAAGACGAAGAAAGGCGTATCTGATGATGATGATGATGTAGATGATGACCATGATATAAAATTGATCTGTTTACAATGATGATAACAAATGATGAGGAGGGGAAGGAGAAGGAAGTGGTAGAAGTAAAAGAAAAGAAAAAGGGTGAAGATGATGAAAGAGTTCTTGTGTCGGATCATTAGGGCATTAATCTTCACATTTAATGCTCATAACAAAAACAAATCGTTATGTTTAGTTAACGAACAGAAACGCTATGTAAACCATTCTATCTCTCCCTCTCTGCCAGCCTTAAGACAACACTGAATACTTATATTACAGCGACCTTCTCTCCTAGGTTCGTACGTGAAAACCGCTACAACAACTCCTTTACCAGTTGCACTGGCGACAACAAGACAGTGGTCACAGAATACGTGTGACAACTGGGACTTCAGTATCATAGTTTGATGTGCTGGCGTCAACAAGACGTAGACGAGGCTTGGTGGTGTTGAAGACAGTATATGGACACTGCTGACAGTGAACGTCAGAGATCTTTGCTCATAAGAGCACTCCCAATGGATTATTTCCATTTATAATTTCGATGGGAGTTAAGCGTGACAACTTGGCAGTGTGCGGAGCCTGAAAAAGATGAAACAATGTCGTTTGAATATGGAGAATAGACGTCAATGTCGCAACTATGCGAGCTTGCCTTGTTTATGACGTCTTGAGGAAAGACTGAAACGCTGACTGCTATGCTACGCTATGGACAATCCGTTCACGCTTCTTCAAGACATCAGTCAGTCTACCTGACCTCCAAAATCTAACGACGGACATCACTTGAATATGAAGAAGACATATATTAGCGAAATCAGTGTGTGAAATCGATATGACAGACAACAGGGACGATGGAGTCCCCAGTTTGTATGTTAGCTATTATGGTGTCTATCATTATTTTCTTGTTCTTACTTGTCTGGAAGATCGACTTCATGGCGCATAGGACAAGTCCATTGTTTCTTCCTCTTTCGCACCCGTCAAAAGAGCATGACAAAGACATCCTGGCGTCAGTGGAGTCTAACAGAGATCTGTTGGCCTCAGGAAGACGTCAGGAGGACGTAAAGATGTACCGGCGTCACTATGACAAACGAACCCTACGGTGGAGTCATCTGCCGGTCTGATGACATCAGAACTGGTTAAAGATGTCACTTTCACAGCAAACGAAGGATACGGTCACAATCTTGGAAGGCGAGAGAGCTATGCGGGTGTCTTATTGATGTGCTATAATTGTCGTGACATTTCGGATTTTGTTGGTTTGGTTTGCTGATGCCAATCTCTGACAGCATCAATCGGATCTGACTATCTGTTGTTGTCTGGGACGGTGACAAAGTCAGCCATGTTGGTGTGAACTATGACAGGAGGCAGCATGCTGGCATAGAAAGACAGGTTATCACGTGGTCACGTGGACTAAAGTTCAAGACATCGTCCAGAATCTGGACATAGTGTTTGATGTTGTTGATTTTCCTCTATTAACGAGTTGAATGATTAAGCCTAAGTGACCTGTGTGGAGAGTCCTACCGCATACCATACACACACGCTGAAACTTTATCATAATCATTGTGCTGTTCTGCTTTTGACATACATGGCTTGTTTCGGGTAGTGGCGAATTGTGATGAAGGCTCATAACTCTGTGAATTAAGTATGATGTTTAAGGGAAATGATGGCTGAAAAGTTCATTTTCATGTACCAGAGAATCCAGTAACACTCAACTTTGGCTATAGGTTTAGCCAGTGAGATCTTTATATAATGGGAGAATGTTTTCTTTGATGGTGATGTAGCGTCCTTGTGGCATATGATATAATGTACTGGGTAGCTACGCAATATTCGTGTCCGGTGAAAGGTGTCCTTTCAGGCTTTGGAGCTGAAGACTGAATCAAGACTACGATAATACCAGACTGAGATTGGATTACGTTTTGGTAATCGAAGCAGAGTTTTAAGAGCAGTGGAAGATNGGCTTGTTTCGGGTAGTGGCGAATTGTGATGAAGGCTCATAACTCTGTGAATTAAGTATGATGTTTAAGGGAAATGATGGCTGAAAAGTTCATTTTCATGTACCAGAGAATCCAGTAACACTCAACTTTGGCTATAGGTTTAGCCAGTGAGATCTTTATATAATGGAGAATGTTTTCTTTGATGGTGATGTAGCGTCCTTGTGGCATATGATATGATGTACTGGGTAGCTACGCAATATTCGTGTCCGGTGAAAGGTGTCCATTCAGGCTTTGGAGCTGAAGACTGAATCAAGACTACGATAATAGCAGACTGAGATTGGATTACGTTTTGGTAATCGAAGCAGAGTTTTAAGAGCAGTGGAAGATCTTGCCAGGGTGTGTGACCCAGGACCCAACGCTTTGTGCGTGCGTGTGTGTGTGTGTGTGTGTGTGCGTGCGTGCGTGCGTGTGTGTGTGTGTGTGTGTGTGTGTGTGTGTGTGTGTGTGTGTGTGTGTTATTATTATTATTTTAAGAACAGGAGTGCTGTTATTAGAGAGTTGAGCATAAAAGGCCAAAGGGAACTGAGTTTTTAACAGAAAAGGGTACTGAATTTATAAGAGTTCATGTTCATGAATTAATATCATCATAATTTTTCCGTTGTGATGTCGCTCGTCGTATAATTCTGTTCAAAGCATTTAAGATACGCCCTTATATGTGCGAATGAAATTGTTCATTCTTTCAATAATTGTATGATGTAATTTATGACAAGGTATAAATGTACATGTACGTCTGGAATGTTGTAATATATAAACGATGTCATTAGCAATTTTATTTTGTGTCTAAGAGATTGTATTCCACAGCCTGTTGAAATAAAACAGTATACAGTGGAACTTTTTTAACACAAAAACTGCTTAACCCACTCATATCCAACACTCCCAGTGGTTTTTTTTGTTCCTTATAAAAAGCACTCTGGATAACACAACACTGTAAGCTTGGTCCGAAAGGTGATCGTTTTATCAGAGTTTCCACTTGTAGGATATCATATGTAAAACGTTGGAATGTTATTTTCAGACAGCAATTGTCTGATTTGCTAACAGTATAGAACGGACATTGTTTAGCTGAGTCACTTTTTAAGTGAGATGAAGAATTGACCAGATTAGACAGAAAACTCTCATTGTGGAGAGGAAGATAACAGAAGGTCAACAGAGGAAAAGCTCCCGTCACCGTCGCATAAAAATCAGTGTTTCAGTCCTTAATATAATTTCAAGACATCGCCATATCTTTGATCATGATGCCAAGTATACCTCTGTTGTTAGTGATAGTTGGAGGGGGGGGGGTGGAAGGTTCGAACCCACATTCTTCGCTATTATGCTTCGCAGCCTAGCCATTCACCACCGTGAAGGCTGCTACTTTTCTGTGTAATTCTACCAAGTGATGTTCTATTGCTCATTTCTCTCGACCCAGAAGCAAGCCGGGGCTTTCTCTTGACTCAAGAGCAACTCGGCGCTTTCTGGACCATAAAGACAGCGTACTGATAACAATATGTCAGAAGAAATAAAATGAACTGAATCTTTTGGTTCAAAAGAAAGAAGAAAGTAGAATCAGCAATGGGCTAAGCGAAACTGACATAGCTTTCAAGTTAGGATTAATATGCCATGAAAAAGATCACCGAGTTTGCTCATTAATTTGACAAGTGACAAACATGTAATTGGCAGGTCTTTGTTAACCAGGAACAGTATTTGCTGTAGAGAAGGAAGAAAGTTTGCTGAGCCTGCGTTATCAGTTTATCTTCCAGGACAATTATGCACCTGCCTGTGTGTCACTGTGGTACATCTACAGACAGAAGAAATACAGTGCTGGCGTAAGTGGATATCATTCTAGTTGTGGCACTGGGGCTTACAGTCTACCTTCTTCATTTGCCTCAATAACCTGAGTCGTTTGTGTCATAATATAATAAATCATCTCCCTTGTGTTAGACAATTGGGTGCAGATGGTTCTCGGCTTATCATGGTAATGAGAAAATTGCATTCCTAGCTAGCATGTAAAATGTGCAAATTAAATTGAGTCTATATGGACTTCTATAGGGAATTGGCCCACAGGCAAACTTTGGGTCACATCTGGGTCCTTCCAAAGAGGAAACCACATGGGTACCACATGAGCAATAACTGAACCCTACGGGTAAAGCTGGATCCAGAATGGCCGCTAAAACCATCTCTGCATTACGCCGGTAGACCCTTCCCAGAACATGTAGCAAAATCCATGCTTGCCTTAACTTCCCTCAGGTGGGTCTGGTACTTTGCTGCATTACGACACACCTTCGCATCTCTGGTGATTTTGTCATTCTCAACATTTATTATAAATATAATCTGATTTGCTGAGTTTTGTGTTGTTTAATTATTGTAGCTGTATTGATAAATATCTTTGGTTACATATCACATTGTTCTATTTGATTATACACGTAATCTGTTGTTTACCTTGTATTATGTTTGTACCATGTCAGATCATTGATACGCTGAGTTCATGAGACGAACATGTTTTAGCTTTATTTGCCACAGCCACTCCACTGGTCGGAAATAAGTCTACACACGTCCGTAGATTTTAGTTGTAATGCCCATGGAAAATGCATATGTACGTACCTGTGCCACTTGTGATCTGTTTAAGAGGTTTGAGAGGGGAGGGGAGTCATTATACACAATGATTGTTACTGGCAGCAGGTGGCATCCCAATATGTTTGAGGAGGGATGGGGGAGGAGAAGACACCGATTGTGTGTATGAGTATGGGGAAAGCTAAGTGCACACCCTCCCCTTGTTCAAACTATGATTGATAAACGCATTATTGTAGATCGCCATAATCATCAGTCTATGGATTGGAGTCATGGAGGGCACTATCGTATACAATTTCTTTTTGTTTTGATGCACTGTCCCAGTGAGTTTACATCAACATCACTAGTCTCGTTATATTCTTCGACAGTGGCAATAAGCAAAAAATACTGAAGGTAAACATAATGCTACTACATTCACAGCGATATCGCCTATTCGTCTGTTCATCAGCTCGAATTTCAAGGGATCTGTCCATTATCTCGAACTTGTAACATTTTGGAATTCGTGGGTAAAATTTGGTATGGGATGATAAGTGCTCGAGACTACAATATTACAATGAGTATGCTAGTCAGTTGAGAGCTTGCGCATTAACAGTCGGATCTCTTACCATGGTATGAATTACATTACTGCATCGGTGTTGTATGTACCGTAAGTGGCGTTCAACATGCAGAGTAATGTAGTTCTTACGGTGGTAAGAAATCCCATCGCTAATGCCCAAGCTCTGACGTGTTACGTTTGTATAAGAGGTTCAGGGTCATAGGACTCTACTTTATAACATGCAGCAACAATATTAATTACAATGCTATCGGTTCACATTTTTGACACAAGCACAGGCGCGTATTTCATGTATTGATCTTGTTCTCATTGCCTGCTTTTTACGTCAAATTTTAGTCATAAACTTCAAAAGCCCTCAGACTCGAGATTCTGAACCAGTCTCTCGAAAACAGATTTAATAAGATAATATTATTGTACTGTACTTTTGCCTATTCAGTTATCGGACTAAATCTACGGATGAACGTACTGAGGCATGCCATTCAATTTTTGGGTTAACGGAAATAATAAATTGTGAAACAGCTACGTACAAGACATGCGTTTATAACATGTGGAAATTACTGGAAAGACAGAAGAAGGTAAACACACATACGTTGGTTTACAAACATGCATTGCCAACAACAGCATTACAACAGCATTAACACTTTAAGCAACATAGAGCGTAGGCAGTGTTGTATTGTCTCTGGCAATGATTCCAAAACATCTTTAACCTTTTCTAACAACAAAACAGCAAACAGCAAAGCTACGCCAGAAAGGAAAATGGATGACTTCCGTCTACATGCCAGACAGGTAAACTGAGCTCACCCGCATTTTGTGGGCAAATAATGATGGATTGGATGAGCAACGTGCCACAAAAATAATGATGGATTGGATGAAAGACACGCTCCAAAATAATGATGGATCGGATGAAAGACAAGCTCCAAAATAATGATGGATTAGACGAAGAATGTGCTTTATAGTAATGATGGACTGGATGCGCCACATGGTACAAAATGACAAAAATTGGAGGGCTTTTATGCGGGATATGTCCCATAAACCTGTCACATAATCGTTTCAGGTGAATTGATCATATTCAGGCTGTGTATGCCCCACCGCTGCGAGTTTAGATTAACTTAGGCTGTCCCACAGAATAAAATAAATCGACACTAATCCCTTTAATATAAATATAATATAAATAAAAGTGGCCTCCTGTATCTCTATACTGTTGCGTGGTGCAACATATTAATCGCTGCGTTTTGAGGGTAAAAGTGTTCTGTCGATAATGGCATTTCGCAACATCCGGAAAATAACAGTAAGTGTTTCTGTAGTTTTGCTGATATATTCTGTGGGCTGCACTGCTGAAAAACCATTAGTCTGAGTCGCTCATCTTTGCACAATTCCATTTCAAAAAAAGCAAGATCCTACATAGAGCTTCAGAATCATTTCTCATTTTCCGGTAATCGTTGTAACGCTACGGACGAACCAGTTGTCACCTCCACATCATTACCATGGGCGGCGATGGAGTTTTGATTGTCCGGCTTGTAACACGCGGAACGATTATTATTCATAACAATGGAACAAACAATCAACGAGCGGCTGGAGCTGACACACCGGCCACTACGAGACGTAATGTGCCTGTTTCGGTTTTTTTCGGTTTGATTTATTGTCCCTCAAAGATGCAACATGGTCATAATTGTGCTGACGCATTGTAAAACCATCAGAGATAATTGTCTAGTATCTAGTACTGAAACTTGCCTGAAAAGAAGCAGCCATTTCCTTCTACGTGATTTCTTGATCGCATCGTCAACGTCTTTGTAATACTGACGAGTGCATTTCTGCTGTGCCATCCGCGTGGATTATGTAGGTCAGGCTCTGCTCAGGTTTCAGGCACTTATTAGAAGGCCAATTAATCCGCTAATATATAAAATCCTCATTTTTCGGGAGGGGGGACCTGCCATCCAATGTCAGGGTGCAGAATTATGCAAAAACTCCTTTGATCTAGACAATGCATCCAATTGTAAAGTTTCAGGTACAGTTTGAGCCTTGTAGATGTAAAAATAAAGTTTGTTGGCTCACGCATTATCACGCGGTTAAAACCAGCCTAGTGAAAAACTGGAGACCAAATCAGAAGGTAAGATGACAAATTTTTGGCACAGATTTGCGAAACATTTTAGGCGTTGATTTTCGTTCCAGTTATACAATGCTGGTGGGTATCTAATCCACGAAATTGCTGCTCTACTCATTTTTTTTTTTGTGGATATACTGATCCCGCCTGATGTTCTGACCTCGCCTGACGTTCTGGCATCTAATGGATGAAAATGAGATAGAATGATACAGAATCAGTTACAGCTATGTTTTAGTTAACATTCGTCTGAGAATAGGGCTAAATAATATCTGCGACTGCGAACAGTTCTCTGTTTTCCTGATAAAGTAGCTAAAAAAAAAAGAAGACCCCTCATGTAAGATATATTATTATGTGTCAGCCAATGTAAGCGAATGTTTCAAACTGCAGCAACCAATGATATGCCTCGATGTAACAAACTAAATTGGACTGTTTCGCAAAAGGAATGTTCCTATATTCTAGAATATTTATTCATCACAGTGAGGTCTACCGATTCGGCGTAAGGCCAAAATGCATTTAGAGAATTTTTTGCATTATTATTTATCAGGCACTCATATTATTGCTGAAATCTGCGAGCTTGCGAATTTTTGTGACGCATAGCACTTAGACCCATCATCAGATTCTGAAAGAGAGCAGGGACACAGCGGTCAGATAGTGCAATCGACTCCACCTAACCATAGACCGGATAATCGCAACGCCCTTTTAAAAGCAACATTTCCATCTTACAAAACATTATGTCCTCCTCTTCCCCCCCCCCTTGTTTNCCCCTTGTTTTTTTTTTTTTAAAGAAAACAAGTCATTGGATAATCGCAGTTTCTTTTCAGTGGAACTTCTCCATTATTCCCGGAATTGCGGTTAAGCAGAGTCGACTGCATGACTCTAAAACAAGTGTGAAGAGCTACAAAATGCTGAAAGTCTTCTTTGATTTTTTTTTTTAAATGCTATTCTGAAAATGTATTGTTTTGACTCTCACATATGTGGACTTTTTTTTTTTTTGGCCTCCATTAATGCTACCTTCAATGTTTTGCTCCAACTCGAAGTTTACTTTCTTTATTATTTGGTTTATGATTCTTATGACTATTTGCTGCTTACATGTAATGACGATATGTGCTCTTAAATGTTCTCAGACTGTCTGACAATCTCTGTATGTCTTGCTGCCAGTCAAAATGAAGCTTTATAAAATAATATACTGTCATAAAGAATATGATGAAAAACAGTTTTAGTGTAGCACTAAAGAGTTTGAAGTGATACAGGTGGATAGGGAATTACCCCCGTGCAACAAGAAAAATTTTGAGAAAATGATGAGTGAAGAACAGGTTTTTCTTTAATTTTTTAATTTTTTTTATATTCTACAAAAGCCATCTAATCTAGCTCATGAAGAGTCAAATATAACAAAATCACTAATCATACACACATAATGAAACCATAATTTTTGTGTATAGAAATGAATTCATTATTGATTTCAATCGTCTCCAGTCATATTTGGGGCCTTATATCTCAGATCTTATTTAGCGACAAAAGCCTCATTCTGATTGGCTGAAAGACATATTATTTTTGAATTATATTTGACAGCGTGTATGTTGTTATGTACCCCCAGAAGTTCGCCTGTACCGTTGTAACCGTAAAGCTCAGGTTTGTGACAGTTTGTGATAAACTTAATGTCTAATGATTTGCCTTAAATACAAAGGTGATATCAGTACGTTTCAAAACTGTTGGAGGATGAAAAACATTTATAAAAAGCGATCTAGGATAAGAAACAACATACCCTATTATTACGAAAAGCTTGGGATTCTCCAAACTGTTTCGTATTAAGCCTATTATTTATTTTGGCCAATCCACAGAACAGATCTACATCTCTGGGACCTGGAAACATGATTCAGAATAACGCCACTTTCGAAAAATGGATTTTCGTAATACACGTGTTTGAGAATATCTCCCAGTGTTTATGCAATGTCCTATGCTCTTTATTATATTGATGGAAATCCTAGATCTCCAAGACGTCTGCAATTTCGAGCTTGAAATTCCAGACAAGTTATTATGGAACAAACCAATTCAACTGCGTTATTTACGAAACATAAGATGTGAGCAGAATGTTTGTCGGGATATGCCATAAGTGAATTCTTATCATGTTCTCCAGACAGAGATAAACATATCAGAATGTTTGATTTATGGAAAGAAAGTTATAACGTAATTGATGGAATTATAGCTAAAATCTGGCTTAAGAAAAAGATCCGCCATGAATCTAAAGTATCGCTTCCACCAACAGTTTCGAAACGAGATCTATGAATGTAGCATAATCGGTTGTATATATTCATCTGTAATGGATTAATATTGAATGGTCCTTATGGTTTGTTATTATGGTTACATATCGTCTCTAAGTTATCATAAATTTCTATTTCGTTATTGTTATCTTGTTTCATATTATTATCGATGTATTGATTAGAGTCTCGAACTGCGAAATGGCGTTTGGGCTGGAAGACTGAGGAATGACAACCGTTTTGTTCTCTTCATGTCGATAGGACGACTTACCGATACCGCGGAAGGACGAACATAATTATTTCGTTATTGTTGTTAATTTACCTTTAGGGATGGTCTTTGAAGATGACCGTAGCGTAAAATGACGCGAAAACTATGAAGGACGAACATTTGAAATATTTCTATGAGATTTTCATGTTTCTCCACAACAGTACTGCAGAAGCGTTCATGTGTGGGTGATTGTATGTGTGTGTGTGT
>JAWQUT010000192.1:393402-407602 GCA_033807755.1 Ellobium chinense
GCCCCTCCTAAAAATAAAAAAAATGGCGGGAAAACCAACGGAAGCCATTTTGTCTCGAGATGTTATCGAAATCTTCCCTATCATTTCGTTAGAATGTACTGTATCTCAATGAGACCTTTTCGCAGGCTGAGCCCAATTATTGCATCGATATACTGTATTATGAATATTGATTTGAATGTACATTTCATAGTTTTCATTATTGTCGTCTTGATAGAAAGAAAAAAAAAGAAAGAAAGAAAGAAAGAAAGAAAGAAAGAAAGAAAGAAAGAAAGAAAGAAAGAACATACCTATTTGTGAAAACTTGCCGTAATCTATTGTGGAATCGTTACTTTGACATCGATACGACGTATCGTTTCTGTAATGTTGTGGACAGTGTGAAGATGTTTCAGTCATATACAGTAATTACTTTGTTTTTCATCAGTTAAATCATATTATGTCGACCTCATCTAGACCCATCCTTACGGTGTGGTTGCTAAATGTAAAACATTACAAAAACATTACGGTGAAGAAAATTCCCAAAATCATCCGGGATCTTTAGCCAAATATCTTGCAGCCAGTCAAAATGAAGCTCAGATCGCATTTTTTATTGTTTTGTTGTTTTTTGTTTTTTGTTGTTTTTTTTTTTTTTTTNNNNGGGGGGGGGGGCGCTAAATCGAGTTAGTATTGTGACATTAACCTGTTATTAAGTGAAAATATTTTTTAATCTAGCACTATTCTGACCTGAGATAAAGTTGTTTGAAGTAGCAGAGAGTTACCCCATCAATGGAGGAAACAAATTCTGAGAAAATGGCGATTAAGAAAATGATTAAGATTCTGACATGCCTGCCTCACAAAAACTCAAATATATCCACAACTACTGACCACTTGCACACAAAAATCAGTGTTTGTTGTAGACAAATGGTTTGCCTTTCGATTTCTGCAACAAACAGAAATTCTTTCTGATGGTCCCGATAATCTCTAGACCTTGAGCTCTCAGTTCCTCCCCTAGCGATGTAAGGTTTATTTTGACTGGCTTCAACAAATACGAGGTTTCCTGCCTATTGTGATGACTGTTTGTGCAATCTTGGTAACAGGATGATATTTAAAATAGAGTCCATTTTGCTGTGCTTTCATTCTGTGTAGCCGTATTACTCATGCTAAAAAGTGCCGATACATCTCCGCCCCCCCCCCCCCCNNNATTTATTTTTTTTTTTACAAAACTAAGATCTGCTTCCGTCATAGAATTTGAGGGTCGCATTTTTATTGAACTCGAGCTGAACTCGGAACTCCGGCAAATTTCGTTAGCATTATTCCGACACTATCCCCTAGTGCTTGATTCAGGGTCAGGGCATGGAATAGGGGTAGGGTTAAAAAAAGGCAAAAGCAAATTTGGAACAGTCCCTAAATGTTATTGTTGTCTAGGAACTCTCTTATTTGTGCACTCTCTTTTCTAAATCTGCTTGGATTCTACACCACGCTCAAGACAGGATTGTCCTGGAATATCACCCATGAAAGAAGTCAAACAGTCAGGTGTACCCAGTGACAGTGATAGGCAGTCACCGTATTAAGGTTTATGGACGATTTAAAGCCAATTATCATGAGAACTTCCCATGGGCTTGTGCTGCGGGTTAGGGCAAGGATCGAACTCCGGAAGTTCGGCATTCGTAAATAAAGTCGAGAAATTGACATCTCCCCGAACTGATGCATGCTGATTGGGGGAAGGAATAGCGTGCCAAATGCAAATATGCAGACTTCTACAGCAAATAGTTACAGAGGATGAAGCTTCGTTACGTCTTTGTATCGGTGTGTTCTAGCATGTGTATAGCTGAGTGGCATGCAAGCACTGACCGAAACTTTAAAGGAAAACCTGGAGATCAGGCGGAATCATATTTGAAAACGTGCGCATTAACGATCGGATCTCTTACCATCGTTACATAAAGTCTGCATGTTGAACGCTATTAAGGAGGCATTCAGCACCGATGCTCTTATATATATAGATCTACGTATTTCTCACTGTGGAAAGAGATACCATCCTTAATGCGCAAGCTCTCAAATATTCCTAGTGAGATATATCAACATGTCTGTGTTGACGGATAACGTCATATTCTACACAAATTACTCAGATGTAATTAATACAGTTTTTGATTTGAGTTTAGACCCGTTCTGATGACAGCATGTATCATGCGAGCACAGAAATGTAAAAACTAAACACGTGTATGACGGACTAAGTCATGTCAATACAGAGACAACAATCTCTATTATAATATGGAGTGTGACGTTAAAACGCCGATACAAGTGGATTGTGTTAACACCAATAAAAGCTTTAAAGATAACCGTGTGATTATATTATGATAAAAATTGTGTAGAACTAGAGTAGATCTATATCCATGATTAAACTACGAAAACTGATTTATTGTATATCATCTCCATCTATTTTATGCGTGGTTCCAATTGTTGTTGGTCTTCTTCTTCAGGGGAAGTAACCATGAAAATGTAAAGGTCACTTTGTGCTTTGCTTCTGAAGGGGAAATAAATCCTGAGTCTCATTTTTCTGTGTCTTGTGATCAGTGTATGTATGATGAAATAAATTCAAACATTTAATTACAACAAACCTTTAGTATTTCATTTTGTTGAGAGAAATAAAGCATTCTTGACAAGGGAACTCCAATGAAGTCCCCTCCATTTGAAGCAAAATAGTGTTGTGATTACGTTATCAAATCTCGCTTCACAAATTAAAAGATATATCACTTAATAAAAGTAACTGCAGTAGACTATCGGCTTATCATATTCCTGTGACAATAGAAGAGTGAAAAACGGAAGTAATGATTGCTGGAGTTTACAGTTTGCGATGCCCGGATGACCGTGTGTATGCATACTAACTGATAGTGGTCTACATGGTCTCTTCACAACATCCTTGGAAATCGTCATCGTCAGGTGATGCCCCACTCTGCTGAAATGCTACAGATCTCATGCTTAATTTTTTTTTCTTTTTGTGCACCCGAGGGTTGTACGAGGTGATCATGCAAGATGCAGATGCATGCTAAGCGTAAGAGCGGGAGGTACTCGCAAGACTTCCTACATGACCCTCTTACAGAGCAAGACGATATTTTGCCATCCAACCTCTAGAGCAAACATTGCAAGTCGGTTCCTTTGTACAATAATTCTGTAACTCGCACAGTTTGCAAAATATGAGAGAGATTTTTTTTAAAAAAAAATTCTGATGTTATGTTGTATCAGTCGATTTTGTTATAATTTTTAACAGTTATATTGTATATTATATTGTATTAGTGCTACCTCTTACCGTAGAGAACTGAAATTTTAACCCATAATTAAGAAAAGGAAGTTATGAAAATATTAACAAGTCGCTTTTGAGCTAAATGTCACTTACAGAAGTGTCGCACCATGTATCGAAGTGCATGATACTCTGTCTACACAATTAAATAGTATGAGAACAACTTTATTATTCATATGGAAGCTTCGCATGTGAAACAATAATACCATTGTACAAATAATCCACAGAAAACGTCAGCTGAGCTAAGTAATGTCGAATTCTGACGCATCATGACATATACATCTCCAAAGAGGGCCATCTCGCTCTAGGACACGATAAACACATCCAAATCAGTCAGTCAGTTAGATACATACACAGACATGTCCATGCTCCTTGTCATGCGACATTCCAGATAATGTGATGACGAGATGGTAGCGTTGGGCCGATTCCGCGTGTTTGGTGTCGATGTTATATCGAGTAACTTTTCTGAGTATCCATACCGATAAAGATTACTTGATTATAAAGCATTGCTGTAGTCAAAGTATCATGTTTTCTATTATGATAAGAAATGGTGCGAAATCCAAACAGATCATTACAATATGAGAATAATTATGTCGGGTGTTAGCATTAATTGATGCAAAATTTACAGCGTACAGAATTACAGCATACAAAGTTACAGCATATTAGTACATAAGTACATCT
The DNA here is from genome assembly GCA_033807755.1 of Ellobium chinense. Lineage (NCBI taxonomy): Eukaryota > Metazoa > Mollusca > Gastropoda > Ellobiida > Ellobiidae > Ellobium > Ellobium chinense. The sequence goes on from JAWQUT010000192.1 coordinate 397,355, forward strand.
ACAATCCATATTTTTGATAGACTGTAAAAAAAAAAAAAGTAAAATGTATTTGCTGTTTGAGAACTGCTTTTTCTTTACCAAGTCACAACAATTAATCATAACTTCTGTAAATGTTCGGCTCTGATGAAAAACATCAAATTACTCAACACTTTACTACGGGTACTCGCCGATAACCCCTCCCAAAGAAAGTACTGGGTATCACGTAATCAATATCGAAATCTGTCTACTACTGTGAGTTGGAAAAGGAGGAAGAAAAAGAGGGAGAGAAGCAGGAACGAAACACCTCGATGTAGATGTCGAAGAGGACGATGATGATGATAACAGTAATGCTGATCCAGAAAACAAGGAAAGCTGATGAAAAAGAGGTGATAATTAGGACAATGCTGATGATGATCAATTATATGACACTGTTATGGATTGATGTGCTTCGTGTATCCTGTTACCAGGTAATGAGAAATGAGACTGTTTAAAGGTATGTCCAGCTATTCAACACCCACCCACCCAGCCATTCATTCATTATCCACTTAGACTATCCCTTTTTAAACCATCCATCCATCCATCGACAGTCAGACGATTTATAATCAAAGGGAAATAATCAAGAAAATGCCACAAAAAGCAATCCATTTTAAGGGCCACCATTGCATCCTACTTTTATCTACAATAACTTAATTATGGTTGAAAGCTTACAAGTAATATGCACTCAAGGGTCTCAATGAAATGTGTGTTGGGATGGAAAGAGGTCAGAACGAGAATTCCTGATGGTGAGTATGATTTTTAATTGGCATGTATGAGAGAGAGAGAGAGAGAAAGTGAAAGAAACGGAGAGAAAAGAGAGAAAGCGAAGATGAGAGGGAGGGAGGGAGAGAGAGATTTTTACAGAAAATGAGTCAATTGACAGAAAAAAATGTTCTTAAAACATTCGTTAGGTAGGGTGCGAGAAGGGGTGAGAAGCTAATATTGCCTAGATAAATATGCAGATTTACTGTATGTCATATAAACTGCACGATCGACTGTAACTCGACTGTAAGAGTGCCTAATATTTCAGTTTTGGTTTACTTTGCCAACGGGCTTCATGGGTTATTGTTAGAGTGAATTTTGGTCATTAGCTTCAAGTCATGCCAAAATGTTCGTGCGTATTAATGTTTATTGCTGTCTTTCTATCCATCATTTTGTGCACCGTAGGTGTGTTTTGGACGAATATTATGGCAGTCAACAGGCACGATTAAATTGAGAATGATAGAATTTTTTTTAAAATAGATGATTGAAAGATAAATACTTCCATGAAAATTTGCGAGGTGGGCTTTTGGGCTTAGCTAACAAAATAAAAAAAAATACAAAACTTAGAACAACTCAAGTGCCAGCACGACTGGTAAACCAGTTGCTACGGAGATACGTGTGCTGATTATTATACTGACTGAAAAGACAGACTGGACATTTGAATGTAAAACAATATGAGCAAATAAAAGTTATAACGAACTTCATAATAAGACGAATAACTGTATTCTGGTTTGTCTGTGTCTGATAACAGTGTCTTGAACGGGGGAGGCTATTACCACAGTTATTGCCCTTACTTTAAAATCGTCTCTTTTGGAAGGAAGACATGAGATTTGGTGAGGTGTGAAACACAGCAGGGATACTCGGTATCTGTAAAGTAAAGCATTTCACGATCCATCCATCCATCCATTTACCCATCCATCCATCCGTTCGTGGCTCTTTCGTTCTTAATTTTACTTAAGAAAGACGTCTGCCCCACTCCTCTTATCATGATGCCAGATTCCCATCTCTCTTCCCCGCTCTCTCTCTCTCTCTCTCTCTCTCTCTCTCACACACACACACACACACACACACACACACACACACACACACACACACACACACACACACACACACACTTCTCTTCTCTTTCTCTCTCCTCCCTCTCATGTACTTATGTTTTCTATACCTAATCAAAGAAATGCTGCAACGGAACAAGGGAAATAAACCATAATATGTTTTGTGGTTCACATTGGACTTTTCAGAACTTGACCCCGTCAACTGAACGCTAATGTGGACTAGTCCAGCTCTGTGATTATATGGGAGACAGAGAGAGCCTGATGCCCCTACAGCAAAATGTGGCGTGACATTCTGGATCAAAACTGGCTACACTGGATTCACTTAATGCGATTAATCGTTAAGCAGAACAAAAATAATACTTTATTAAATATTAACGAGGACATTTCTAAATGAGCTCGTACTTAATCATTGAAATAATACATTTATAATGCCCAGAACCGTGCAGAAATTGATGGGAAATCTTAGAAAAATCAAACAGTAAGTTTCTGAGTAAAGGCTCATACACCAGCTCAAACACTTACCAGTATATACACAAGCAAAGTTCATACACTATAAACGATAGTACTAGTGGTAGTGCCTTAGAGCATTGTTCTCTTGGAACATTGCTTGTAACAACCAATCATGACATTCTGAATACCAGTGATAGCGTTCGGCAGTGGTATCACTCACAAATAAAGGGGAAAAAAACGGTGGGGAGGCCATTACCACTATGAGGTGGCTTTGTCTTTCCAGCTGGTAACAGTAGTAAAACAGCTTACTTTATTGTCTAACACGGATTCTGGGACAACATTTTTTGAGGTTCATGTTCGCATACATTCCTGGTGATTGAAGAAAAGGAAAAATTTGATAATTGTTAATATTTGCGCTTAAGTACGACTATATTATCACTTTGTGTTAATCTGAAACTCTCCGCACAATCAACAACCGATATGACAGTGATATGTCAGATAAAACCTGGTGTAAAGAAGAAAAATGTGAATTAGTTATTTTCCTCCAATTACTTCCCTTGAATCTGGCGTTCAGCATTTCAAGTTTATTTCACGTTTTTCATTTTATACCCATTGTAATTTTAAGTATAAATAGTATATTCGCTTCATAACTTCATGCAACAAATTTCAACCCTACGTGTCCCGAGATACCTCGCCTTGTCATGCAAAATTTGGGATCCCACATCCGGCGGAGAAATGCAAACCAACCCTCTGAAAAAAAATATGCTTAAAGAGTAATCAATACGATCACCGGCTGGCCAGGATAATTTGTGTATGGGGTATTTTTTTTTTATCTTTGTTGAGTTCAGGAAGTTCCCCGATATTATAGTTTCATTAGCATCCCATTGAAAGTGGTAGAAAATTGACTAAGACATCCCAGAGAATATTCATCTGCAAGTGCAAGCCTCTGCAATTGATACTATGTTCACAGTTGATTTTTAGATTTACAAAGTCAAATAGCAGAAAATGAGCAGAGCGCCTTTTCGCTTAGAGCATAGTTCGAGAGTTACCGTTCTTTACATCGGAGGAAAATGAGCTATTTGTGCAGAGTTGCCGGGTTAACCACTTGTTTTTTTTTTGTTTTTAAACAGTAAGTCTACCGCACTCCATTGCATCATATGAATTATCTTGTCTCTGCCTATGATTATCCTGCCCAAAAAATCAGTTTTTGCCCCTCTTGGCGAGGGGAGGGGGAGGAGGAAAAAGGCGATGAGGTACTCTATTGAAGAAAAACTGCTGTACTAAGCGATATTACATTTTAACGGAGGGCAACTACTAAAATGACTTCATGATTTTCTAGACCAATGCAATAACTTGCTAAAGAGCTACAGTCTACTTTTGAAAAGTAACAGTCTTGTAGACGGCTCTACCGAAGTCTTGTATTATTGACCGGTTGGAAACTACTATATTTTCAGAGATAAAAGAATAAAGTTAAGTAAATTGGTATTCTAATGATAAAATTTGTAATATATCAATAACTGAATTTAAGGAGAGGCAAGTTCCTTGCTTTTTATCTTCCATCCATCCATCATCCATACATCCATCCATCCATCCATCCATCCATCCATCCATCCATCCATCCATCCATCATCCATCCATCCATCCATCCATCCATCCATCCATCCACCCACCCACTCATTCATAGACTAACAATCCAACACTGCTATTTAAGTTTCCTTTGCACTAAGCATATTTCTCAGTTAATAGCTTGCGCATTAAAGATGGAATCTCTTACCATCATAAGAAATACATTAGTGCGTCAGTGATGAATGCATTCTGAGTAGCATTCAACATGCAGGATTATTGTAATTCTTAAGATGGTAAGAGATTGCAGAGTTAATGCGCAAATTCTCAATTAACTTTGCATATGAAACTCTACTACTAGTACATTCGGCACCGACACATTGCTGTAATTTTTACGATGGTAAGAGATCTTGTCTTAATTCTTAACGCACAAGTTCTCAATTCCCAGTTGCCTGCTGTCAGCATCCTTTGTAGGCAATTTTGCCGGTCACCAAAACTTCAAGACTCCATTTTGTGCAGCCTCCCATCAGCCGTGCTGAAACCTCCAGTCAACTTTGATCGTCTCGTAAATTGATGTCTAAGTCTGGTGAAGGAAGCTGAAACAAAGCAAGAGATGATGATGAGAACCAAGTCAGGACAATCATTTGGTTCGGTCAAGTATACAATAACAAAAAATATGAGCAGTAACCCAGGAAGGGCAAGCCAAATACTAAGACACACTGAGGTTATAACCGAGTGCTTTCGCATTACGATGGGATCTCTTACCATCATGACTTAAGAATTACATTAGTGCATCCGAGCTGAATGCACTCTTAGTAGTGGTTAACATGCCGAGTTAATGTAGTTCCTGTGATGATAAGAGCTCACATCGTTATAGAACAAGTTCTTAAAATATGGAGGCACAGTGACGTTCTAATAATGCAGTAGTAATATAAAATATATAGTTTCATTTTCAACTGAAGCTGAAGAAATGAAATAATATTTATTATACGCATAAAGATACCAGGAAAAGACACTTGATAAGTCAGACTGGATACTGTATTTCAAAACGTGACCAAAGAGGGATTATCCCCTTCCCTTTATTCAAGAACAGAAGGGCTCTCTTCAAATCCCCTAAGGGCCCAAGGAGCCACCACTGTGGATAACTGATCCTTCCTCTTCATTTCCGAATGAGTTGCAAAATCTGACAGCTCTACGTTAAGAGTCTTGGATTTCTATAGCAGACAAACCTAGGCAGCCACAGGCTTTCCCTTTCATTTGTTAGGGGCCATATTGATATGTATGCACAAATGGTGTCTAACTTTGTGCGCTGACGGTAACCAGTGAAAACCATTGATGTTTTCGAGGTTTCCCGTTTTTTTTTTTCCCGCGATGGCGCAAAATTAAACAGCATTGTGCATAAGGCCTCACATCTTTTCTCGAGTTTGCAAGTGAATCCTAACTTCGAGGTCAGTAGACAATGGTTGTAGACAAATATTCCAAACAACTGCTACCAACGAAAATTTTAATTTATTTTGTTACGTATCGTTATTCATTCTCACTGGCTGAAAAGCTGATAACAATTTATACAACCGTTATATTTTAAACAGCATACACTTACTCTGAGCTCGTTAGATTGTGGAAAATGTTGAATGTCTTGATAGTCTTGATTGTTGTTTAAGTTCTTGTGCTATAGAAGAAATATTTTACTGGCCGAAAGAGGTAAACTGATACTTGATTCCTAAATCTGAGGTCATCCCAGGACGGAACGACAGTTTTATACATCATCGATAATCTTGATGCTCAAATGGCAGTGAAAGAAGACCATCATTATAGAAGTAAGGATGACAGCTTTTGGAGCATGACACGGAGAAGTCACCAAGCGTTTGGTCAAGTTCCTGAAAGTTCTCACACAATCTTTATTATCCACATAATTATGCTTTCCTTTCCAGGGTCCATTTGAGATGATATTTTGACAGCGGACTATTCGAATCTAGGAAAACTTAGATAGGCGAAGGTCTCTGTTTTTCATAACATATAAAGAATTGCAAAATTCAGAGCTTTAGTCTCATACAAATGATTTGCTCCAAAATTATTATACATTTAAGCAGAAGATCACAATGCAGTGTGCTCTCGGTTGGTTCTATTTGAAATTAGCCGTGAGTGCATGAAATCGCTTTGACGAAGAATGCAGAATTATGCATGGAAATACATCTCTGTATGGAAATTGAAGTATCCCTTATGAACACTAGGGACATTTGTTGCACTGGGCTTTGCTTCTTCAGAAAGATATCAAACTGAGCTGGAAGGCATAATTCTCAAAGACCATATAATGCCATTTCAGAATGTTATATCTTCATAACCAGGTAATGCTGGAATTGGCTACGTATCACATACCGTCTGCCAATAACGTATGTCTAAATAATGTAATAGAGTGGTGGACCAGCGTGCTTCTTAGATCATAACTTGGAATCTTTAGGTGAACAGCATAGAGTACGTACTGTTTGACTGGGATATGATTCACAGACCCTATGAGGAATTCAGCAAGATTCATAACAACTTCTAGATATTGTTTCAAGAAGGCAACCAATATCTTACCAGCGAAATGTTCCTTTTGTACTTGTATAGGTACCAAGAATAATTCAGGGGTCCACTACTTGATACGGTTGCTGTTGATACCCCAGTTGGCTCTGTTTCTTGATTGGTATATGCAGTACTGGTCTGGTAATCTCATCTAAGTAGTAACTCGATATTTGAGATTGTTTAAAGGAAGCAACTAAAATCTTACCAGCGCGGCAGCGAAATGTTTTCTTCTTATTTGAACATGAACATGTAGGAGTGAGTGCATGTCTTGTGTTTGATGTGGTTGCTGTAGATACTTCAGCTGGCTCTGCTCCTTGACTGGTATTGCAGTACTGGTCTGGTAATCTCATCTAAGCGGTAATTCTCGTACCTTTAAGTCTTAAGTATTACAACAGAGCCCAGCAGCATCACAGCTTTACGCCATGTTATTGCATTCCCGGGTTACTTGCTGACTGAGTAATTGGATACTAGGTGGTCTAGTCCGTCATTCGCTTCTCTGGGTAGGGCAGGGCGTGGAATGGTGAGTGAAGTCGACATTGGCACCATGCATAGAATGGAATTAAAGTGACTTAATATGGCATTTGCAGATTTGCAGGGGAAAGGCAGAGAGCCTGAATGCATCTGCCGCTAAGAGTAACCGCTGTCCCTGCATGTCCTGCAGATCTGTCTGAATTTCCAGACTTGCTGAGATGAGATTTGACCAGTGGCATATGACGCCAACAAAAAGCTCTCAGTGACCTTATGAGACCTGCAGATGACCGTAAAGGGTACCAACAGGGCAAACTTGAAGGCATCTCAGGGCAAGCAGGAGAAAACAGAGAAGAAGAAGAATCAGGCTGGAGCGCCTGCCCCAGCTTAGACTGCCCACTGCAATTGGAGTATAATGTATCTCAGCGTCCACTGGAGCTGACATTCAATTCTCAATGATTGAACCTCTTGCAGGATACCAAAGAGCTTGTACTTGTAGTTGCAGAAATTCTAACAGCATACGCGTATGTCCCAACCTTGTTGCGGAGTGTCCACTTGTCTGCAAATTGGACCATTTACTGGGTTTGGTACGTTAAGATGCTGAAGCGGTTCTGCGTGTCTGAAGTGCATCTTGAAAACTACAGTCTCGCTGTGTCTCTCCAGCCTACTCCATACATCCTTTTTGGCACGAGGCCGGTTTTATACGTAACTCTGTTTTTGGTGTTCCGTGTTCACTGATCCTATTACTGGTTTTAGCATTTGTATTTAGGATGCATGACCAAGCGAAAGTCTTACCAGCTTGGACATGTGCATACGGTTTCTAGACATAAAATGAGAATGGGAGTACCTCTCCAGGGGGCAATCTTGGCTTTGATGGGGTTTTGGGTATGCAGTCATTTTCGCCTCAGCCTCGCCGCAGGATTTCAAAGGAGTTCAGATCATGATGTCTTGGACAAGGTTGACTGCAGGAACTGCCAGAAGGATAGAGCAACAGTGTATATTGGTTGGACTAGTGCAATCATCATCTTACGATCTTATAACTCAGTGAGTGAGATTTTATTTGCTTCTCTGCTCTGTGAAATCACAATGCATTTGAGAAAAACACAACCAGTTAGAAACCTGGTGTTTCTGAGCTTTCCCCAAAAATTAACTAATCCTCAGTCACTGACCTTTAACAATAATGATAGCTAAGTAATTGTTTTACCAATGATAATGATTACGCCAAAACGAACGTTTCATTTCATACATAACATTCTTGTATAATTTTTTTGAAAAATCACACTTTGAAAATTCTCTATTATGGAAAAAGAACAAAACGAAATTTGGAGAAAATTTAGTCTAGTGTAATTTACAGTCTTAATTTACACGTCCCTTGCAATCTGCGTGAAAGGATTCCCATCAGCTTGGCAATGGCATACATATATAGGCTTGAAAGGTAACTTACAACCCTTTATTTTAAAAAACAATAATGTATGCTCAAGAGATACTCTTAAACTTATTAATTGCGTCTTGATCGTTACAGAATTCGTTGCAAGTTGCTGTATAGAGAATATGCTAAATCACTGGTTCAAAAAGACAAATCCAATAACTAGTCCGAGAGCTTAGGACGTTTCTGTTTCACAATGATCTGCCCTAAAAGTTTTTGGAGCCACTAATATTAAAAATTAGCCGTAATTTTAAATACCTGGGCCAATTTGCCCAAAGCTTGACCGCTAGTTCGCTATAATGCTCCAAATGTGACGCATCATCTTGACTCTCGTAAAACAGGCACCAATATTGCAACTTTTGATGACACCATAGAACAAAGGCTTTCGAAGCTGGAGGTCATGAGAAAGGACACAGCTTAGAACATCAGTGTTTTGCACCCGAGACGCAGTAGATTTTCAGTCTTTTCTTTGGTGGAGGTATTACTTACAAAAGTACCTTCATCAAAGCTGAATAACTCTTTTCGTTGATAGCAAAATTTTACTTTAGTAACAATCTTAACATCCACTTTTTAAAATAATATTTATTTTTTTACTTGTCATTAGAAACTGCTCACCAGACCACTCCGTATTATTTGCGCCGTTCCTTGATTCAGAACCTAGAACAGCGTTTTTGATTACGCAGTTTAAGAATGTCATTGTACAGGTCCCATTCTGTGGATAAAAATAAATTGCACCTCTTCCTGTCATATTGTATGTTGCAATTTCCAAGAAACTTCAGCTTTAGAAATACCAGTGAAGAAACTGTTGAACAGATCTCACACGTCAAACAGCGAAGATGGAAATTGCATTTCGACCACATCGGGGTATTTTTATGGTGAGTGTAAAACATCCAATGCAATGTTTCTTTTTTAAAAAAAACAGCGCTTTACATATTGGTAAAATCTTGCGTCCAGTCTAATGGGTTATTACACTTTTAAAAAATAAAAGACTCTCCTTCAGTTGTATTTCTCTTCATCTTCATCAGCCTGCATTTGGATCGGTTCTTTCTTCAGTCTGGTTCACGGATCTTGAATCGCACTATTTCTATCAAACCATAGCAAATCACTCATGAAAAAAGACTGCAAAAGACCACTTCTACCCACCTAAATCACCTGTTAGAGCAGAAAGAGTCATACGGGTGAGCTATCGTGTCCATGTGCCATCTGGAATTCGAAACTCAAAAAGTACGTGGCTCAGTACTGAAGTAGTATCCACAAAACTGCAATGGTTTGTACTGATTTTCTGTACTGTCATGATGACACCATTTAGCTACGTTTCTGTCAGTCTGCGGTCGCCTGCATCTCATGGTGTTTAACTACGACTGGTGTATGCTTGTTTGTCATCCTGTCTTTTATATATATTATCTTACCTTGTCGCTGGCTTAGTATTCGCGCCGATTAACGAGACCATTCTAAATGCCCATGGGACGAGAAGGAGAGGAGGCTGGATGCATTGCCGTGACAGTGTCAACAACAATAATAAGAAAGAAAAGCGTGCGATTGCGGGCATCAGGGAGAGAGAGAGCGAATAAAAAAAAGTTATTTCTTACCTGCGACGATTAGATAAATTGTCTCTGACACATCAATTAAATATGCTCTGGCGTCGGGGTGATAAATTAAATAGATTGCAGTGGGTGAAGATAAAGTCAGCTTACGTCATGAACAAACAGGATGTGACGAGTCGCGAGGGAGAAATGAAATGGATCTAGACTAGGCTAATTCAGAGGGATCTACACCAGCGGTGTTCATCCTACCATTCCTCAAGTACCCCCCTCAGAATGAATTTAAAAAGAAATAAAAACAGGACTAGAGAAGTGACATTAGAGGAATGAAACAGACTCGATTATAAGTCTAGCTAGATCTACATAAGTCGTTCTCATTTTTTGTTCTGCTTGTATACCCCCCTCC
>JAWQUT010000192.1:407613-423809 GCA_033807755.1 Ellobium chinense
TTTCCATTCCCACCCCCATCAGAAAGAACAAATGGTGCTTTGAGGAGTACTATAATGAGGAAGATACCAGACTTGTCTAGAAAGCTCTGAACCTGCGATTTTCACCTGAGAATTATGAATAGCAATGTGATCTGTGGCTTCAAAAATAGTGAAATAGACAGGTCTAGATATTTCTATATTACAGTGGTTTTCATTTTGGTTTTCTCAAGCACCCCACAGAAAGAATAATCCTTGTGTGAGGAGTGACGTGAAAAGAAAAGACATACTAGTCTCAGTGGTTTTCATTCTCTTTTTCTTTAAGTACCCCTCGAATTGAACATACAGATGTTTCAGAAAATGAAGCAGCTCAATCTGATGGATCAGTATATAATGATGTTCATCTTTCCTATCCTCAAGTACCCTTGTGGTGAGAGGAATGCATACGAGGATTAGTCTTTCATTAATGGTTTTCTTTTCGTCTCTTTTTCGAGTATCCCTCCTAGTTATCAATTAATAATGCCTGAAATAGCAAGAGAGAAATGAAATAGACTACATTATAGTCTAGATAGATTTACGTCAATGGTTGTCATCTTTTCCATTCCAGAGTGGTCGGTGGGATTTATGAATTTGTCGCCCATTTTGTTGTGGTATTTTTTAAATTTTTTTGAAACAGCAACAAAGTTGAGAACATTGAAATTTGATTGACAAGCAGGTTTTATATAAACGAACATCATGGGTTTTCGACATAATATGTCGCACAAAAATACGCCAAAGACAGGGTGGACGTCATAACTGAGCGTGCAATGTGCAACACATTAATGTCCATTTTTAATCACATGATACACGAAGAGACAAGGCTATGACTAGTTTGTTTTCAGTGAGATGATGCAGAGTGATCAATAGATATCTTTTAAAATTCTTCACCAGAGTTTGCTTTCTTCTTTCTCCCTGGAATGCATAAAACTCTCCAAATCAAGAGTATACTGGTCCTTAGATATAAACAAAAAAGTTTCGGATTGAGGAAATGTAGGCACTTTTTAAGGAATCATGTTTTTTGTGGTCTGAGACCTGAGAACAGCGTACTTAGAATATCAGATTACGCAGCTTCAGTACACAATAAAAGAACAAAATTTCATGCCTTTGTCACTGGGTGTGTCAAGGGGAAGCATTACCAGTGAGTAAAATTAAACTCTGGAAAGAAGGTACAGAACCTCATGATGTGCAACTTTCATTTGGCCACGCTATTTTTGTAGTGTGCTTTCAACAGGCAACATACTGCATCGCAAGGTTTCCGGGGAAGACTGTTCTTTAAATTCACTAAAAAATGCTCTCTACGCCCGTCCGCACTATATTCCATTGCATCACTCAAATTCTATGTCGACCTGAACTCTTGGATGTTTTCGCTCAAATTCGTCCTTACGATACGAGTCATCAACTTGTTAAAGCTCTCAAAATTCATCAGTACCTTTCATTTCAGAATAATACTTTTCATGTTGAATGAGATTCTTGTTGAAGTTTTGTTCTGGTGTAGAGCAGTAATAAAGAGTGAATGTGGAAAATGTGTGAAGCAATAGAGCTGATGGAGATAATAACCAGTAATTGTGAAGAGTGAATGAGGAACAGTGCAATATAACCAGCAATTGTGAAGAGTGAATGGGGAACAGTGTGATATAACCAGCAATTGTGAAGAGTCAATGGGGAACAGTGTGATATAACCAGCAATTGTGAAGAGTCAATGGGGAACAGTGTGATATAATCAGCAGTTGTGAAGAGTGAATGGGGAACAGTGTGATATAACTGGCAGTTGTGAGGAGTGAATGGGGAACAGGGTGATATAACCAGCAATTGTGAAGAGTGAATGGGGAACAGTGTGATATAACCAGCAATTGTGAAGAGTCAATGGGGAACAGCGTGATATAACCAGCAGTTGTGAAGAGTGAATGGGGAACAGCGTGATATAACCAGCAATTGTGAAGAGTCAATGGGGAACAGCGTGATATAACCAGCAGTTGTGAAGAGTGAATGGGGAACAGTGTGATATAACCAGAAAATGTAAAGAGTGAATAGGGAACAGTGTGTGAAGCAATAGTGCCGAAGGGGGCGGGGGTATAACCAAGGATTAAATATAAAACATAATTTAGTGCGGACTGTTCTCCAGACTATATTTTGCTTCAATTTTGTTCTTATGATGAACAACTTTCGAAAATAATATCACCCAGACACACTTGGTCATATGGCACAAATATTATATCCGGCTTTTTTTTTCCGGATGGGGGAGGCCGAGAGGACTTTCCCGTGCTGTTTGCAGACCTTTGAGCAGTATGCGTCTTTTCAGCAATTTCTAAAAGCAAAGACTGTGCTCCACGACAATAAATTGATCTTCAAAGCTCAAGTGACCTAGACTTGTTTGCGAGAATTCTCAATAACAAACTATGCAATAACGGAGTTGACAAATATCACTGTCTGTGACTGTGACATGTAAATGTTAGGTGCTGGTTTACGGAAGACTCCTGCCCTGGCTAAAATGTATTTGTTCACTGCCCTGATATTATTGCAGTAATGTCAGGTGCATCGACTAGCCTCACGTTTCTACCTCTTCCCACACCATCCCACCTCGAAAGCGCGCACTCACACACTCATAAAATTCGTTAATCTTGAAACGATTGCAGGAGTACCAGTACGGATACTGCTTGCGAAAGATGGCTTTAGGTGGCTCTCCGTCAAATATAAGTCCTTCTTTTGGTGTTCTTTTTTTTTTTTTTAACCGATCTTATACCTATTTCTTGCCTCTCAAACTTTAACGCCATCTTAAAGTTTCATGATTGGAAAATATCCGTTGACATCAAGCAATAGGAGACCTAATCACCAACACTATGTTTATTGGTGTGGTGTGATGATTCTGACCAGCAGGCATCGAAATTATAAGAGGAAGTGAATTTGATTGGTACTTCGGAAGAGAAAAACATAGAGCTGATTGGTTTTTAGGCAATGCAGAGTATAATGACATGACAATGATTTTGGCTATACATTTCGATACTTTCTTATTCTTTTCAGTCACCAAACTATCTTTAGTGGGTCAGAGGACGTAGGTTAAGTGCTTAGAACCAGTTAAATCTACAGCACTCACTTGCTGTGTGTGAGAAAGGAATGTTTGCATATACCCATATTTTCTGGTCCTTAGCCCCACGTTAGGATCCCTCTGGTATATTCCATCTTGAAGCCAACTGTTTGGACCTGTTACTTCTGCAGCTTTGAGGTCTTCGATTTGTTATAACACGAATGTCTGCATGTGCCAAATTTGGCTTACTATCGTTTATAGGGAATGAGTTATCACTTCTTTACAGAACGCGCTTGGAGAGAGCAACAAGTCAGAGAGCCATGGCCTTAGCCGTACTCAGGTAACGTAGCAAACAACCATATTGGTCATTAAAGATAGCTGAAAATTCCCGTAACTGTAGTTTGCAGTGGAGAGCAGCGATGTTTGAAATGCAACTGGTCTGGCTTTAAAACCTACACCATGCGTCATGGCATTCGTGCTTTCAAATACATGCCCTGCTCGGAGTGTCAGTAGGTCGGTACTCATCCAGTGTTGCTATCAGTATGATTTAGAAAATGTACTCAGAGCGTCATACATATTTGAAAACCGCGAAATTAAACTTACTTCCAACAAAGATTTTATTTCAGTGGGCGGTAAAGGCATATGATGACAGATGCAACCTGTCTGCTTCGGAGAGCCTAAGGTATAATTTTCTAACGATTTTGTGGGACCAAGATATAAATTTCAACCTGTTATGTGGAAGTCGACGTGAGACAAGCTCCCTGACCGCTTTTCGCTGCAGAGAAAAACTTTCGATCAATGGCCAGGCCATGAAATGTACCGAGGACTTTTCGCAGCAAGGAAAGTTCTGTTTTCTCTGAAGCACGTGGATGGCATAGGATCTCAACAAACCTTGACAGAATCTATATACAATTACAATTTACGGAACAAAAAGGAAGATGGAAGTAAGAAAGTATTGATTACGTTCAGACATGATGGGGGAAAACTCACAATCAGCTCTGTACACGAGGTGGATCCGGCTGCTGTGTAACATGGTGTCGAGGTTCAACAGAAACCTGTACCTAGAACTACATTCATGGCTTGGCAAATAATGACAACGAAGAGGAAGAATTCGACTAATGTGCGGCGAGTACAGGGGAGCCCCACAGACTTGAACTCCATGAGATAAGTCCATAATTTCGAGGCTGTGAGTTTGTGAGTAGGCTTTGATATATAAAAAACAGCGACTTTGAACCAGAGCTTTGCAATGGGTATAAGACGTTGTTCATTATATTTGGATGAAGATTGTGACATCATACTGCATTAGCTAGTTATCAGAAAGTGGTTACATGGACGGTATTTATGTGCTATGCCTGATGAATGATATTTACTGTTTAGCGATCGACTGATGCGTGCTGTGCTGTCCAGGGCTTCTTAGACGAATTCTAATGCAAGTATATTCGAAAAATATCGAGTTTACGTCAACGTTCTGTATAAAAGTTTTGAGTGGTGGAGTTTGAATGTTGTCGACGCAACTTTTTTTTTAAGTTGAAAGTGAAGTCTGGAGGTGTATTTTTCAGCTTTGACCCAGGTGGAAAAAAAAAACTTGAATGTCACCGCTAGAAATTAGAAAGTTAGTTTTACAAATTAAGAAAAGACCCCTGGGAGGATCTGAGTGCTAACTGTGGGAAAACGAGTATAAATGTGTTGCTATAAAGACAAGTGGATGATAATTCTGGTGCTCCCAAAGAGATTTCAATGCCAGTGCGAGCTTATTCTGGGGGACATTTCAGTATTAATTGCTTTGTGCGTATTTTTCCTCACAGGCTTGAGCGAAAAAGCGATGCCTGGGATTTGTGAGGGATAATTTCGCCATCAGTTCTGAGGTTGGTGTGAGGTTCCAATGAAGACAAAAAGTAAGCACAAAGTGAGGGTTTAGTTGTTGTTTTTTTTAATTTTACCAAATGAATATGGGGTCTTCATACATGTTACACATTAGAAAGACTGCAAGGAGTGTGTCTTGTATAGAGAGCATTTTTCTCTCAACAAGAAAAGAAACTTGTCAAAAAGATCGAAAGTTGGAAGGTCCTCTGTGAGAAGACCTGGTAGAAGAAGATCGAAAGTTGATGCTGAGAGGAAGGTCTAATGTGAGAATACCTTGTCGAGGAAGACAGAGAGTTGATACTGAGAAGAAGATACTATGTGAGAAGACCTTGTCGAAGAGGATCGATAGTTGATGTTGAAAGGGAGGTCTTTAATTAGAAGACTTTGCCGTAGAAGATTGATAGTTTATACTGAGAAGAGGGTGCTTTGTGAGAAGACTTGGGGAAGAGGATCGAAAGCTGATAGTGAGAAAAAAGTCCCCAGTGAGAAGATCTTGTAGAGGAAGATCGAAAGTTGATACTGAGAAAAAGATCCCTTATGAGAAGACCTTATCGAAGAAGATCGAAAGCTGACAGTGACAGGAAGGTCCTTTGTTAGAAGACCTTATCGAAGAAGATCGAAAGCTGACAGTGACAGGAAAGTCCTTTGTGAGAAGACCTTGTCGAGAGAGATCGAAAGCTAACACGAAAGAAAGGACATTTGTAAGGAGACCTTGTCAAAGATTCTAATGCTCGTCACAGGACTGTGCAGGATTCTAAGCAGATGCAAGCAGTGTAAAGGTGCTCATAGTTGGCGGTCTTGTTGTCTAAGAAAATGCATCTCCACAAAGAGCTGATATAGGGAACAGGCAGATTCGATGTATATGTCTGACTGAAGGATGCAGTCAAATGACATTGATTTAAGGTTATACGTCTTGATGTGGACTTTAATATCAGAAAGAAGTTGCTCTTTTTTATGTAGCTGCTTCAGCTGATTAACTGTTGCCGGCTTCTTTGTTGGTATCATCATTTTGTTACCACTGTTATTGTCCTTGGTCACGATAACGTGGGAGAAGGTTAAAGATTACAATATATGATGCTGCTGCTGCTGATGATGATGATGATGATATAAATATAACAAACTTCTTCATGACACGTAACTCTAGCTCATTGACTGTTTATCAAGAAGTCTTACGCACCTTAAAAGCAGGAGTGGTAACATTTGGAGCTACCGATGTGCTAGATCTCGTCTTGCCAGGGTAACATTGAAAGGGATATTGTGCTCCCTACTTTTGCTGCAATTCTGAACAGACTAATAATGCTTAAAAATTGAAGCTAAAAATGCAGAGTCTGTCTTTTCACAATTTGTTCTTTTCATGACGATGTTATCCATTTGATCTCAGCTATTGTCCCTTAAAAACCCACTCTTCCAGAGAGGCATAATCTCTCTTCAACAGTCTCGTCTTATTCTCCTGTTTATCACCAGGTGAATGTCAAGTGATCTACCGGATTGTCCGGGCAATTTATGCTGTATAGAGAGGAAGGAGCAGTTACCACGGTCTAAACCACACACTGTAACCATTGGCAGGAATCTACAACAACGCATCTGGAGAGGTGGTTTTGCTCAGAAAGGAAGTTCTGCCCAGGAATAAAAGAGTTTACACAAAAACATTAAAGCGTTTTTGTATTACGTACAGTTCTAAGAAGAACTCTAATTTTCTAGCATAGAAGAGAGCAAATTCTAAATAAGAGCCAGTGTTTAATGTCGAAGTTTAATAGAATATCAATAAATTAAAACCTACCTGCTTTTCATGAAGGAACACTAATTTGGCGGACGTCACCTAAAGGAAAAAAAAAAGACAGGAAACAGCTGGCTTGTGGTATATCTGAAGGTATTTGAATCGATCTGGGTCAAAGGAAGGAGATTAATGGGATCTGGACATTCGCATACTCTGCCTTGGTCACGCTGAAAATTAGATTTTAATTGAGCGGGTTGATTAGGGATAATACGACTTTCACACGGATAGCTCAGTTGGGGAATATTTTGCTTACAGCATGGCCTCCATTTGAGCGTTATGAACTGTACTTGAAAAATTCACAGAATTGTTGCATTACCCTGACATCGAGTCCGTTATTTTTATATCCAATTTCATGACCAACTCAAACAGCTCACAAGCTAAACATTATGGATTGGTTTCAATGAGCTTGAATTCAAGAGGTCCTGCTGTATATTGATCCTTGACGTGTATTCAGATGCGTCGTCATGATAGCTTACCTTTGTTTCTGTTTGTTATAAACTAACTTAAGACCATCCTTAGCACAGTTCATCTTTTACTACCTTCAAGGAAAATAATTCATTGATTGGGGCAAAAGAAAAAAAAAATAAAACAGAAGAAATTTATAGAAATCCAGACTGGAGATACCTCAGTTCATTACTTGCTCGGGTTTTTCGGACATTGCTAATTTGATGACCATTGTGTGCACTGCAAATCTGACAAAATCACAGTTCTCTGAGTTGCATTTTGTATGTTGATTTCTCTTCCTCAGAGTTAATGGTCGCAGATTCAGCCTGACCGAGGGCGATCAGAAGACGCCTTATTGTTGAGGTATCTGAATGTCACGCTTGTTTCCATATGAAATGATTGGACAACACGAGATTTGCCAAGACATTTTGCCAAATCTGTAACTCGACTGGTGTGGAAGGAACATCCCTTATGTCAGAGGTACAGTGGGCTATCTTCTTCTGTATAATTAACTTCTACATAAGAGTAGCTCCCACTCACTCATTCACTGCTATCCACAACAATCCCCAAATCTAGGGCGTATCCGTCCGTGGAAATATACGGGAACGTTTGGAATTGAAGATTTCCAGGGACTTTACTGAATATTTCCTGGACCTTATCGTATTCCAGTAAGCATATTTAGTCTTTCAGAAAACACGGCTTCTACACTAAAGGAATATCTTTTCCTTCGTTATATGGATGTCTCAAGAAGATGTTGAACTTAAAGGCGTACAATTTCTATTTAACTGTAATATTTTCATATTTTGTTTTCAGCAGAAACAGTAAGTTCTCTACAAGCTACGGTCTCTAGTCAGTATCAGTTCTTAGAAATAGTGTTCATAACTTTCGTTACGGTGGCTTCCTGTATGTTTTTGTCCCTTGTCTCTGCCATTCCGTTATCCTCTTAAGAAACTGCCCACGTCCATCATTAGAGCAGGTCCGAGCCATCCTCAGCAATACACTGTCTCACTTCTCGCAGGTTAGCTACTGAGTGATTCTCCTTTTCTTACATATCTGTCTACGAGATTTTTTTTTAAATTTGCGTCAATCGTTTTTGTTCGGAGGTCTTTGACTTTCTTGCTTTGCCTACATAGATTAGCCATGTTTTGTTAAAGTACAAAAATATGGGGAGTGTAAATGCTTTGCTTTGTGTTCACTTGGATGTTCTCATGTTTTGGAGGTCTTTTTATTGTTTATGCAGTCTAAACTATAGTCATTTCAGTTTTGCCATGTTTGTATGGAAGGTTGCAAATTCTTCCATTTTAAGACTTTGAATTTCTACCGCTTGCCCCCCCCCTCCCCCTCCCTACCCCCACTTCCTTCTGGGCAAAATAAGATTTTTTTCTATATTTTCATTTCTTTTGACATGTTTATTAATCATGGCTGCCAAAAGTGGCATAAGCCACAATTCTTGACAAAATAAATATTTTTTTTTCCCTCGTCCAAATATTTGCAATGGACGCACGTTACGGATTTTTTCGGCCCGCGTCGTTACATATAAAGTACCTTAATTGGTATTTTTGTTTGCTTTAAGTGACGAAAATCGGACGTTGCGAGATTTTGTTTCATGAAACTAAATCCACATCATTGGTGGAGTTCGTAAAGCGTGACCATCAGTTAGAATCTATCACTATAAGAAAACACAAACGCATTATTGGAGAGCTTATATTTTCAAGTTCGGGTATCATAAGGACTGAGAAAGGCATGATGATATGATATGATATGATATGATATGATATGATATGATATGATATGATATGATATGATATATGGCAGAGAAAGGCATGGCCATATATATCTTTTACTGGCGTTACGATCGTATCGCACGTTACGAACTTTAATCAGCTGTAAATTTCACAACTAGTTCAGAAGTGCAGTATGATCGTAGCACCAGAAAATGTCATATGCGCATGCGTACCTATGCCATAATATTCCCTAAGAATCCAGGATTGAGAATAAAACTCTCTGTTGTTAAAACCGTGGTCGAAGTCAGTCAATTAAGGACAAGTGCCCTGGTATCGGCATTTAATAGAGACGTTCAGACTCAAATCTCATTATTTTTTTTTGTCCAGAATGCTCTCATTTACAACTGTGACAGCCGAAGAATGAAGAAGATGGATGGAAGGCGACCGTGTTTCGGAGTGCTGGCTGTCAACGCCCCCTTCATGGAATTTGTCAACGACGCTATTCTAGTCGGCCATTTTGTCTGGCACAATTATTTAAACGATATTGGCGTTGATCATAATCACTTTGCTGCCCCATCAGTCACTTGAAACGTGTGGCTGTAACCCCAATGAGTGGGCCAATTTTTTTGGACTGAGACAAGTGACATGTAGATGGACAGAATAGCCTTTGTTTTCAGTGACACTGTATCGTCTTACACGAGGCAGCAAGAAATTAGAATAATGAATGACGTAAGATGGAAATTCGAAAGTGACCGTATGTTAGGAAGAGTGAAAAGAGAATCGTGAGTTTTGTTGGTTGGTTTTTTTTTTTATTGCTGGAAGTGATCTATGATGTTTTTCTTTGTTTTTTAAAGAAGGTTCTGTTTCGTTGCGAGATTTCTGTTCTGACCAAGTGTTTGGATATTCAGATTCTGGTCAGGAGCGTTTTTTGCATTCGAGGGACTTCTTTTAACGCCACTGGATCAATTTGAAGTGAGATTTGGCTGAGGAAGGCCAAGTTTGTTTTAATTTTTTAGAATGATTGAGTTTCTTCAGCTACTGAACATGACTTAACAAGTTATGTAGTCATTACCGTAAAGTTACATTCATTTCACATTTAGAACGAAGACAACAACTTGAGGCTTTTTTTTCCTCCAGGATGTCATTTTTTCCACTGTATATTCAGAACTGTTTTGTTTTTTTTTTGCTTTTACGTGAAATATATTGCCCACATTATGCTGATACGATTTTAATTATTAACCGCTTATTGTTATTCTGTTATAGTTTTAAGTCATGCCATTCTATAATGTTTTAAGACACAGTTTGGACGTGTGGCATCTCTCGTTCTTATCAACCAGTGGGTCGACATAGTAATGTAAACAAATTAGATGTAGATACTTTAATCAAAGCTTAAAAAAGGACCACATTTTCGGCATGCCATGCGCATCATGTAAAGCATTTACATTGAAACATGACAAGATGTGTAAACAGGACATGATTTTATTGACAGACCATAATGTAATCTGCATTTACAGTATTAAATTAACAAGACTTACCTGTACACACGGTGGTATCACATAAAATGGCACAGTTGGTGTCAGAATGAGAACAGTACTAAGTACTTTCCTTAGACCGAAACAAAAAAGAGAGATGGCGAAACATGATTTGGTGTAAATATACCCTACAGTTTACATGATAACAGCATTTGGCTTGTTTCTTTTCTGCTTGAGAGCTCTTCTACTTAGGGTTGAGAGTATATGCCGAAAAAGAAATGGACCGTACCATAAACCCAACGGGACCTTATCAAAACTACATACACCTGTATGTACAAAATTCCACAGTTCAAAATTTTGGCTCGACAAGACCAAAGAATAAATTTCGATCAGTCACATAAAGTGGAGACAAACACGTTCTCCACATGCGAAATTTTTGTCCCTTGCCCACGCAAAATTTACCAATTGCTTCGTAACCAATCGCAGTAGGACTTATTAAGCAAAAGTCAGCTGACTGAGGAAAAAAAATTCGCCAAGATCGCATGAACTCCGCTCTGCCTTGCGATTCAGGAGCAACTGCAGCACGACGCGTTGATTCATGTACTGTTTAACAGGGTGGGAGAGTGGCAATCACGTCTTTGCATTTTTGTCCACATTTGCCAGGATAAATGTAATATAAACCCACGAAGCATCATCATTGCACGCGTTTGATATTGTTACGGCAAACGAAAAGACTCAAGCTATTTCATTGTTCAGACTTTTGTACTTTGCACGCGTGAAGTTTAAGTTACACACAGGCAAATCAAAATTCAATCGTTGATATTGACAATAGACAGCTAATTTGTTGATTGCTGCCATGGTGACTAGTATTCAATGCACGGCTTCGTGTTTCTCTTTTTTCCCCCTTTCTTTTCCAGCATAATGAGGGGATAATTTTACCTTTATTTAGGAAGTTCATCAGTGCATTTTCATATAATTTTTTACCAAACACTGCCATCAGTAGTATTCATTTATTTTTTTAGTTTTAGATCCGTATTTTAAGTTATGAATTGTTCTTCTTCAGTTTTGTGGTGAGATTCTTAACAAAGCACAGTTCTTGGAAAAAGAATCATGCCAATTCGTGTGCCCTTCATAATCAAGAATCTTTATGAACGTCTCAAGAGAGTGGCTTGGATCTCTAGATCTAGATAGTGGCTAAGAGAATTTTGAGAATCTGGAACAGCTTTACACAAAGGCTACTTTATCATGACGTTCTGTATTTGATGAACAGGTTCCGGTCCAGGGATGTGACGAAAGAATTCTATGGAATAACGGTTACATCAGAAATCTTATTTGTGAATCTAAATGGAACTTTGAAGTTGAATCTTTATGAAAGTGACAGAAATTGTGCAGCCCCTATCATCTGCAAGGCTACTTTTTTGAAGAATTTTGGTCGGAGTGTTTACAAAGGTATAGGGTGAGTGAATAAAAGAATGAATAACTGAATGAATGAGTATATTTTCATATTTTTTAAAAAAATTTCTTCAGCCTAGTCCTTGTGCGGACACTTGACCACACTGAACATGTGCTGATGGACTGTTATCGATGATTGTGAAATGAAGATATGATAACAATGGTGGTGATGTTATTGATGACGGTGATACTGATGATGATGATAATGATGATGATAGTGAGTATGGTAAAGCTAGATTTTCTGAGGTTGTTGCTGTGGACGTCTACGATGATGTCGGCTCCACTGATTATTTGGCACCGGTGTATAATCTTATCTCAACATACGATTATTCCACAAGTGCCAAATGATTGTGTCGCCAAAATCTTGGTTTGGGAGCTTGAAAAGTCTCTCACTCCCTCGTCATCTTCGCTCTTTCTTCTCTTTCACCCCCTCTGTCTTTGCGTCTTTGCCTTGTCTCAGTGGTGAAGTGTTGCTCAGGTCTGAGGCGAGTCTCAAGATGGGGAGGGCTTCTGTGGCCGTAGGCATAACCCATACTTTAATTAGCGTACTGCGTTAACTACAGTGAACACTACTAATGTTTTGGGAGTTCCCATGGTTACCACAGTACTTTAATTACCATAAGATTAGAATTATGCAAACGGCCACTGGAGGCGTGACGGAGCTCATAAGGCTTGTGCAGTCTCAACAAGTACTTTGTCTGAAAAATAAAATGTAGAAATGTTTAAATGTTATGGGTTGGTCTGGGCTGTATTTTCATTTGAAACATCATTTGAATTTTTCCTTCTTCTCTTATGGACTTGCATGAAATTTTATAATATTTTAATCACTTTCTTTGCCAGGTCTTTCTGGCCATCTTAAAGATTTATATTTGTTCCTGATCCGTCAGCCCTCCTCCTCNAAAAGATTTCAAATTCTAAATTTTCAGTTTTGTCCTTTCAAGGATCAGGCTGCTCCGTCTTCCTCCCTTTCTCCCTCTTCTCTTTCTCTCTCTCTCTCTCTCTCTCTCTCTCTCTCTCTCTCTCTCTCTCTCTTCCTTAATCTTTTCTCTTTCCTTTATCTTTTTCTTCCCCTCTTCCTCTTAAGAATGGTACCTTTGACAACATCATTACGATGACAACCTCTCCTTCCTCTGTCTCCTCCTCCTTCCGAACAAAAATTACCGCTTTACCGGAAAACCTTGGCAATGCTCCTTCGCGTCACCTCCTCGCTTCCATTTATTGCTTGCATTATTAAAAGGCTTACAGCTTTTTATCTTTGCAGTCCTTTGACTTATCAGTGTGTTTCTTCTTCTTTATCTTTGATCATTGCAAGATGATGCTCATACGGTAGCAGTCTTGCATTACAAACTCTTTCATCTTTTCCTGACTCCTGAATCCAAAAGACCGTGGAAAAATCCAAGCTTTACCGTCTCACTTCCCGTCGTCCGTTGCCTTGGCGGGTGCCGTCACAGAAGGGACTTTACCGTACCTGCGCAGAGATTTCTCCCTAACATTTCTATATGAGGAACATTCGCTTTTTGTCCTTTTTTAAAAGCAAAAAAATATGACGTCGTACTCATCCCTTTTCTCTCAATATAAAGGACTCCAGAGTGCCATTCTTGACACAGTTAAAGTCCTTTCCATATGGAGTGTAGTCGCCTTCTAGAATCAGTGTCGACTGTTCTTAGTCGAAGTTGCTGTGCTTTAGACTTTGTGAGCTGATGGTTAGGGATATCGTCGTAAAAGTTCACGTTATTTAAAATTTTGTTTAAAACCGATATTTCATAAAACTTCACGATGTTTGCTTCTCTTTCTTAAGCACAATATTTACACATTTGTTTAGTCTGCCTTTATGAAACGCTAAATAAAGATGTGTTGCTATCTAATAAATGAACCATTTGATAATTTCAAGTGAAGCATATCAAAGCTGATAATGTTTAGATTCACATAATCTTTAAAACTGTTGGACTTAGTGTCAACCTTTTGAAGCTGAATTTTTAAAAAAAAAATTTTTTTTTTTATTAATTTTTGTTCGAGTTTAATGGAGGGACTGCTCTTCTCGTGTATATTAGAATGTTTAACCCTGGTGCTCACTTCCCATATCTATGTCCGTCTATTTTGTTCTATTGTCGGTGGCAGTCTTCGGAATTCTGTATTTCAGACTACATTCCACAGATTTCCTTTAAATTTTGCAGACATTGGCAGTAGCAGAAGGCGCGGGATTGTAAGTGAACTGTTTTATAATTTGATGTATATTTGCAATATTATAGCTCAAATTTTATGCCTACCCCCAATTCACATAGGAGAACCGGTTTCGATTTACATATTTTGTTAGGTGTTTTTTTTGTGTGTTTTTTTTTAAATTAAACACTGAATTTTTCGAAAAAAAATGTTCCTGCAAACCTGCCTGTAGACAAAAGCCTCCCTCGTTTCCAAGTTTCTCTCCCATTACTTTTGGTTTAAGTTGGTTTTCTTTATCTTGATAAAGGTTGATAATTCAAGATGGCCGTGAAAAAGAGTGCTGACTTTGACTATATATTAATATTCCATTCAGTGAAATAGCACAATATAGCTGAAAGAAAAGCAGCATCAAATTTTATCCTTTGGGTTATATACCACCCCCTTAATTTTTTTTTCAAACGTTTTTGTAGTATTTTGTATGTCGGAAAATATGTTAAAAGAGTTCGGTTGAAAATTATCGGCCTTAGCTGCTAGAACAACGGTGTTAAATGAAATTGTGTTTTATTCAGTACCGAATATAGTGATGTGTTTTAGAGATGTATTCTACATTGTATAAGCCCAACATTTCCTAAGATTATTTGACTGTGCAAGACGTCGCTATTATGGTTGCTGAAGGAACTCGGAATCCAGGAGGAACCACATAGGTATGAAATGGATGGATTGATGGACGGACGGACGTTGGGACGAACGGACGGATGGACGGACGGACGGACGGACGGACGGACGGACGGACGGACGGACGGACGGATGGATGGATGGATGGGTGGATGGGTGGATTGGTGGATGGATGGATGGATGGATGGATGGATGGATGGATGGATGGAGGATGCAATCTGGTGTACCCTGATGGGGCCCGAAGTTAAGGGTTCAAGTCGATGCTCTTGTACCTATGATATATCAACATCTACTGTACTGGGCTTTTTAGCCTGGGTTTAGAAAATAAATCTGTCTTAATAATCTCGAAAGGAGGAAGGGGACTCTTTACTGGGGTTACGATACCCGTCCACGCTTGTAATTTAGCTTATTATGAGTGGTTATGTAAACTAGTTGAATAAAAAAAAACACTTGAGAATTCGCTGTGGCTTTCATCAAAGTGTGAGTCAGTAATGGTAACCTCTGATC
This sequence comes from Ellobium chinense, assembly GCA_033807755.1. Classification (NCBI taxonomy): domain Eukaryota; kingdom Metazoa; phylum Mollusca; class Gastropoda; order Ellobiida; family Ellobiidae; genus Ellobium; species Ellobium chinense. The sequence continues at coordinate 422,725 of JAWQUT010000192.1, forward strand.
TGTGAACAAAAGTACACTTTTGATTTGCAAATAAGAACAAAATAAAGTTGTTGGTTTGTTGCTGTTTTTTTTCCGGGTGGGNGGGGGGGGGGGGGGGGGGGGGGGAGGAGAATGAAACGGAGCTTCGATTTTACAGTAGTATACAACACCTTTCAATAAATTTCCCATTTTGCGATGATTACATTAAAACTGTGCACGTATTGTTGCATTTGTGTCTCCTGTAGCATAGTAGCAATACATGAGATGAGCGATCTGTGCATTGACTGAGCGTTAGCTTTAAGAACTGAGGTAAAATGACTCCCTCCCAATCATCTTTGTGAACTGTGTACTCTTTGAAAAATCTGTGACTGAATGAAAGTATTTATACGAATTTACGATTACAACAATAAAATTCTACTTGTATAACACTGATTTTGCTGTTGCTCTTGATTATGCAGAAATATGCACTGACAGTTGAAACATCACTGTTGTGAGGTTACAAAAATGTAAAGAGAAGAAGAGGATCTAAATTCTATGTTCCAGATCATCTGGGCGACTTTAAGCACTCCTTTTTATACGGGTGATAGTTACTTATAGTTTATAATCTCCTCATAATACCCCATTCGGTAGATATAATAATTATGTGATCTTGCATACTCTTAGTTCAGAGCTGTACCTCTCTCACCAAACCCTGACATCTCCATTACCATTTACACCAGCACAGCTCAACTACAGACTTCCTGCACTTACTTTATTAACATGACAGTGTGCCGAAGGGCTAAAGCGCAAGCGCTTTTGGATCGATATCGATAACAACAACTTCACAATAACAGCCCTCGAAACAAATATAGACATACATGTGGTGAAATCACACATTTATGAGTTGCTTCATTATTATATTGTTGTCGATCTTCAGTTTATGATTGCCATCATTAGTCTTGAGAAAAGTGCTTTCCTTTCAGATATAACCTTTGGTAACCTGGGATGTAATTTCGAATTCTTCTGACACTGATTGAAATACATATTCGCATTTCTTCTCTTTAAGTATCATATGAATATCAACGGCAAACAGCTTACATGAATTTTCTTTTTTCTTTTTTTTTTTT
>JAWQUT010000192.1:440565-451630 GCA_033807755.1 Ellobium chinense
GGGGGGGGGGGGGGGGGATTTTATGACAAAGCAAAAAAGGTTTGCTTCAGTATTTACAACTGCAGTTTTGGTGGGAATATAATGAGGCATTTTAAGTATTTTGGTTTACTATGTCAACAGGGGCCTTGGTCTCATAAAAACCACGGTATCCTTAATAAAAATGGTCTAAGTCCGAATTTAGGTCATTTTCGAAGCACAATAATGAATGGAACGTCCCGATATGAGATTACACTTTGAACATGTACAAATTAATAGTGACAGAGTAAGTGGCAAAGTATACAAGGAAATGTATGAAGACATCATCTCGACAGAAATAATACATTCATGACTGATATGATGTAATAGAGGTGTAACCGTAACAAAGGCATTGAAGAAAGACAGAAAGTAAAAAAAAAAAAAATATGCTCCCAAATTATTGATCCAACAACATGTGGCGTAACAAACAGTCTAATTAGTAAAAGGCAATGTGAGTATAAATGTCACCATCATGCAAATTAAGTGAAAGAGGATTTAATTACTTCGTTTGAAGGATTATCAGTTTCATTTATCCGTCGTTATTTGTAAAATTGGCTTTCATTTCAGCAATGGTCAATAAATTTAATTTATGCTGCTGTTCGCCGCATTGCTTTGTCTCTGGTCAATGTACACGTTACACAGACATTAAATTCGAAATGTTTATGAAGTGCGGTCATGAAGTAGGTCTATCGAATAATATATATTTCAATGATTTGTTGAACAATTGCCTACCCTTTCTAGTTCCCACTTACCCACCTCTCGTCCTATTAATGCCTCTAACTCACCCACATTAACCCGCATGCGAACCGAGACTAAGTACACGGAATAAATTATGCACTCGCTTTGTACCTCAGTCACATAATTCCATCGTATTGTCTGCCTCGTGTCACGTGTACATCCGCCATGGCCGGTCTGTTGAGCACTTTCTCTTATGGCATCCTTCGCTTAACCAGGCTTTTGAAAGCAAGTTTAAATTTTGAAAAAAAACAAAACAAAAAACAAATAGGGACAACAGTGTTATTATCCGTTACTAATCGATTCCTCGGTATAGTATATTCTATGCAGCGTATTATATCATGATACTTCACGAAGAGATCATAATGATCATATATATATGTATTGTGGAACAATGTGTCTGTAAAAACCATCATCATATTACTCATTTTATTCATATTCTCTTCGCTCCACCCACTGTAACTTGCCATAGGCAATGACATTATGTTGAGTGAAAGCTGGTGATCAGTGCTTGTAAATGGCAGCGGCATATTAAGCTTCTCGATAAATTAAGGAAGTGCTTGCCTGGTGTGGCCTGCTGGGGTAATAATAAAATGAAGTCACGTGAACTGGGATTAGTGTGGATACGAGACTTAAAAAACCTAAATGCGTATGTTTTTTTTAATTATTATTATACTGTCGTCACCTGTTATAATATGTGAAAAATTGCGAGTAAATAGAGAAATAGGTATGTAGAGCAATTTATATAAAGGCCATATCGCTTATTTCTTGGAAGCTATTGATTTAAAGACGATCTTGTTGTACAGACACTCTCTCAAGGTGGGCAACACATGACAAATTATGAGTCTGTTAGTCGGGATCAGAATGAAAAGTTTATGGGACAGTATAACTTCAATACAATAAAAAAAAAAATGATATGTAAATCGCAATAAACATAATCGCTACTACAAGATGACCTTCCGAATGTTTCGGCCTAGCCTCTATTACGGGCAAAACTTCGACACTCGTTTACGAACTATAGGTGTTGTAATGCCACATGGTAATAAAGTAATTATGACGGTAACTTCTGTAAGATCTTGGAGCTCAAACACGGAGGTTCATACGTAAAAGACAGTGGGAATTTAAAAAACATTGGCATTCGTTGTCTGACAGTTTCTTAGTAAAAAAAAAAGTGCTTGGCTGCCTAGGAATTACCTGACTATTCTAGCTTCCTTCCCCGCATAAAGATACTGTGTCCTCTTACTTCTACAAAAGCCTGGTTTTGAAGGGAGACAACCCTCGCAGACAAACTCCATTGACCTAGATATGGCGGATTAACGTCGCCTTCCGGCATAACCTGTCCCCCGTCATGTCAGCAAGTGTACAAAATTCGTCACTCGCACTTGCTGCTTCGCTGGTAGGGCCCATATTGACACGGGCTTCGTGTTTACTGTGGAGGCAGATGAAATGATTATGGAAATACCGCGTGTGTTACAAGGGTTAGGAATAAAAATACTCGACATGGCAATAAGTGTAGAAAGATCAACGGTGGTAGCATGTACGCTTACAACCTTAGCAGTAGCAATATTGTCGCGCTTTTGTGATGAACCGCATCCTTGCATAGGGAGGATGCTCTCTTACTTCAAGAAAGATTAAAAACAATTAAAATTGGTGCGTNTGAGAAGTCAGGATTAGGAAACCACTTAATAAATAGGATATGGCAGCAGACATAAGTGGTGTATCTCTCTCTCTCTCTCTCTCTCTCTCTCTCTCTCTCTCTGNTCTCTCTCTCTCTCTCTCTCTCTCTCTCTCTCTCTCTCTGTGTGTATGTGTGTGTATGTGTGTGTGCATGCATGCGGGTGTGCAGGTATGTGTGTATGTGTGTGTGAGTATATGTGTGTGAGTGTGTGTATGTGTGTATACGTGTGTGTGTGTATATATATATGTGTGTATGCGTGTGTCTGTGTGTGTGTGTGTGTATGTGTGTGTATGTATATGTGTGTGTGTATGAATGTGTTTTCATTGCTTCTCTCTCGGAGTTGGGGCAGCCAGGATGCCGATTGCGTTTCACTAAAAATATTAAAAAGTGGACGTGCATCTGAAGTCATACACGTTAAGATCGGCCACAAAGCCGTCTATCCCACCCAACACACACGCGCGTACAAAATTATCATGAACATGTGCTACAACCATAAAAGAGTTAGCAACAGATGTAGGAAAGCTCGCAAAGCGATGGTATCTACCAATCAAAAACAATGTGGGGAGTTCCATTTCAGATGAGAGACAAAGGGTCGATGGATAGAGAGGTTTCACATTATGAGCCAACGGGCGCTCGTCCTACGCAGTGTTTTGTTTTATAATATCTGGGAAGTGACAAAGGGCTGCGGTGAAAGGGTGGCCGCGGTTAGAAAAATTAAATCATAAGAGTGGCCGTGCTTCAAAACGCGGTCGCAATGGCGAAGTGGTCGCCATACCAGCTTCGCCTGTACGTTCACTGTGGGGTGTCCAGGTTGTGCACAGTCAGAGGGGTTTGCATAATTCATGCAATCAATGTGTTACCCTAGAATGTGTCAAAGAATATCGCAATAAACAACGGGGAGGGCCTGAGGTGTGACTCGGTGGGAGAGAAAGGAAGAGAGCGAGAGAGAGAGAGAGAGAGAGAGAGAGAGAGTGAGAGAGAAGGAGAGAGAAGGGCAAAGGGTGATGTTGATGAATGCCAGGAGTGAATGTGAGCTAGCGAGACAAGTATGAAAGAGCAATTAGAGAGAAGATATAATGACAAAAGAAGAGAAAGAAAAAAAAACGAGGCATTTTCATTTGAATCTTAAAAAAGAAAAAAAAAATAACAAAACAACACATTCACAAAGTGGAAAGGCTTTCATTCATAAAGACAAGCCTATAAACTAGCAGCATTTCTGTCAGTAAGTATATTTAGGCCGCGGAGAGATGAAGCCCCTATCTCCTGATGCATGCAAATTATCCCGAGTTCGGAAAACCCCTCGGAAAGACGAGCCTTTTGTTCTCTGCACCTCATTAGGACGACTGGGCGATATGAATGAAAATGATGTACTGTTAAGTACCCTTAAAGTTTGAAGTCAGTTCTTTGAAGATATCATTGAAGATTTTAGAATGGAATGACGAAAACTAGTGAAGGACAAATATTTTGAATATTTCTAAAACATTTTCATTAGACGGTTATGTGACTTATGTATAATGTGACTTATGTAAGAAATTTCTCCCGAAATTAAGTAGTAACATCAAGATGGTTCTTAACAATGAAGTGAAAATGTTCGTTCAGCCGCAGTTCTGTCCAAAGTTTGAATTCCGTTAGCAATATATTTCTCCTTGTGTGTTTAGGGTTCGTCTTTAATAAAGCTTTGATTGGGTTGAAAAGGGGAGGGAAAAATCTAACATAAAACATGAGTGAACACAATGGCGGAAGATATAACAAACTGATTTTCAATGAATGTAAGTACAAGACTGTCTTCAAAATGGGGCACTTGATTCTATTTATAGTCTGTAGCCGTATTGTGAATGAATAGACTTGCCTTCCCACAAAACGTCGCAAAAAGAAGTAAGTGAAACGCCAACAGCAAATGTGACAAAGAGAAGAATGAGAAAGAAACGAAGAAAAAATATAGAAAGGTAGAGAGATACAGAGTTAAGGAAGAAATAGAAAGAGAAAAGAAAACTCAGCTGAAAGTAAAGAGAATACGATAAAGTGATTAGCTGAGAACCGTCAGTTTTTAGACGTGAATGCCAATTCATATAGGTTCTATCATCAGCCAAAATAGAAAGTTTCGCCTAAAGTCCTGATCTTTTATTATTCACTAAATAACCTCTATGAGAAATATGAAAATAAATTAGGAACATGCTTACGAAAGTACTGTGGCCGCCAGTTTTAAAATTTTCGTAGCTTAAAATACCAACATTGTATTGAGAATGTAGTTTTTCGTTTACTAAATAGTATATAGAGGGTTTGTCGTTTGTGAGGATGAGTTATAATATCCCATTGGCCTTAACACCGCATGGAAGTTTTATCTTAATAAAACACTTTTTCTAGATGTCATCTATGAAAATGAGCAAGATGTACATAAAGTCTGGAGTTGTAGAAGGGCAAAGAGTAGAGCGAATCTCCCACCGAGCTACGAGTCGGAGAGATAACGAGAGATATGGAAGGAGATGGCTAACACATCGCCGTGATAAACGTTGGATTTTGAAACAAAAACTAAAAAAAAAGAAAAATCCTTCCCTTATGTTTCAAAATATCTGTCAAATCATTTAAGACATCAAATGGGACCGGGCCCATTCGGGCACCAGTCGCCGCCCAGCGCGCCAACCCCCTGGCGCCGAAGACCAGAGCGAGGCACACAGCTACACTCTGATGACATCAGCAGCTAAGCCAGCAGATCTAGCCTGGCCGCCATGCTAAAGAGGGTATCTTCCGGTCCACGATAGCGAGGGAGGTTCAACTATAAGCACGTAACTATTCGTGTTTTCTCGTCCTAAAATCAAAACAAACAAACAAACATGGATTTTCTGAAGTGAACTGACGATTTAAGTCAGGGGTATGGGGAGAAGTTGCAGTTCTTAAATGCAAAGTTTTTTATTATTATTATTATTATTATTTTTGTTATTATTTCTGTCTCTTTCGGGCTTCTGAAAAGAACGAAGCCCAATGCTTTGCAACGAAGTTCATAGAATTCATTATAAAACGTCAAACATTAGTTTCCTTTCATTGTATCGGCTAAGTTTTTTCACACCAAGACGCATTCAACCTAAATGAAAAGTCTATGCCGAGATGAACACTGAGCCAATCCAGCACGTCTCTCAGAAATATTCCCACATAAAAAGACTTGAAGAAGCCCTTAAAATACACTATTCCGAAAACAAAAGTCCGGACCTGGCTTAACACTGCGGAAAAACTGTTGAAAAAAAAAAGCCCCGGAATTCTGCCTAGAGCTGTCATTCATTTCTTGTTTAAAGAGTTAACACGGCACACTGCGAGCCATTTCTTACATAATTTTTTACTCATGGATATAAGACTTTGAAAAGTATTCTTGAATATTGAACCTGTCTCCTAAAAATCGGTTGCCTCTGTAATATTACATGTGTTTATGCGGCAGGTGTAAATGACGCCACAATGGTATCTGACATAAAAAAAAAATGTGCGGCAGTTACTCCGCATAATATCGAGTCATTAGATTACGATTAAAAGCTGATCGGTCGCGCAAAATATCGATTCACGGAACTATATGATGAGAGTAAAATAATACAAGCTATTCCGTTTAATCGCAACCCTTCGTTGCGAGTATCCAGTCACATATACGCGTATATCAAAACAGAAGATTCGATTATTTGAGAGATGATGTTTGCTCTCAGGCGGACTCGACAGTATTAATAACTCAACAGTATCGTTCACATTTGATGTGGTAGGGTTCTCTGTCAACTTTTATAAAGCTAAAAGCTCAGAACAAGACAAGGGAAAAAAAAAACATACATAATTATGCCGAAGGCGGCACCAACTTTCTAGTAAGGGAGGGAAGGGAATACGTAGACTGAAGAAGCTGTCTTGTGGCACACACAAACACACACACACGAACACCCCCACACACACACGTCACACGCTTCATATTCTCACAATGACAGGGAGAGATTTGGGCTAATAATGAACAGACTGGATTTGATTAGGGGTTACCATTAAACCCCACTCTCTAACCTCTTCCTCTTCCCACCTGTGCATCACCATTTAAAAGTTCCTAGATTTCTAAAACTTCAAACTATTGATTTTTTCCCCCGACTAATTTATGAAAATTGTCCCACATGCTGTCGACAACCCGCAACCGGTTTGTTTTATGAAACCTATTGCGCTGAAAAGCTGCTTCCCGTCATTATACTGACTTTTTTTTTCATTTTTTTTAAATGCAACATTTTATCTGGGATTCGAATGGAATATTATGTTTGCAATGTGCAACTGGGACGCAGCCTAGGGATAGTAAGTTTTGACGTAATAACGACTGAAGAGCGGATAAAGAAGCAGTTGGGTTACCATGGAGAAACTATTCTGAAGGACACACAACAAGGGAAAATTTCAACCCCATATTTCGGAGAAATGGAAATTGAAAACAAGAAGAAACAAACGTAGTTTATGAACGAATCAATTTTCAAGGGACATTCATTAGACAGGAGGGTAGGGTTCTGATAATACCAGTTTCAAATGTCAAAGAACCAGGCGGTAATAAGGTGGTATCCAAGAGTTTCCCATGAAGAAAGAAAGGGGATTGGATGGACAGAAGCTGAAGACTTGAAAGAGGGGGGAGGGGGTGGAGGCAGCCAGACATAGCAAGAGACACGAGTGAAAATTAACTTTTATGCAAAACACAAAGGAAAGAGGTAGCCATATTCTTTTGGCACGGCACACCGCTGCTGAAGTTCGTAAAAAATGGCGATTTTGTAAAACCTCATCGCATTGGTATATCTAATAAAATTATGGTTGTTTGTTGTTTTTTTTCTCTGTATACATTTAATTTCAATGTCTCAACCTAAGTCCAAAAATTGGCCGGCACAGCGCCTACTCGAATTAGCCAAGTATAAAGTCATCATATGTATGTAAACTCAAAACGACATCGAGTAGCAGGGAGTGGTTAAGGAAATTATAAAAGTGACTTACCCACTTTCAGATATGGCTCGTCTTTTGACTCTCTTAGAATAATGACACACGGTCGAGTGGTGACATTCAGGAGACGGCTCCTTACTACCATGAAGATTTCATCAAACCATTGTTACCGCTCTTATACTACACTCGGGGATCTGCTGCCTTGTCGGTCGTTTTCGCCGGAGTCAAGTTGAATTATTAATACAGCAGCATTGGCAAGCCATAGCTATAACTCCTAATCTCGATCAATGAACTCTGTATACAACGTGTTTGAGCCTGTATGCTGCACCCATTAACAAATACCAAACACTGTCTCTACATCTTGGAAGTTTTTACAGTCTAAGTCATATCGGTCTTCTAAACTAAAGCAACCGTAATCTCTGAATTTAACAATATTGTCTTTCAAAATTCCCTTCAGTAAGAAATGGTGGCCATCTTCAAACCGTATAGCTATCTCAGTATTTCAACGCGATGTGTCTGGCTTCCGCGGTTAAAAAATAAAATCCGACTAATGAAATTAGGCCACCATCATAAATGCCAGTGAAAGATGAACTGAATACACGTTCAAGGATACATGGCGTCGTAAAAACTGAAGTCCATTCTATTTGAACAGGATAGCTTCATAAAAATAAAAATAAGCCTCAACATCTGGTCTGTAATTTGAAAGGCAGACTTTGGTCAATTTTGTAGTTTCAAAGATCAGATTAGGAGAGTTAAAGAGCCAAGAAAAAGGTCCATTCTTCCATCGAAATATGCGTGCAGATGGTAAAGTCGTCACTTTTGTGCCCTGCTTTAATATTCAACACGATCGCGCAAGCGCAGTGATACCCGTGCGAATGGCGCATCTTCAGACTCACAGCTCAAAGTAAAGCTGGGGACAGAGAGTAACTGAGAAAACCGGAGCGAGCATCTCTGCGGTAAAGTTCCTCGCATCGTAAATCCAAAATTCCGTACCATCGCACATAGCGGAAGGTCTATATCGAATACTAATTTATATCTCTGCTGCGTGTGCTAAATAAAAACAGTGACACTCTCACCTATCGATTCATAAAAATGAAGCGTTCACACATCTCCATATCTTTCACACATCTCTTCTTGTGTCAAAGTCCATTTGGCATGTCCTGTGCCCAACCGAAGCCAAGTTCGGCCACTCAAAAGCTGAAGATAGCTCGTTCAGTGCGAACCTCACCTTCTCCCAGCGCTCACTCCAAAGCGAGGCAGCCTAACAAGGTTGATTATTGAACTTTCTAGTAATTTCTATGTGGCAACCTTATACAATGCAAAAAATGACAAGAAACGCCAACCACAAAACTTTCTAACATGATCTTTAAATTAGTCTTTAACCCTTCCTCTTTCTTCTATAACTTCAGTTTTTATCGGTTATTTTCTTTTTTAAAGTAAACAGTAGTATTGAGAAATTAAGTAAGAAATTAAGATGTCCTGGGTGACAGTTATCTAATAATTAGAATCATAGGCATCAAAGCACACGAGTAATATAATTTCGTACAAAATAAATGCAGGTCCATCGCACTTTCCAACATAATCAACAGTATGTTACTCATTGCTACCATTCCTACCCCTTCCATCAAATATAACAAAAAGAAAAAAAACCCATACGAACTGAAGGATACTAGGCCTAATATATGGGTTTCCCAGCTACCTGCTTCAAACTAGGTTTGATTCATTGTGAAGTCATGTTTGACAAAGCTTCGGTGGTGCCTATTCAAAAACAACCAAAAAAAAAAAAAACTAAAAAAATGACAATGTATCTCAAGCTCAGGCATTACGCGAAAATGTAGAGAGAGAAAGAAGAAGAGAGGAGAGAGTGAGAGAGAGAAAGAGGGAGAGGGAGTAGGGCCAAGACAGAACCTGTGAGATGAATGAGAAAGGGGGGAAGGTTGTGGGGAAAATTTCACAGTGACAAAGCGATCAAGCAAAGATGAGAATAATCCTCAAAGTGTAAATTAAAGTTCACTCCTGCTCTAAAAACACTAGTCTAAACCAGGTTTCAGACACTAGGTGGATTGAATTATTGCTTAAATCACGTTTGTAAAAATATGAAATAATTTTATTTATGTTTATCTAGATATATTTTATTTTAATTGGTTTTACTTTTTTATTCGCATATAAAATTTCTTGACTTTCTCACATTATGAATCATTTAATTAATTTTCAATCAGTTTTAATTTATTTATACTTATTTGTATACCTCTTAACTCATTCATCTGATGTAATCTAATGATATATCGGTAATCATTCAAGGAAGTAAAGAAATACTGAACGATATTGCAACATGATAGCTACTGACAATTTTTGTTTTTAATTAAATTTCTGTATCAATTAAAAAATAATAATAATAACGATTAAAATATCGTTCATTTTGACAGTATTAATAAAAGTATCTGTACCAGAGACTGATAACAACGAAAGCCATTTTGGCGTCTTTTTCATTCATTTCAGTTTCATTAAAGTAGCAGGCTAATATTTTTATACGCAGCGATACTATGTAAAAGTTTTCATCGATAAGTAATAATCAACGATAACATAACGATAAGACGAACGTCTAAACGGTTAAACCAAAAAAAAAAAAATAAGAGGCCACAATAAACATATATCTTTATCAGTCCACCTAACTCGTATAGACGCCCTCCGTCATCGGTCTTTTCCATCCTCGTTCTGTGCCGACAAAGAAGAAATGTAGCGCCTATATCCCGGCAGACTAGTCTTTTTCACAACCGGGGAGCATTTGTCTTGAAGACATCTTTCAGCATTGCTGCATAGAGACACTGGTAGTAACAAACCAGCTACGACATCTGTCTGTGGTGGTGAAGGGCAGGGAACTCACGACGTTTCCCGGGAATAGACAGGTCTAGCTGCAGCATCCGGCACACAGGGTAGCTGTTTTATAGCCCTTCGTGAGCACACCTCATTAACATATTAGCAGCGCTAGGCCAGGGGCGTTTCCGCTGAGCGAAACACAATAATTTCAATTATATTGGCAGAGAGAGTGTCGATTAACACGACAATGTCTTTTGAAAGTCGATAGACTGATTTTGCACAAATGTAAACTGATCTACTGTTTGCGAAGGCGTTGCCAGACTAACATTATAATATTACTGACGAAGATCGAAACAATAATGACGAAGATGATAATAAACATGATGAGGATGATGAATATGACGATGGATAATGAAAGAGCAATATACGTTCAAACTGATTTTAGTGGAGAAGAGAAACGTCAACTAAAAAAAAAAAAAAAGAAAGAAATGAATATAAGAAATGGAAATTAGTAAAAAAATTAATAAGAGAAATGGAGAAGAAAAAGAAAGAAAAGGGGGTTGGGACAGGGGGAAGGGAGGGTTAGGGTCTAGTGAGAAGGAGCAATAGAGAAACAAAAGTTTCAATGCGTCACTGAAGGGGATAAAATATAAAAGGTGATGATAATAATAATGATAATGACGAAAATAATGATGATGTTTTATATAATAATGAAAAGAAAACAACGACTGAGAGGTGAATAAATTAGTTTCCGTGAGTAGAAAAAGGGGGCGGGGGGNGGGGGGGGGGGGTATAATTTGCAACATATCCACCCTAAGGATCGAAATATCCACTAATGTTAGATGAGGAACACACCGACAATGAAATCGGAGAGGTAAATGTGGGCTGGAAAAAAGTGTGTGT
>JAWQUT010000192.1:458794-515527 GCA_033807755.1 Ellobium chinense
TGTGTGTGTGTGTGTGTGTGTGTGTGTGTGTGTGTGTGTGTGTGTGTGTATTTGTGTGATGGGGCATTTATGTGTGTGTGTGTACGCTTATGGATGTATTCATATGAATGGGTGAGACTGAGTTGAGAGTGCGTGTGTTTGTATTAGTAGACATGCATGTGTAGATATGTGTGCCGGCGTGAGAGCCACATTATGAGAGACAAAAGTGTTGATGGATAATGATGATGATAATGATGGTGATGAAAAGGAGGGAGAAGAAAATTTTCGAAATACTAATGTGCACCCGAAATGAGGGAGTGTGTGGGGTTTTTTTTATTTTGGGGGAGGGGAGGGAAGGGATTGGGGAGGGATTGGCGAGAGAGAGAGACATGTATCGCAACTTTATGTCATATTAATTCCCTGTGCCGTAGCATGCCTTTTAATATTTTTTAAAGTATCGAAGTAATCAAACACTTTCATGGCTATGATAACATCATTTTATCTTTGTCCTTCATTTTATTTACATTTCCTTTTTTTTAATTTAAATTTCGTCACAACACCCTTTACACACTTTTCTGTGCCATCTGTTCAAGCTCACTATCATCCTCTTCCCAAAATTTTGACAACTATGAAACCCAAATTTTCATCTTGTCTCCCCTTTTGTTGTGGCTGTTCATTTGGCGGGGTGTATTGTCATGGTTGCTGGTGCCCGTTTGCTCGAATCTTTATTAATATTCATAATGTATTCACATCTTACATTTGTTCCTCTTCAAAAGTAGGCAATCCCAAGCCTATTTTAAAATAAATCCAAACATTTAAATTTTTTAGAACCATTTTAGCCACTAATCCAGGCACCCCGCGTTGTTTTTTGTTTGTTTTGTGTTATAAACTCTGATCCTATCTTCATCTTCTTTCATCGTTCATTCTCTATGAGCCACAAGCTCCAAAATATTAAATGCCTCTCCGTATGACTGGCCAGATAATCACGCATACAAAGGCTGACACATTAGAAGACAAGATAAACAGTGGTCACCGCATGGTAGATTAAAAACAAATCCACCCACATATCCATTCATGTTTACAAGCCCAGAAACTCAAACGTCTAATGCGTTTCCTTGTGACTGATAATTAGGCCAACCAACCAACCATGCATGCAAGGGCTGACACTTCAGAAAATAAACATTTGTCACCGAGGCATTAGCTGTAGTGTGAGATGTGAGAACGCCTTCTTCATACAATTATTTATAAAATCGTTTCCAGTTTCGCACACCAATCGCACAGTTACTCATGACTAGAGATTACTCGATTGTTTGTATCTTAACAAGCCAACTGATTTGTTCTTAGCTATGAACTGAAGAGTCCAACTATCATTATCAAGAAACCATTTTAAAAAATATAGTCTAGTCCTAATCCAAATGATAAACGTATAATATTTGCATTCATCTACGTCAAAATGTACTCTATAATGTACTCATAGTTTCTCCTCGTCTTCGAAGTATGGCGACGTAGAAACCAAACATTTTTATAACAATAAGGTCCACAGGGTTGTTTTTTTTTTATTTCATAAGGTGGCTACTTTTTCCTAAGCTCAATTTTGACCAGGGTCACTCGTATTGGTTTCCGGGCACAGAGTCCCGTTTACCCTTTAAACTAAGTTCCTGGAGCCACTTTTTTCACTTCGAGCACCACACACACACCTCTCACGTTTACTGTTGCTTTTGTTGCCACTGTTAAACCACACATACTCATGAACAAAAGCACAACTATAAATAAAACTCATACAGATATATAACAAAATAGAACTGTTGAATCCCTCGAACAGATGCATTGCTGTTACCTTTAATTTTTCTTTATTTTTACATCCTGTGCAATATGTTGCCGCTCTGTAATAATGTATCATAATTATGCGACAGTAGATGTACTGTCTTTGTTTCACATTCTTTTTTAATTGTGACATCTGTTCAGTGTGTTGAAAGCTTCAATTATCGATCTAAAGCTCACCTCGCATGCCATTCAATTGTGTTGGCAATATTTTGTCTCATAAACCAACTAACCAAGCAACCAACAAACAAACAAATAAATGAAGCCTACTCACACCTACCTATACAAACCCTCTCATATATAATTTTTTTTACATTTGTACACAGCATTACTAAAATGAAAGTAAAGTGGTTGAGAGAGGTGTTTGTACGGGTTTTGGACATTTACATAGTGTATATGCTTCTTTTTACATTCACAACACAACCCAAGCTTATAATTAAAAAAAGGGATAAAAAGAACCTATATATTCCCCTCCATCCTTTCCAAAATAAGCTTCGAATATTCGCTTCCCAGTATATATTATAGCTGCTATTAAGTCATCACTGGTGATTCTAGATGTAAGAACATTGATAATGTGGAGGTATTTTTTTTTCATTTACAACTACAAACATCACCCCCGCCCCCCTCCTTTCTACTGCACAGACCAATCCTCTGCATCATCCCCATTACTTCCACCTACTGTTCTGCCTCTGTTCTAGATTGTAGAGTGTAGATTGTCCTCATTAAAAGCAGCCTACATATCTTTCTTTATTTATCGCTAAACCCATCCTGAGACCGAAATACTTCAGCGAAAACAAAATAGAACATAAATATTCATTCCTGAAAGGAGTGGCCAAGACTAGGTGTAGACAGACGCATATTGGTAAATAATTTTTAAAAGTTCGATACTTTCAATCTAAATAGCTAATACTATCCCTTCAACAATCTGTCATTCTCACGTTCGTTCCTTCTCTCCTCCCTGTTTCTTTCTCCCAACAAAAGTCTCATTACTTCATAGAGTGACCTACCTTGTGTATATGTTCTCAATTTTTCCTGAATGACCATCCTTCCATCATCAGTTGTTACCATCATTATCATCAACATTATCATCAAACTGATGAAATATCATATTCAGGTAAAAGGAAACCGTTATATTGTTCCATATTTCTCGAGACTCGGGATTACTAGCGACCATATTTGTAGAAATCCAATTATAAGTCACTGAGCACATGGCAATAAAATAGTGTAGCCCAGTAAACAGCGTAATCTACATAGTATAAAGTATTTCAAGAGACTCCAGGCGTAACAATGTGGCATGTGTAGATCTTTTTATGTATGAGTGGACAGCGTATTGAGCTTGCATTTTGTCCAATGAAATAGAGTGCTATTAAAGTGTCAGTTATTACCATTATTATTATTATTATTACATCAACCACCACTATCATCAACACTTTTGAAGAATGCTTATTCAAAGAAGAATTCAAAGAATCACCACCAACTGACGCAAAGTGCAAAGGACACAAGTACACAACACAACCACCATCACTTCTGAAATTGTTTAATAACTAATTATCCATGAGAATATGATAAACAGAAAGCAACTAGCCCACACCAAGAGTACAGAAAATGCTCGGTAAATATGCATGAGAATTTAAGATGCATCCATATCACCTAGAAGCATAGGAGAACAACCTGCACAGCAGTAGAAAACACAGCAACAGTGCTGCTGCTGCTGCTGCTGCTGCAAGCTGTTCAGCTCGTCACATCTCAACACATCCCAACACCGCCACGGCCATCACCTTCACTACCATCACCACCACCATTACCACCATCACTAACATCGCCAACACTGCTACAGCCTTCCTGCTGAACATATACATCACCATCATCACAACCATCATCATAACCATCACCACCATCATCACCACCACTACCACCACCACCACCATCCAAAACAACAGAAATAAGCGCGCACACACACACATACACGATAACAAGAGCAGCAACAGCGTAGAAAAGGGCTTGTAAAACACTACCAAAAATTCTTATTAAATATTCGTGAACTATTGAGCCACATCATCACCATCAATATCATACTATCATTATCACCACCATCACCATCACCACCAACAACAACACACACATTACAACAGAAAGACGCACACCTCAAACTAAAGCACAGAAGACAAACATCTGCCGGGCAGCACCAGCAACAACATCCCAACACGCCAGGCTTCCACACAACTACAGTGCGTGTCAAGCTCTGTACGTCCCAAGTTATAACCAAATGTGTAAATATTCCAACTACGTTCATCTCATTTGATCATATCAAGTTATCACATTTCAGCACTGTCATAACTATTCTGGTTCGTCTCCGTAGATTGATTGTCACAATATTGTGTCAAACAACCACACGAGTAGAATATTTACAGTAGCATAGACTAGTTTACGTTCGGAGTATGGTTACTGTATTTCCAACGATTTTGTCATGTCCACATGTTCTGCGACGATCATTATTAATTGAGTTTAAATTGTTTCGCAATTCGTTGTGCATATGACATAAATTTGCATTAGTAATGAAATGTAAACCGATATACTATTGATACTATTGTAGCTTTGTGGGGAGGAGAGGCAGTGGAAAGGAGGGGGAGAGGGACGTGACAGATGATACGGACGTAAAACTGACGAACTTATTATTCATGACATGTCTGGTGTACATAACACACTAATAGATCTATTGCATCCACCAGGAGCTCTGAAATGGTATATGCACTCAAATTCCGAAAATGTACTCACGAGCTTATTACTGTGTTATTGTTATCGGTGGTATTATTGTTGTTGTTGCTGCTGTTTTGTTGTTGATAATGAAGATGAAAATGAAAAGAAGAACAAGTTCAAAGATATCCTTTCTAAGTTTCTGCTTTCTAACCAAAGTTTAATCTCTGAATATATTTTAATTTGCATGTTAAGAATGATGAGAATAAAAGATGAAGATGACGATGAAGATGATAATGATGATGATGATGATGATGTATCTAAGAAAACCTTACAAAGATATAATAAACTTGATAATAAATTGCACTTACAAAGCTCTCATATCAATAGACCTAATTTATAGATCTAAAATATCTATGCACAGCAGATATAAAAATATATTATATCTACAACAATGCACGTATACAATGGTAAAGTTTGAGAACTACTGTTCGAAGCAACCAAAAAAATATTTAAATAACTTTTATATATATATAAATAGATCTAACTATGACATCATGTCTACAAAGATGTACTAACTATACCTAAAAATGGTTTGAGAACCACCATTCGAAACAAAACACGTTTTAACACAATTATATCTAAATACATCTAACTACGACATTTTATTATATTTATTATTGTAATCATAAGGATCTGAGAATTACTATTTGAAACAACAAATAGCTTGGGGTGGGGAGGGGGATTTTTTTGTGGCCTGAACACACCTCGTAGAAGTCTCCAGTGAGACACATCTATCCTAAGAGAAACTAGGCTAGGGCAGGCCTAATTCCAGTCAACCTATCATAACAAATACTAATGAAATTATAACATTTAAGTAAAGTACTACGTAAGCCGTGGGCTACAGTAATAGCTTACTATTTTTCCCACTAGTAGACCTATATTATTGGCTTTTATACTTTTAGACTTAGACTACACATGAGGCTCGTTTTAATTCGATTAATTTCTTTAATTTTTGTGCCTATCACCAAGCCTATTTTAATTTGAACGAAAGCGTCCCATTTCATATAGATATTGATTTTATTTCCGTTGTGTGAACATGATAATGATGTTAATGATAGTAACGATAACAGAGGTTATGGCAAACTGATGATGATAATGATGACGATAACAATGGTAATAATCTTAACAACGATGATGAGAGAATGTATAACCCTGAACTTTCTCTTTGTCGTTAAAAGATAATTTCATGATGCTACTTAAAGTACAGTCCACTAAGAGTTATTTATCGTTTTGTTAGTGATACTGATGACAATGATAATGATGACGAAAGACTTGCTATTCAAATACGTAAGCGGATACCCGCACATTTTTTGCCCGCTAGATATGCTGCAGCTATATTCACTGACTACAGACATATGCCTACCCAGTTTTCTGTTGGAACAAATTGCCATGTTCGCTTTCATTACCTTCCACGTGTGCTGTCAGTTTCGTTCTTTTGTTAGAATAATGAATGGCCTGGAGAAAAGACACAAAGACCTAACTTCTGTCATAGAAAGTACGCCAGTTTTAGTTCGAAACAATTATAGCCCATGCCTTTTGTTGCTGAATAATTGACTAATGTTCCTAATATATATGTGTTCATTGCGTTTATAGCAACTCTTGTGGTGTGCTAATGATGTGCACGCAATGATAGTTCCCCCTTGTGTGTCTCCGGGTTCTGTTCAACGGCTGACGCCATAAGTTCAGGAAGTCATTAAATATGCATGGGGCAAAGGCCGGCTGGGGGGAGCATCAATGATACAATGATACGCCAGAAATTGGATTATAGCACGCAACGTGTCCTGGACATGGATGGATGAGCAAGGGAGAGAAACCGAGAGTGGGATGGGAGTGGAGGGGACGGTAGCGGTGGGAGAGGGAGAGAAAAGAGGAGTGAAAGAAAGACGGAATAGACGAGAGAGAGGAAAAAGATTTGGGCTGAGTGAACGGGGAGGGTGGACAAGGTATCTTCGTTTTCTTTTTTTACGTTCTAACACCCGCTGAACACCCGTTCTAACATATCCTTTATTTTCCCCGTTTAGCACCAATGAGCTACTTCTCTATTACTGTTACTAGTGTTAATCGTAAATAACATCCACTCTTAATACCTCTGACCTAACATGTCCTCGGCCTTAACCACCTCTAATAGTTTTGCAATAGACCGCGTGCGTACGTACTGAAGTTTGAATGAATTGAATGAATTCATAATACCAAAAATACTCTCCATAAAGCGCTCACAGCGATTTCACGGGATAACCGCCGTTTAAACACAAAATGCAAATTATTTCTATTATCAATATTACGGTAATTCGCTTTCCTCCCTTAAGACCTATTACACACACAGCCAACAACGTGCTTCCAGCCACCAGCATAACACACCTGCCAATATTGTTATTGGTGCTATGGCTTATCCACACACAGACATTACACCACACCTGTTTCCATAGCCTGATTCCATAGATCAACACACGTCAATTCATTTGTCTCGCAACTTTCAATTTCTCGAACATCTAGATCTAAGCCCATAAAACTTGCATAACCTGACATCTCCATTAGCGCCTTCGAAAGAAGTTTGAAGTTCTTTATTTGGGAGTAGTTCTACTGCTTAAAAAGAAAAAAAAAAAGATTAAAAAAAACCCAAACCACTAAGGCTCTAATAATCAGCATCTAATGATATGCATGAAGACTAGACTTATTTCTCCTAATAAAACACTTCCCGAATTAAACTAATGAAATACCGTATCGTGCGTTCACTTGTTGTTCCACTGCTAGTATATAAATATTAGTTATATAAATACATAAAACGAATATTGGTAATCGTTTCATAAAGAGTTAAAGCAATTGAAATGTAATTAAGGTTGTTCAGGGATTCATTGAGGTCAGAACTGTCATGTCGCCACTTAAATATTATAATTTTAATTATGTTCGCTCCCTTACCCAATCTATCAAATTACGAGAAACCCATACGCCATGTTGTAGCAAGCAGGAAATATAAGCTTCACCATAAACACACAGGCTCTTAAAACAAGTTCGTTTCGACTTTTAAGACTTCCGGATCACGAGAGCGTATGTTCAGCAATCTTGTTTTCCGTAGACTGCTTTTTGTTTTGTGTCTGTGTTATTCATTAAACCAGTTACATTTCATCTCGGGCCCTTAAGTTGAAATCTAACAAACTAAGCAATCTCATAATGTATTCGAGTTGAAATAACAAGTTACGAAGAAAAAAACACAGGAAAAATGGTACAACTGTTTACCAGACTACTGGATCATTTCGGTCTATAGATCACAGCTTCACCAATGTATATAATCTATTCGGCGCAACCTTTTACCTGTACTGTGTGTGGGTGCGGCATACATCAATACATTTTCAAAAATAATATGTTGCTAAATGTATATTTCATGTACTGTATATTTATTTATGTCAGCTGTGAAATACAAAGTCCTCATGATATAAATAAAATAGTATCTTATCTTACTTAGGTTAATATCGTACCTCATCTCAAAGTATTGTCTTATTTTCTTTCACAATGTATATCATAACTACTCTCATACACATAATGGGTTCGAGACTGTGCTAGACTACCACCACCTTGAATATTTCCACAAAAACAAAAAAAAAGTCATTGAATGATCCCACAAAGATTGTTTCTCGTTTATTCACTCTACTGACAAAATGGCGATGAAAGTTTCGATATCCGTTTATGTTTGTTTTTTTCCTACCCATTCCCTAACGTAATGACTGGAGCTCCTAACTAAACCTATTAAAGCAACACAATAGTAAAGAGCCGTAATGAATGTGCTTGTTCTAGACTGAGTGCTACGGTGCTACTAACTCGAACGCATTTCAGAGACGACAGACGAGCACAACAACTTACATTTAAAAGACCGTCAGGATGATACTACACACTACTGATATCTGTAAACCTATCATCTACTTTTATGTGGCCAGATAACGTAGACCTATATCATGACTTTGTTATATTTGTACCGAGTGCAACAGCTTACAAAAGAAGCGCCAGTATAATATTAGTTATGATATCGGTAAGCTGATCATCTACTTTTATGCAGCCAAATCGCGTAGATCTATAAAATTATTATGTCATAATTATACCGTGTGTCGTCCCATTGCCACTGTAATAGCCTACATTATTCTCCCATGTACCACAGCTGTGGTCTCGGTTTTTCCGTAAAATAAACCTGTTACACGAAATTGCAGAAAAAACGTGAACAGGATGAGTAAGTCTACATCCATTCCCCCATGGCTTTTCAGTTATTTTGTTAATGTTTATCACCTGCAGAGCAAGATGATGAAACTAAGATTTGTAATCCTTACAATATTTTAGTGCTAGCAAACGTGATCTCATATAGTCTACCCAAACATTTTGCAGTTATAATAAATTTTGATTGGAACGGCCGATAGTTTAAAGAAGGCACGGGTAGAAGTGTGAAGTATGTATTGTACAAAGCTGAAATCAGTGACTATCAACATGGATAGGAGATATATGTATGTTGTTCTGACTACGTAGGCAATAATTTTATGGGATATAAATGAAAATAAAATGCCTTAACAAAACCATGATAACTACAGCTTAAAGACACATCTTGAAATTTAAACTGGTCATCTTGTTCTTTTGATTCTTAGTTGCAAGGGCTCATACTAATTCACCCAACACCTTTGTTTACAGCATGGATTGAAAAGTAATTGAGAGCTTGCGTATTAACGATGGGATCTCTTTGTAACAATAAACAAAAAAAAAACTACACTAACTCTGCATGTTGAACGCTACTAAGGATGCATTCATCATGAATGCACTAATGTAATTCTTACGATGATAAGAGATCCTATCATTAATGCACGAGCCCTCAACGATCACAGTGATCTGTATCTCCTCAAATATCTTCATGCTATTTTACCACCTCATCAGTGTTTCAGGGCATTTGTTAAGAGTTTGCTAAGGATTATTATAGTAAGCAAAAATGTCGATAGCTCCAACATAATTTTCCATTCCGATACAACGCTAAGGGGCAGCCATTCAGCCAAGCAATCGGTATCTACATGTCATAATTATATAACAGTAATATGAGAAGAATAATAAAGATTTTACCTCTGGTGTTATATTATTCGAAACTAAGGCAAATCGCTCAGTCTTCAAATATGTGAGGTTTGCAGTATTTTCTTTCAGACAATTTTTCACGATTTAAATACAATGATGGAAACAAAAAACAATGTCACACATTTCAGTCATGATAAATCAAACTTCTTTATTTTCATTTCAGAACGTATCAGTATATAGATGCAATATATCACATTATATCAATACAGAAACAAGAGTTCACACTTTACTGTAAGACCACTATCACAACCCAAGTCTATAACAAAATCATTAGCACTATTTCGAGACCACAAAGTCATCATAGTAATGGAAACTCATATTTCATCGGTATCATAAATATTTTGGCTACCCCCTACCTGCTAACACCTTCGTTTTAGTTCCACTACAGTCTAGTCCCATGTGACAG
This sequence comes from Ellobium chinense, assembly GCA_033807755.1. NCBI lineage: Eukaryota > Metazoa > Mollusca > Gastropoda > Ellobiida > Ellobiidae > Ellobium > Ellobium chinense. The sequence continues at coordinate 468,852 of JAWQUT010000192.1, forward strand.
GACAACACGCCCAAGGAATATTTAAAACAGTAATTCAATAGATTACTGTTGATTTGATCGTCATTTTGCCTTGATATCATTAACTCCACAACATCACCCTTAACACACCATCGTTCTACGCCATTCCCTTTTCAGCAGTGTTCTACAATACAACTACAACAATAACAACAGCAACTATTACCACTGTAACGACTATTACAACAAGTATTACTATTTTCTATATCCAATTCCTACTTTTACAACAACTGGTACTTCTACTAACATTACTACTGTTACTACTACAGGGACAACGACGACTATTATCACCACCATTACTACTACTTCTGCTACTACTATTACTACTACTGCCACTACTGTTGCTGAAATCACTTCCTTCTGTTTGTCATCCATCACTTCAATCACCACTATTCTTACTAATTTTACTACTACTAATACTATTAGTTCTAACTACTACTACTACTAAAACTGTGCCTAAAAGAGCAAAATGCCAGGTATGTGAATATTTTATGATGAAATATATAAATACAGAAAATATAGAAATATATCTAAGTAAATAAAGTTCAATATATTCATATAAATATACTTGTATATAAAATTCTACTAACTTTGGCGATATAATTCCAGTCCGAGTTTTTGACTTGACCAACCCTCATGGGATGTTGATTTAAAATGCAGCTCGTATCACAGTAATCACATTCGTGGACTGGCTAGTCTGTGTGTATCTTCAACAAAAACAAGATCACCTATGTTATTAACATCAACATTGACCCTAGATCTCTCTTTTTTCCTGCATTTTAAAGTAAAACTAGACCTTAATATATTTATCAAGACAGTGTTCTTGTTGATGTTTTTGTTGTTGTTGTTGTTGTTGTTGTTGTTGCTGCTGCTGCTCTGCTGCTGTTGTTGTTGTTGTTGTTTGTGGGTATTCATCTGATGATGCAGAGGCAAGGGTATTAAAAACAAATTTTTCTTGTGTTCCCTATTCCTCTTTCCTCTGTTTCTTTCTTCTTTACTCTAATGACCCATGCAAATGTCCTCAGCGTTACTATATTCATTATGAACTCATCATCGTCATCACCCCATCACCATCAACATCACCGTCATAATCATCCTCACCATCATAAAAGTCGCCATCATCATATTTTTGTTCACGAATGTAACTGTTTTCACTCATCTATATTTATACTATTTGCATCATATTATATAAAGATATCTTTAGCTATGCTTTGACTGATGCTCAAAACAAAACAAAAAAAATCTTAAACTTTGAACCTTTACTTTGTGCCTTTCCCCCCCCCCCNAGTGTTCTACAATACAACTACAACAATAACAACAGCAACTATTACCACTGTAACGACTATTACAACAAGTATTACTATTTTCTACATCCAATTCCTACTTTTACAACAACTGGTACTTCTACTAACATTACTACTGTTACTGCTGCAGGGACAACGACGACTATTACCACCACTATTACTACCACTTCTGCTACTACTATTACTACTACTGCCACTACTGTTGCTGAAATCACTTCCTTCTGTTTGTCATCCATCACTTCAATCACCACTATTCTTTCTAATTTTACTACTACTAATACTATTAGTTCTAACTACTACTACTATTAAAACTGTGCCCAAAAGAGCAAAATGCCAGGTATGTGAATATTTTATGAAATATATAAATATAAAAAATATAGAAATATATCTAAGTAAATAAATTTTAATATATTCATATAAATATACTTGTATATGAAATTCTACTAACTTTAGCGACATATTTCCAGTCCGAGTTTTTGACTTGACCAACCCTCGTGGGATGCTGAATTCAAATGCAGCTCGTATCACAGTGATCATATTCGTGGACTTGCTAGTCTGTGTATATCTTCAACACAAACAAGATCACCTATGTTATTAACATCAACATTGACCCTAGATCTCTCTTTTTTCCTGCATGTTTAAAGTAAAACTAGACCTTAATATATTTATCAAGACTGTTGTTGTTGTTGTTGTTGTTGTTGTTGTTGTTGTTGTTGCTGCTGCTGCTGTTGTTGTTGTTGTTATTGTTGTTGTTGTTGATGATGTTGTTGTCGTTGTTTGTGGGTATCCATCTGATGATGCAGAGACAAGGGTATTAAAAACAAATTTTACCTGTATTCCCTATTCCTCTTTTCTCTGTTTCTTCCTTCTTTATTCTAATAACCCATACAAATGTCCTCAACGTTTCTATAATCATTATGAACATCATCATCGTCATCACCCCATCACCATCACCATCACCGTTGTAATCATCCTCACCATCATAAAAGTCGCCATCATCATATTTTTGTTCACGAATGTAACTGTTTTCGCTCATCTATATTTATACTATTTGCATCGTATTATATAAAGATATCTTTAGCTATGCTTTGACCGATGCTCAAAACAAAAACAAAAAAAATCTTAAACTTTGAACCTTTACTTTGTGCCTTTTTTCCCCTTTCTTCCTGTGGTGTTTCTGTTATTCCCCAACCCCGGTCCAACCACTTTTATCTCTACCGCTTTCATCACCACCACACCAGCAACAACAACAATGACTAACAGCAAAAACGACAACGCCAACATCCCTCACGAATAGATTCTATAGTAGTCAACACCGTGACGCACGTGTTCTATTCTTGAACCTTAGATTTACGGTTGGCGTCAGTTCTCAGCCAGTCTTCTCATACATCAATGTTAAAAACGTCTACTGTTTTTGCTGCATATGGTGCTCAAATAGTCGTAACAATATGGTGCTTCCTTAAATCGGATATTTTTTAATCTGTTCTGTGTGGATGATCTCATATTACAGGTTTTTACCTCCTCCTCACCTTTTTGTTCTAATTATTGTTTACAAAATACCCTGGTTTACTTTTGCCAAAAACAAATAGCCTTCTGGCAATGACCCAGGGTGGCAGTTTAGCTATGGTGATCATCATCGTATTTTTGTTCATCATCATTTTCATCTTCCACACCAACATCATCGCCAAAAACAATAACCCATTCCACCTCTACAGCAACAGCTTTCGCTGTAGATAATTTCAGTTCCAAAGTACTGTCACTGTCACTTTATCATGGCAAAGAATACCGTTCACTTGTATTGAATGTTAAGCATAGCTCGATAACTTTACGAATCCAACAAAAACAGAAAAAAAAGGACACAAAAGCCTTTTCAGGTTAGGAACTGGCAGAAAATGATGCAATTCATACTTATTTGATATGATATATTTCGGAGAATATTATAATTTAATTTTAAGTTCATGTTACCACTAGAGCTCTTAATGTAACAAGTATAGGTACACTAGTGTTCTAACTGCAACACCGTCACTGTTTGCATAATGTACTAGCTCCACCATAAAAGCACAATCATTACCATTACATCACTTGAGGAGTTGGGCATTAACGATGGCATCTCCTACCATCGTAAGAATTATGTTACCTTCACATGTTGAACGCTACTTAGTGTGCTATCAGCACCCATGCACTAATGAAATTCTTACAATGCTTAAAAGATCTCATTGTTAATGTGCAAGATCTCAGTTATCATAACATTCCTTTAGGCTTCATGACTATGAACTGCTATAACTCTCACGACCATTAATTCTATCACTACTATGGCACTAAGTCTGATATTGTTACTATTATTATCACTGCAGCCGCTACTATTAATACTATGTACTATTTATCATTCATCCTATTTTTACAATCACCATGCTTTCATTACAAAATCGATTACTAAAAAATGCTACTACTAGTACTACTTCGACTATGTGCCCTTACATTTATACTATTGCTGTTCCTATCTAGATCTACTGCTGCAGCAACGCATTACATTAGCTCCACCAAAATGCACACCACCATCTCCACGTACCCCATGCTTTCCACGACATAAATAAGACCAAATATTGCAGTGTTATCGATACTGTATCATTTCATCACTTTAAGCTTATTGTTCTCTTTTAACATACCACATCTTCACAACACTAAACAAATTCATCATCATATCAACAAACAGTCACTATCACAGCATCATCATCATCATCAACAACAACAATTTGATAATGCAAGAAATAAAGTCTCTAAAATGATATCAGTGACGAATTTTAATATAAAACAAAGATAAGATGAGATACCAAACAACCAAAAAAATCATCACAGTAAAATATTTCACCAAAATTATCATCTCATCACAAAATCAGAAGCCGTTGATACAAAACTCCCAACTTCATAACTAAACAATAGAGTCACAACACCGTCCCCATTACGGCAACACCTCTGGGGACATTAGTTCAACACAATTAGCATCATTACATTCACGCTTCGTTAGCAATATCATTGTAAGCCTCCATGCAGCACCTATACAATCAATATTATAACAACGCCATGGTGTCGCCCATGTTATCGCTAATAACACCGGTGCCACAGCACCACCATCGGTTACACACTTGTCACCACAATTTTAACGTCAACGGTTATATTACTCTCATAAGTCTATTGTCACCATCATCATTTGAGAGCTTTCGCATTAACGATGAGATCTCTTTTCATTGTAAGTTTTACAGTAACTCTGCTTGCTGAGAGCTACTTAATGTGCATTCGGCACGATGTACTAATGTAATCTTTAGGATGAAAAGAGATCCCGTCGTTAAAGCGCAAAGTCTCGAGTATTGCTTTCATAAGTCTATTGTTACTATCATCATTAGCATTCTAACCATGCCTTAACCTTGTCATCTTACAGCACAGCATAATGATTACAGCACCGCTAACTCTGGGGTTACTGCACAGCGTGCAAAGTCACTGCGGCACTGTCATCACCATTTACTAGAAGATATACGGCTGTAAGTAACATACTACTAGCATACCAATAGCAGCACTATATTTTTTTTTCTGGAAGCATCACTAGTACAATCATAATTATGGTAATCATAATTTATACTGCTAACTTAATTGTCCTAGCGCCTCATCTAACAATAATACCCTTATCAGGATGCATGCAGCTTTCCATTTTGTGTAGGCCTACCACAGCCTTGTAAAGTTAAATGAGAGCTTGCGCATTAACGATGTGAATTACATTAGTGCATTGGTGCTGAATGCTCCCTTTAGAAGCGTTCAACATGTAGAGTTAATGTAATTCTTACGATGTCAAGAGATCCCATCGTTAATGCACAAGTTCTCAAAATATCCTCTCATTCCCAAGGTTCCTCCTACGTCACAATAATGTGTCCTCATATCGTTAATGCACAAGTTCTCAAAATATTCTCTCATTCCCAAGGTTCCTCCTACGTCACAATAATGTGTCCTCATAACAACACACTATGACGCCATCGTTGTATCATCACCATTTACACTATCAAAATAATGATATTGATAACATCCATGTGATAACAGCACTGTCAATTCCATCATCATAGCACCACTAACTTCATTATCACAACACCACTAACATCACTATAATAACACCACCAACATCACCATCATAACACTTCTAACATCCCCATCGTAACATCTCTAATATCGTTTTGATAACACTTAACATCCTTACCACACTACTACTAATATTACTGTCATAACAACACTAATATCATTACCACAGCATCACTAACATCCTAACCACACTCTCACTAACATTACCATCATAACACCACTAGCATCATCATCATAACATATCTAATATAATTATCACAACACTTCTGTCATCCTTACCACAACGCCATCAACTTCACCATCATCACTACATTAATATCACTACTACACCGCCAATAACATCCTTACCACAACATCACTAACGTCACTATCATAACAACACTAACATCATTACAACAACACATCTATTACCACCATCATAATACCATTAAATCATTACCACAACACCACTAACATCATCATCATAACACCACTAACATTGTTACCACAGCACCACTAACATTACCGTAATAACGTCTCTAACATCATTTCCATAACAACACCAACATAACAATAACTCTATGAACTCCACCATTACAACAGCACTAATATCACAACACTACGAACATTTTCATCACAACACCACTTTCATCAAAAACACCACTTACATCAATACACAATCAATATCACGATTACAACACTTTTAACTTAACTACTAACATTATCATCAAAACAGCACAAAAATCACCAAGACAAGACCACTTACAACAGAAAACGTCCAATAGCAATAAAGAAAGAAAGAAAGAAAGAAACTAGAACAGCACTGACATTTTCATAACAACTGCACTGACCCCACCATCAGTTCACAAATAATTCTTACAAATTGGGATCATCATAATTATCTACAACGCCTCATTCAAGGAGATTGTGTCACTTAAACGTGTCTTTATTAGAAAGAAGTTTTTTTTTATTGTTTCGAATTTAATTATCATTTCTTCCCATCTAGAGATAAAAACAGATGTGCTGAGCAAAACAGTGGTAGGGTCAGGGCAAATTAATATGGGGAATAAAGTGTAAGACAGAAACCTGAATGATAGGGAAATGAGAGCTAACATAAAATGAAAAACAGTCCTTAATTGTATTGAAGTAATCTTAAAAACTATACTGCTAAAATAATGTCTCCTCTTCACAAAAAGCTAAGAATCTAACAAATCAGCCCAGTACAAAAGCTAAGGGACAAAAAAGACCCCAGGTATTAGTAATTAACAATAGTATTAGTGATCAAATCCACTTCCTTCGCACAAATTTTTATTTATAAAAGTTATTTAAGAACAATGAAAATTCTGAGAGGTAGGCTTTTTTGTAGACGTATAAAATTCTAACCAGGCGATAATAGCCTTCTCTCTTTGTGGTTGTTGTCATCATTGCTGCTGTTGTTGTGGTCGCGATATTTTATTATGCCATGGGGTGTTGAAGCTGCATAAAGACCCATGGAGACAGTAAAGCCCTTAATAATTATCTGTTTTCACTGGTCATATCTCTTTCTAGTAAAGACTTAAGGCCGCCAGTTTTCGACATTATAATAGCCCCCTAACTTAATTCAAACTCAAAGCCTCGTGAAACCTGCGTAAAAATTTGAGCCCCAAAGTCCACAAGCATCTATTAATGTCATTCGACCACCGTACCGTATTAATTTTTGAACACTAGAACAATACAGCTAGTTACCTAATTAGGGGTCCAACTGTTGCATGGGAGTCATGGATGAATTCGCTTCCAAGTGAAATTTTGAAAAGAAAAATCAATAATTTTCCAGTTCGGAGGCTGTGACTAAGTCAGCGAGTGAGTGAGTAGGCCGATGAGGGAGGGAGGGCAAGAATGGATGAGTGAGTGAGTGAGTAAGTGAATGAATAAGTGAGTGAGTGAGTGAGTGAGTGAGTGATAACCAAGTAAGTGACCGAAAGACCGAGTGCATGAGTGAGTGAGTATGTGAGTGAGTGAGTATGTGAGTGAGTATATGCAGAGTGACTGAGTCAGTTAGTCAGTCATCCAGTTATTCCCTCAGTCCGTCAGTCAGTAAAAGAGTGGGCAAGTGCATGTGTGAGTCAATGAGTGCAGTAAAAGATGAATTAGTGAATGAATAAGTGGGGCGGGGGGNGGGGGGGGGGGGAAGGGTTATGAATGAGGGAAGAAATGAGTGAACAAGCAAACTAAGAAACAAACAAAAAGAGGCAAAACTGTGAAAGTGAGTAAATAATTTTTTCTCTCCCCAGGACAATAAGTAAGAACGCGTACAAACTCACTGACATTATACAAATCTATGTTAAGACGGCCAAGCTCAAGTAGCCGAAAAAAAAACAACGATTTGTTTTTTTCCAAATATCACAACATTTAATTGCACTTTAATTACGAGAATAGCCAAGTTATCTCTTTTCAGATACAGCCTATCTGCTCTTCTTTTAAAACTACAACACATTTACAACACAAAAAAGGACACTTTCTGTCTGTCTATTCATTTTCAAATATCACAATGTTTTGTCAAGTAAACTGAAGCGAGACGAGAATGGCCAAAACTGAACTTTACAAATATTTTCTTTTTTTTCACATCTTGATTTTGCAGCTGCAATTTTTTTAATTTCCGTCAAAGTGAAGTGACACCAATTTTATATTTTGCTCTTAAACGGATGCAGAGATCTATCCCTACATCCATCTCTCCTTCCCCTTCAAGACAGCTAACCATCCCCATCTTTAGGACCTGCATTAAGTAAACTATTATGGCCGTTGTATGAAACAAAAGCACCTCCTTACAACATCATCATTAATTCTTAATTATGGGACAGGTGTAAAGAAAAAAATTTCAACCTCTGCTTGTGCACAGAGTTACAGCAACGATAAAACGTTATTTAGAGCAGCTATTGAGGCAACTGACACTATCTGTTCTTGCAGCATCGTGAGCAGACTGCATAGGCGTGGCGACTATTCGAGAAACGGGTGGTTTACTGAACAAATCGATCTCAATGGGTAAGTCAGATATGGAATGAAGAAGGAAACACAAGTATCGTTGATGTAGACTATTAATTGCAAAATAATAGAACGGGGAGCCTATTATAGATTATGAAAATAGAGTTATCGATGTCTGGATGGAGGGATGGGCCGGGCAAAGGGGAGGGGTTGAGGTGGGAGGGAGGAAACAGGAGAGTGATATTGGGTGACTTCTCCATGTTTTGTTTTGGCGTACCAATTTGGGTGTGGGAGGGACTGATTTCAGGTTCACCTGAGATCCATTCTATTCGTAAACAAATCCAACCCACCTATTCACATCCTGCTCCTTCTCCTACAAACCTGTTCTTATGTATGTGTGTAAGTATGAAATTGAGTGTGGTGTGTGTGGGTGTGTGTGGGTGTGTGTGTTTGTATAGAAGTTCTTGTGTGTCAGTGTGGAAGGATGAAATGGAGGGTATCTATCATCTATACCGAGTATGAGGTCGCAAATTTCTCCAGATGAAACCATGTGAAATATGACCATTTGGGATACGAACATTTTGCCTATTTCAAATGATATGTTGGTATAAGTAATTTCTCCTTGTCGCTTCCATGCGGTGTTTCAGACTTGGATGGGGGTTCTCTGAGAATTTATGAGTGAAAGACAGAACGTGATATCGTGTGAAAATGAGAACTAAAATTAATATAAAAAGCCAACACCGGTTTGACAGTTTGTGACACTCGAATAAGATTCCACTCTTCCTCTTCTTGTCTCTGTAGTATCTGTTTGCTTGGGGAGATCCTTTATTAAGCTCCTTCTTTGTTTTTCTTGTCTCCTTTCTATTTATTTCCTGTTTACTAAAAGTGGGAGGGAGAACAAGGGCCATTAGGTTGACACCAGGCTCGCAGTTTGTTACTGCTTGCTGTAAGAAGCGTCGTATTTGCTTGGAATACCAGCATTATAGTCTCAGAGCTCTATTCAGCGTCTCCAAGCAAAGTCTTCTGCTCCAAGCAGAGGAAATCAAGGTACTTTAAGAATATATGAGGTAATGACAGATATCTCAATAAAGACGTTTTTTTCTTCATTCTATTACTGTTTAATTTTATTTTACTCCCCTCTCTGTTACAATAAGTTTCTGTAGCGTATTGAAAAGTATGCTCATCCAAGTAATATTTGTACCGATCATCGTTTTACTCGGTGCTGTGTGCAAAGGAAAGTCAGACTACTATATTATTTTTGCTTCTGTTATGTTGTCATCGCACTGACAAAGTGACAGAAAACAGAGTAAACCATAACGGAAATAATTAACGATTAACTCTAGACCGGAGAAAGTCATCAAATACCTAAAGTAAACCTTTATAGTCAACACAAGCGTAAATTTCAATTAAAATCAACATTTTCCCGTTTTCAAGTGTTTCAGCCATACTAAAACCCCTATCTGTCCTCGCATAAGAAATTTTTTGACAGTCACCTAAATTACGGCATAGATGCAATCAACTTATCAATGCCAATTTATGAATACTAACACTATCATGACAAAACTGGGCTTTCTAGTATCATATTACAAGATTCCTTAACTGTAGCAGAAATGACATTATTTGCAATCCACGATGTTTGTTGTTGTTGTTGTTGTTGTTGTTGTTGTTGTTGTATAATGTACCTGCATGATGTCCATTGGCAGAATGAGAGGTAAATATACTCAAGGATAGAGTATACAAATATGTCAGCGGCAATATGAAATATTCTGGCTTGCAAAAACAAGAGGGCCATGAATTATTTCAGATCTAGTGGCTCAAAAGTTTGATCTTAAGTGCCTGCTCCGTGTATGTCTGTGGACATTTTTGTATCGTAAAAAGCGCAATCAGGTTAAAAATACAACAACATACTATCAGTCAAACTTTCATATCTTTTGACGGCATTTTTCTAACTCTAATTCCGACACTAGTTCATCTGCAGTCAGAACAAGAGGCAAAACATGCATTTTTTATCTCTCTTCATTCAAGTCTTATATATAACGTTTAAACTAATCCTCCTATCTATAAGAGTAAACCAATGCCATGTTGTTGTTTTTTTAACTGCGGATATACCGGAAGTTTATAGTGCCATCTTGAATGACGTATATAAAGCAGCGATGATACAGATCCAGATCACAAAGGCTTGAGTCTAGATGCAACAAAGGCTGTCGCATTCTGCTACTCTTTGATGTGCCCGCGGTTTAATAATTTGGGTTGGCGGACGATGCCTCGCTAAAAAATATTTCCCTGCATGTGGCGTTATGCTCACATGATCGAGGAACGTTCAGTTCTTACGCTTAGACGTCTAGTGTATTTACGTACTAGCAAATCGTATCATGACAGCTGAAAAAAAATGCAGAGGAAAATTGCCGCAGAGCTCGCTTACACGAATTACGTATTCTTTTTTCTTGAAAGCAGAACGATGTTTCTACTAAAGATTCGAACAATTTTCCTGAAGGAGCGTAAGTAAGAAATGTGTATATTTATGTGTATTAGAGATGTGCATGCAAGGTTAGGTCACTGTGTCACAGGGTCTAGGCTTTACCTTCTTATATGTTTCAGAAATTCTTGTTTATGTCGTTGCCAAGCCTAGGTCTTGTCCTCATTACTGATCGTAACAAAATGGTCATATGAAAGCTAAGAAGAACGGTTTGCCTAAAACAGCATTTAAAAGCTCAGGCTATCTCCCGTGAATGTACATCTTTTGCTTTGGTATTAATTTACAGAGACCCCAAAGTGTCCTCAGATTTGAGATATTTTGGTTTGACTAGTGTTTTAGCGATTTCTGTTTTCAGGCCAAACTAGAGGCTGCACAATAGCATATTTGTCTTTCGCGACGTACTAGTGGGGTCATTTTCGCTACTACATGTGAGATTTCTTCTTAGATGTAGGTCACGTTGAGGCTTTTATCATGTAGACTGTGTGAAGATTTTTTGAGCTGTTTTTGATGCCTGACGTTTCAGGTAAATTTGCTTTTGGCTAGTCCGAAAGAACATATGAGCCACTGATTATTTTGGTAGCAGAGAAATACTTAAAATGTCTGTTTTTGATAAACGTAATTCCTTGCTTCGAGTGACTAAATTCTCGACCTAAAATCACTGCTCATGTAGCTTTTTTTTGTGAGTTTCTTGTAAACAATGACCAAAATATACAGTGCTAGAGACTTTTCAAAGTCTAAGCCGAAGTTCATCCCCTCACTGTCTTAAGAGTAAATCGAAAATTAGATGCAGGTATTGTATGTCATTATTACATCTGTGTATTTTTCAAAGGCAATTTAAACTATAGAATACCGTACTTCATGAGGTTTTAAAAAAAAAAGGAAAAGAGTCCTTTGCTTAAACGTGTTGTTGTTGTTTTTTTCCTTCGCTAATAAAGCTCGTTTAAACCAATTCCCAAATAAAACAACCACCTGTCTAGACAAGGTACAGGAATAGAATGCTGCAACAGCTTAGACTGTGCAATGTTTCTTTAACATAATGTGCCCTATCTGCCACTGATTATCAAGTAAGGCTCCCATGCCAGAAATATCACATCAGGATGGCCTTATAAACGTATGTTTCGCATTATGTATTTGCCTTAAGCAAGGAAGAGCCCAATTACAGGGAGATCTATAGCCAGCAAAGACTTCAGAGGAAGTGAACTGCCAGATGGTTACCTTAATTAAAATTTTAACAAGCTTTTTCTGAATAATATGGAAGACAAAATTAGGTCATCCTCTGTACAAGATTGTGATCTTTAACAAAACTTTTGATGTTCAATGCTGTCTTTTTTATGGAACAAATTCATTTGTAGTTCTAAAAACGAAATTGAATCGCCCATTGTATGAACATAAGACGTTTTACAAAACTTTCAAAGATGTCCTTTTATGGAGCCAATCCCTTTGTAGTGGATAAGGCTAACACTACTATTGTGCATGCATACAAAAATCTCTTCACTAGGGATATGATTTGATAAAGATAATAGGATCAACGGTGGAACGAGGAAACATGGGTGTGAAGGAGTCACTTGTGTACAGTAACTTACGACAGTATGAACTGAATGGTGTATTTGCTATCGGACCATCCAGATCTCCATAGGACTCATTGTGTACTATGATTCAGGCAAATGTCTTAAAAATATGTGTATTTGTTTATGCCTGTAATGAGCTGGAAATAGAGGAGTGGTAGGAAATGTGCCTGTCTGCTGTGACAATTGTTGGAGGTCAGCATGACCCACTAGACCGGACTGGACATGGGAATCTTCAGAAAGCTTTGACAATGTGTGGATGAAGGCTGGACTATATAGGAGCATACTACTAACAAACGAACCACCACCTATAGTTATTGTGCAAACTCATGGACGTCATTAGTATCTAATAGCAAGGCATGGTCAGAGATCCCTCGGAGATGCAAGAAAGGAACCACAGGGGATTCCAGACGGTGATGTTGAGGCAAGACATAGCAACACAAGGCAAGAAATAGTAAACTGTTAGTGTTATACGTAAAGAGCAGTTCAATTGTGAATAAAGCCATGAGAATCAGTTGATCGGTTGGTTGAAAATCTGGCATCTAGGTTATACAAACATACACATTCACTTGTCTCTAGTTTCCTCAACACCTTTGGCTCACATCTATACACATCACATCAAATCAAATATAGAAAGATCTCTTTAAGGTCTATGTTTGTCTTGCAATCAGCCAAAATAAGGCTTATGTCGATAGGTTAGGATCTGAGATGTCAAGCTCTAAAAGGAATTTATGTGCAAAATAGTCGTGGGGCATAATGAAAGTTGTACATCGGTATAGTATAAAAGCTGTACATCTTGGGATGGCATCCTTCTTGTCCCCGTTTTTATGCGGAAAGAAGCTGTTCCCAATAGCTTTAATTTTGATTTTCATTTGCTTTCCCCAGCTATCCTTGTGCGTCTCAATTCTTTCACTTATTGTGGCGTTTGCTATTACATTTCCATACTCCCATCTTCCATTTGCTGCACCTCGCCTCCCACCCTCACCAAAAGTACTAATTTCATAAGCAAATGGTCAGTAATTGTGGATAAATTTGTGTCTTCGTGGGGCATATTATATGAATTCTATGTTATAACATTGTTCTTAAATCGATAAGATAGTGATTTTTCCTCATAATTTTTTTCTTTACATGGAAGTGATTCCCCTCCCCCTTCAAACACTGATGTAAGGCTAGGATTCTGCCATCCACAGATGATTTTATCCGATAGAAGTACACACATTAAACCTGCATGTCATGCCAATAACTTCATTAAGCCGAAAAGCGACTTAAGTCTCATTTTGATTGGCTGCATGGTATTAGTACTACTAAAAGCATAATTGTAAACTGTAGAAGTCCCTAAATTTTACCATTGATACTAAGTAAATTTCACTACACATACTAAAATTCGACCACTGATGACGCCCGTTCTTCGAAAAATCCATTTATTGGGATTGCTATCAGCGATTTATGTTACGTGACTTAGGTCAACTGACAAGAGACAACAAAGAGCACCGTGACTTTAGACCTGTGAACTGTGACCAAGAAAAGTAAACCAATTTTTGTTTTAGCATGTTCATAACAACGACTGGCGTTTACATGAAGCATTACAAAGAATAATTTGTTTTTTTTAAAACATAATAATATAGACGTTCTACAAATAGAATAACAAGGGCTACCATGTGACGTAGCGTTGATGAAAAATATGGCATGTCAAATTTCGTGGGTATAGGTGCCTTTGCAATGAAGTGCATCATCTACTTGAAACGCGTCCTCTTACGTTTTATTATACATGTAGAATGATGATGTCTTGTAGTGTGTCCAGCAGTGAGTATTTGGGTCAGTGAAATACCCTGATTTTTTTGACAGTCGTTGATGATCACATTTGTACATTGGCTGATGGAAACTAGGGAAGGAAGGATATGCCCAGACAAGAATATCTAAAATGGACAGTGGCAAACTGATTGAAAAATACCATTAGGCACTCTCTCTCAACTGTTTGCAATGCTATGACGTCAAACATTGTTCTTACAATAATTGCGAAGATACATGTTAGAAAGAGGAAGTGGCTGACAGTTCTCACCTTGACACCCATGCGAATAATCAGATTATGGCCTCTACTTCGTATTAGTGGGCTGAACATTAATTTGCCAAGAATGAGTTTAATGGCCTATGTTTATAAGCTAATCTTCGCCGGGATCAGCAAGCAAATTTCATTCAAAATATGTAAATCTTCGACGAATTCGCTACTGTAAGTCATAGTTATGATAAACAAGAGCGAAAACGGGGTTGAATTTAACAATTGAGTCAGGTAAAAAGAAGCTATGTATTTAGAGAAAGCAAACATCATCCTCACTTCAGTTAAGACATCCTGTATTCCTATTCCTTGTTATTTATTGGCAGCTTCAAAGCGTTTAGTTTAAACACCAAAATGCACTACACATTTATGAAATTCCCAGTGATGAAAGTGGGCTTTGCGGATTTTCTGAGGCGACTTATGATGTGCTGCTCTTTGACCCAACTTCCTGTACATTTTAATTTAGCCTGGTTTCGATTGTACAACGTGAAGTAAATCTACTTGTAATTTTTCGTTTATCTACATAAAAGCATGGTGTGCTTTGTCAGTGTAGTGTCTCTGTTGCAAGCATGAACAGAGGAAAGCGAGAGCTTTCGTTCTGATGAAATGTAAGCATAGCATTGTTGATATGACCCAATTAGGCTTTAAGATTTATAATGATAATGGGAAGCCTGAAATGCAAACTGGCAATTCCTGGCTTTGCATATTTGTGTTAAATGTGTGAACTATGGACTCGGTGTGGTGGCTTTAGAGTTAGAACATTTTAATACTTCGTCACTGTGATTCTATAATAGCCTTAGTCAGAATTAGACCAAAATGGGATAAGAGAAGCAAACTGTTTAAGAGATCGAGGCCCTTGTTGACGTGTCAAAACACTTAGAATACGCCAGTATTTTCGCTCTAAAATTGCAGTTGTACATATGAGCGCCAGCTGTTCTTACTCTGACATTAAATTGCTTAACTCGCATTTTGTCAGAACTGTGAAACATGACTAAGGTCATTACAGAATACTGAGATGATTTTAAAAAAACGCTCTTGAAAATACGATTTGATATCAAATAACCAGTCCAACTTATTAAAGGATAGATCTGTGCTTTGTCATTTCACAGTTACCTTTGTGCTGAACAATTTGGCGGTGTTTTTTTTTTTTTTCCTAATGATTATACTCAGATCTGTTTGATTATACTGTCGTTATTTGGCGACATTTTTCTGTTTTTGACGGGAAATCATGTAATTGGGCTTTGTCAAATATGAAAATCTTACTGTCTGGCAGTTCAGCCAAAATACTCTCCACATGATAGTCTGGTCGTCCAGCCAAAACACTCTCAACTGGATAATCTAGCTATATTGCCAAAATACTGTCCGCGGGATAGTCTGGCAATCAGGTCAAAATACTCTCAGCGGGATAGTCAAGCTGTCCAGCCAATAAACTCCTGTCCTAGTTATTATGTATAGGAACTATCCCAAGGGTGTATTTTTCCCTTAATCCTAACCTTGCACCAAGTACCAGGCGGCAGAGTCCCTGTGTATTGCCATTAATGCCAAGGAGTTTACAGTTTGCTTCTAGACGTGCATAATTGAAATTTCCTTGGTAAAGATGTTTCCTCTGTGTGTGTGTGTGTGTGTGTGTGTGTGTGTGTGTGTGTGTGTGTGTGTGTCAGAGAAAGAAAAGATGTAATTGATTACTGGAATTTTATTAATCTATATAGCATGATATTACTGTATATAGCATGATATTACTATATATAGCATGATATTACTATATATAGCATGTTGTCAGAGAAGTTTGGCAGAGGCTGCTCAAATAAACATGACAACAACAAGAAAGTGACCGATTAATTTTAGGACAGGGGTATTTGGCTGGATTATCCCATGGAGAGTATTTTGGCTTGATATCCAAACGGCAGGATTTTTTTTATTTGAAAAAAAGCCTAGCAACATGCTTTCCACCTTTCTAAATATTTAAATAAAAAAAGAGGGGGGGGGGGAGTCATTTATAGACTGCTTCATGTGAAGATTGAGTCTTTCTTCAGATTTTGAGTCAGCAAAATAATCCATTGAGCTAGTGAGCAAGTTACTGGTATAAGTTAAATTAAGGACATACATTTAGGATGGAAACCTTAGCAGTCGAATGGGGGAGGTAACCTGGAGAAAACTGTTGCTCACTTTAAAAATACTATAAACTGTAACTATCAATTTGTTGAAGATACCACGCATATGTGGTGAGACTAAAATCTAAAAGACGAGGTCAATGTTTATTAAGCTTCAAATTTTGAAAATTGTCTTCAACACATAGGCAACACTTTGAAAGAGGATTGGAATTAAACTTAAGCAGGGTCGGGAGTGAGTGAGTGAGGGATGGGAGGATGATACTAGCAATCCGTGACCTATCCCACCTGGTTAAGAATGAAACAAAGAATTCACGAGCTAGAAAAAAACTTTCTTTGAAGCACTGATCACCACATCGATTAGTGTCCTACGATATGCGATCCAAAAAAGTCCCCATACTGTTCCTACGCAAACGCGTGCTTTATTCTTGGTATATTACATACCTTCATCACCTTCGGAATAAACCAAGCTTAGATGTACTCCTGAAGATCTGTATGTGTCAGCAAATCAAGCACCATCTGCAATTCTGCATGTATGATTGCAGGAGCCAAATTGTAAAAGCTTCTTTTAGCCATCTAATAAAATTTTCTCCTCGAACCACAGAAACGCTTCAAGATAGGGAAGGCTAGTCCGCAGACCCGGTGCCACTTTGTTCAAATTATATACTGTTTACAGTGGGGTCCGGTCCTTTTTTAAGTAAGATTTTTCACAGTTGTAGTTTAGATATTTGACCTTTTTTCTTTTGCGGATTATCAGCCCGCACAAATGAAATCCACTGAAACCATTGGGGAAAAACTGCCTGCAACCATTATATATTTTGTAAATTCAGGACTTTATTTCACCTACTTTCACCAAAAGACAGATTTTATACTGTATATTATTGACTCTGATAGTCCAGTTTTGTTTCTTATTACCAAATGGGCGCCTGCAACCTTTATCTTCTCTATTATCTTAAATCTCCTTCCTCTCAGCTGAACGTTCACCAATGGAAAGAGGAAGACGTAGCGTGAAGCTCTCTGCAGATCAGACAGTACGGACTTCCTCTGTGGGGTCATGAGATGGTTGCGCTAAAGAATGCAACAGAAGTGACGGGTAAAGAAGCACAACACTGCTGGGCTTTATATAGTACCATGACAATGCTCCAGCGCGCGAAGTCCTCGGGTCAGCGGGTTTTGGTCTAAAAACCATGGCTATTGAGCCCTACCTGCTGTATTTGCCGAACTTTATTCTGTGTGTCTCTTTCCACTTCCTTAAGACAAAACTTTAGCAAAAAGGGAATGAGAATTGAGATTACAGAAGATATAAAGGAGGAATCGCAGATGATGCTTGACGTTCTGATATATAAAACTTCCAGCTTTCAAGGTTGACAGCGGAGCTGGAATTATTGTTCTGACTTCAGAATTTGCTACCTCGGAGATGATAAAGGAGGATTGTAACACCTAGAATAAGTACAGAGCTTTCATATGCACAGATACTTTTGGATCACACCTCGTACGCCCATTTGGCATAATCTTGGGATTCTCCCTGAATGTGATTGGATTGTTAGTGAGGATAGGGTTAGGAAGGACAAAGCATTCTTGGAAGAGCCCCAGTACAATACTGTACATTGAAACACTCTAGCTTTCTCTCTCTCTCTCTCTCTCTCGCTCTCTCTCGCTCTCTCTCTCTCTCCAGTTCTTGCTCCTAACCCTAACCTGATCTTTCATCCAAATTCATCCCCCCACCTTTGGAGAATCCCAATATTACATTTAACTAGATTTTAACTAGATTTTAAACTGAGCTGACACCTTGACAATAGTGTGAGATATCTATGGGTTAGGCCTTCATTAAAAAATGTATTTCACTAGGCCCTCCTATTATGAGTTACATTAAAAGACTGTCAGAAAACCAGTTGTAAATATCATACTACTTGCCGAAGATCATTCAAATCACCTTTACAAAATGGATCTAATCCTTGCCTTTATATCATATTTTTTTCATCAGATGCAATCTCCTCCATCTTTTGCAGACCCTAGATACAAAGAGCATCATTGATACAGCCCGGTAAGGTGCTAGAATACCAAATTACGTCAATTTCACATTACGATTGATATAGGTACAGTTGCAAAACCAGTCTCCTGCGAAGAAGATATAACCAACTTTCTGACATTGCCTACTTTCTCAAAGAAACCACAACACACTATGTAAATTTAAAAGAAAAAAAAACATCGCATAATTTTTGTTTCAATTTGTGTCGAAAAGTCAATGAACCCTTTATGTTTTTTTTAAAATAGTGTTTCATTCAATTTCAATCGAATTTCACAGCTTTCCGCCAATGCACTACAGTGGGTTTGTTAATTTTTCAAAAGAATTGATGCACTAGATTATTTTTTATTTTGTACTATATAATTTCAAAGCATCCCATTTTTACCATTTCATCGAATGCTATGAATTCGTGCTCAATAACGATCCTGGCCGTGCATGGATATCCTCAATCAGTTCTACACAAGTTTAGGGCAAAAGAGGGTCCGACTGGCAAAACGGTAGGATGCAGCAGGATAGAACCACCGCTCACACATGCGGCAAACCAGGTACTGGATGATCAAGAGACACTGGTATCATTAACTGACGTTTCAAAGTCATTTCGAAGTGGAATGACAGCCTCGTTCACCGGACATCAACCCCTTGGGTTTTTTTTTTCTTTTTTTGGAGGGATTATCTGAAAGATCACATTTATAAAAAAGCAGCCAACAGCCTTTGAAAAGCTTAAACCTGCAGTAGAACAGAAGGTCACCGGCACCCCGCCAGAGATGTGCGTCAGCGTTATTGACAAGTTTAGGAGCTCACAATATGCCATGGCTGCGTTTGTCTGGTCCCTGCGCCGTTGCGAAAGGGGCCGCCTTTGGATTCTGTGGGCTGTCCTTAGAAAACGAAGTATCAGGGTACATTTTTGATTGGCGTGCGTCAGTTACAGTGAGAAAGGGTGCACACCTACCAGAAATTTGTTAGAAAAGTGACATCTATTTTCGGAACGAAGCAAGAGAAATCTCGGCAACATGGCGGCAACTATCTACGGTTGTATATTTGCTAGAGAACGTCTTATCAAAGCCCTTGTATTGGAAGAGAATGTGGCAAGAATCAATGGTGGTATGTATGCCAATGAATAAGGCAAAGATAGCAAATACAACACGCAAGCCAGTACATTATTTTTCTTCCACAGTAGTTGCAGCCATCTTGGCTTGCCTAGAAACTGACGCTTCCTTTGCTAAGGAAGGGGTGTGGCTTGCTCTTTCGCGTCGCCGTAGGGACCAAACAAACACAGCCTTGGATATGTTATGGTGATCCCATAAACATGTGCTTTGATCTTCCTGTGACTGTCATTTTTTAAAAACTTCTTTTTACTGCAAATCTTTGTTCCTGTTTGTTGTTGTTGTTGTTGTTGTTGTTGTTGTTGTTGTTCTTCTTCTTCTTCTTCTTCTTCTTCTTCTTCTTCTTCTTCTTCTTCTTTCTCTTCATCTTCCTCTTCTTCTTCCTTTGTTTTTCTTTTTTTTCTGCAGGGAAATGTTATTTTGATGAGAAATGCAGTTTGTGACGAGATGCAAGTTAATCTTAGGCGTCATTTTTGCCACATTTTGTAATTTAACTTTTAATTTTGTTATGTTTTGTTCTGATTTTTTTTTAAATTTCACATCTTAAATTCTTAATATCATTTGGGACATTGAATATTGTGGATGTCTGCAAAGTTGCTTTTCATTTAAGTTTAGATAGCTTATTTCAGTACCACATAGGTGGGTACTTTTTTGCGGGGNGGGGGGGGGGGGGGGAGAAGGGAGCAAGGAGGGAGGGAAGGTAGGAGGGAGCAAGGGAGCGGAGGGAGGGCCATATGTAAAATGCACATATTCAATGCTCCATTATCTCTTTGGAAGAAGGTTCGAGAGCACTCGAGGAGGTGATTTTGTGAAAGAGCCCTTTATAGTATAGGGAAGGTTGGTTAAGGCTGAGAAACTTTGAAACTTATGCAATTTCTCCTTATATTTGTTAAGTGAAGGTGGCCTACCTTTGTGGGCAAATTTGGCATCACATTTCATAAGTTTGAAAATAATCTGTATAAGGCTTATTATATTTGTAGCAACGTGTGCAATGAGACTGGATATCTCTTGGAATGAGAAGTCATTTCAGTAGCGATGTCATTTCAACGGCTTCGAATGTGTGCACCTCTGCGTAGGCCAGTATGTGATAGGGATCATGAGCCTATAAACTAAGCATTATGCATGCCACATTTTTGTTTTGTTTCTGTAACACACAAAGGCATTTTAGACATGTATACTCATCTCGATATAATCAGATACCAGATCATCCTGATTTTCAAACATTTTCTTAACCATACTGCCCTCCTTCGCAGAAGTAGAGGTTCTTGCAAGATTTTAGAATTTTCTTCCCTTTGCTTGTTTCATTCCAAGTTATTTGATCCATTTCCTTGCACTTTTCGATGAGCCCCTTTGTCACATTTTTTCCTCTCAAAGTATTCAGCTTTAGGGTGCAGGCGCCAATTTGTAAAAGCCTCTTTGAGCCATTTAATAAAAATTTCTTCTTGAACCACAGGAATGTTCCGCGATGGCCAAGGCTAGTCTGCAGGTTATGGCCACCAATGTGCTCAAATTATAATATGTATATACTGTTTACATGGGGGCCCTTTATTTAGATTTTTCACAATTTTAAATTAGATGAGAAGAGGTTAAAAATTTGGCCTTGGCCTGCCCGCACAAATGAAATCCGCTGAAGCCATTGGGAAAGACTACCTGCAACAATTATATTTTTACAAATTCAAGACTGAATTTCACCACTTTTGCGGTGTGGTTTCATGTTGTACAACTATTTCTACACAATTTTATACCCTGCCACTATCGACTCTGAGAGTCCAGTTTGTTTTTTTTTAATCAATTAGGCTCCTGCAATACCTACCGTATTCTTCAGCCTCTGAAAACTGAAGTATAGCCTCGATATAAAGTTATGGCCTTTGTCTATTCCTAAAATCTTCATGTCTGTATTTATCATTAATATAGCAGATGGACAACTGTTGAAACTGTACAACGTTTTTGGTTTTTGGGGTTTTTTTGTGAGCAAGCCTCAAAATTTAATGATTCTTTGGCTAAAAATAATTCAGTTCAGTTCACGGTCTTTATTACATTCGAGGGCAATTACATAAATTCAGTGCATAAACTACAGGAAAGCGACGAAGTAGGGACAAAGGGAAGAAAATTAAGAAAAAAAAGAGACAAAAGAAAGAAAAAAATGAAGGAATAAAATGTATCTTACAGCCAAGTGTAAAATAAGTCTTGCGATCTCGAAAAGGAAATTTTATGTAAATTATGTATTTATATGTATGATATGTCCTGTTCTTTGTGTTTCTATTATGAATGAGATGTATACACTATATGGCATTGTAAACCAAATTCCCTATAGGGTCAAATAAAGCCCTATTTTCATATGAAGTTCCTCTCATTTGAAGTCACAACGTCAACCGTGCTGTAAAACGGTAAAAAAACAACCATTATTTATCAGTTTTCCTGTAAAGTAAAAAAATTACTGAGCTTGGTAAACAGCATAACTAGATTCAGCAGACATTCAAATTAGTCAAAAAGTGGGATTTACCCATCTTCCATCACAAAATCTAACTGCTCGTTTACATATTTATTTCGCTATCTGTGCACTGTTACCATTCTATCTCTCCGATGCCAACGCGCTGCGCGGGTCACACGCATCGTTCAATTCACGTTTCTCAATAGGTTTAAACTGAACAAACTTCTTTTAGACCTCACTCTCTATCGTACTCAAAACAAGCAGAGTGAAAATAAAATGATAACAGGAAGTTCACTAGACCATAGAACCTTTAAAGCGGCTTTCCCCAAGTGTGGCTGAAAGTGAATCAAGTCAAAACACGACTTCTGAGAACTTACAAAAAGAGTCGATTTTCAACCTCGGAACGAATTGCTTGTTTGTTTTTAACTTCAATTTATAGCTGAATGATTTCTGAATACAATTTGATTGGTTTCACGTTGAGTTCAACGTGTCTTGAAAATTTTACAAACATGCTTTATGTTTTATTGCTCTATTGGTCAAAATACTTGTTTTGTCTTTAGCTAGTACTGTACCCATGATATTCACAGGGAATAGGAATACATGCTCACGAAATGGGGGAGATTTGAGCGTGCGAAAAGTTGACGGATTTTTAATTTCGTGTAACCTCTCTGGCTTTGCTCATTCTTTCTTCCTACCCTACACCAGAGCGCGCGCGCGCACATACACACACACACACACACACACACACACATATACACACACACACATACACACACACACACACACACACACACACACACACACACATACACATACACATACACACACACACGCACGCAACACACACACAAATATTCAAAAGTTCAAGTTGTCTTGTCTATTTTCTTGATTACACGTCCCTCTGGGAACATATCTTAACAGCAACTCAGCCCCCCCCCCCCCCCCCCCCCCNCCCCCCCCACATAGCTCAGTTCTGAGGGATCTGTAAACCGGAAAGGCTGGGTCACGAGAGAAACTATTGAAAAAAAGGGTGTCAAGTAATCTGAGGGAGAAGTAGATTACCCATGAGTTGGTGAAGCTTTAAAAATCCAACCCGCTTTTAAACGTTGGCAAAATTAGCGAAATAAACCAGTTCTAAGCTAGTACGAGGGGAAAAATCCCACAGCCCACCGAGTTCGCTAAGTCACCCCTCCAAAGGACTACAGGAGGGGGAACCCGGGAGTTGCAAAAAGGTGTGAAATGAACTCCTTTGGGGCCGGACGGGTGGTATCCGACTTGCCACTCCACGGGGGTAGTCTGCGTTCAAAATTGGGGGGAAGTGGGGGTGGAGGGCCTCCCGTCCTCGAATCGGTGGCTCTGCGGACCGCCCCTGTTCTTCCAAAGGGTCCAAGGCTACGAGGGAGCACGATCTCAAAGCTGAAATTACAAAGGAATCCATGACGTACTATTAGTGCCACGCGATCACCAGAAGTATACGTTACCAATGGTATGGGGCCTGCGTGCGGTAGTTGTGACTCGATCTGTCCATTGGGTAAAGAAAAAAGATAAGGATCCCGGACCGGTTTGCTATTGCAAGAGAGCGGGGTGGTGAATGCTCTCTAGATGAACATCCTCCCTATTCCGTATCCCCAGGGCAGCCCAGACTGGTGTCCCTTCAGCTCACCCCTGCCTCCGGGGCCTGGCCACTCTACCGCTGGGCACTCAACTTGCTTTGGACTGTTGCTAGGTACCCTTTGAGAGACGGTGGTCCTCCTGTCTAAGGCTGTCGGACCACCTGGGGTAGAGCTCGCCCACAGGACAGGAAAGAGTGCGATGGTTCGTACCTCCCCTGCACGAGCCCATCAATGACTGGCACGGTCGTTACGCCGTCGGGCATGTATGGCCCTAAGCGCTCGAAACACATGCCTCAACTGTGTCGTTGTCCCTATGCCCCCCCACCCCCCACCCCCGCCCATGATGGCGAGACGGTAGACTCGATTCCGATCGCAGATTAACAAGCAAGACCCTTCGGCCATCTGCGAGGACCTAGATACGTAGCCCCGAGGGCCGATTGGCCTGTATCTGTGGCATAGAGCCCCAACACATTTTGCCGATCACGTCCGGTAACATTATCAGGGACGCTGATCGTTTCCAGTTGCCACCTCGTGGAGGTATGTGAGGAGATCTTGGGCTAGGCCTTGCCATCATCCTAAGCCCCACGGCTCGGACACTGGTCGTAGTCTTCCTCATCCCGCAGATACCGCTCTTTTGGGAGATTCGGACTAGCGGCCCCAAAGCGTCGTCACCGAAGCAACTAGCGAAATAAACCAATTTGAAAAATAAAATACCTAGCGCTCGGTGTGAAACATGAAATCTGCAAAAAGAAAAATTCATGTTCAATAGGAACATGCCTGAGAAGTTTCAGATCTTTAGGAGTGCTAGCTGCAGAGTTAGGGCTTGTAGCGAGAGGAGTGAGTTTTCCGCGTTTTTCTTTTTTTAATTAGATACTACTGAATGTTCGGAATTGTGTTTTTCTAGACAAAAAGCGATACATTCTTGCTTGCTTTCAACAAGTCCTTTGGAATTTTATTACACTAGTCCGAAAGAGGTGATACATTGGTTTGTATTTCAGCTAATTTTTTTTTATATTATTTTACCAACTTTACTGCGGAAATGGGCGAAAAGATTATATCCTCTTTTGTGTAATCTATGATGCCAAGTTTCTTTCATCCTTGCTTAAATCTGCAAAACTGATCTATTACTTTATAGACTTTGGATGCTAAATTCAAAACTGAATCTCACGTTCTCCAGTGTTATATGGAGCCTCAAGGTTCAGTTTTTATGTCACGTTCTTGCATGTATTTGCTAATGAAAAGGGTACTGGCCGATGAAACTTAAAAAATCGTGATTTTTATCAATCAATCTATCAATCAAAGATATCATTATGCCATAGGCCAACATAATGTATTATAATACAATATTGCATGAGTACAATTCACTGCCAAGACATAAACCGTGTTCCTCATGCACACTATTGCCACTCATCTACCACTTTCACATCTAGCTGACACCCAGGCTTTCGAGAGTTAAACTGACACACAAATCAAGACATTACTGCTATAATCACTCACTCTCTCAAACTACACTCTCTGCTTGTCACTCCCCCCACCCCCCAATTTCTTGCCAGAGGGTGCCCATTTTGGCTCAAATTTTTGCATTGTATTTCTTCAATATTCTGAAACATAAATTACTCAGTCTGCGTATGTCTTCATCCCATTCACTTTTAAAGTATTTTACTAATCTATACATATTTGGTTCAACTTTTAAATATCGCGGGAGTAGATATTTCCTAAATTTCTTGAACCGTGGACATACTATCAGACAATGGAACTCATCCTCTATATCATTACATAAGCTACATTTTCTATTCATATGGTCTACTTTAGGTCTCTCCCACCTCCTCCTTTCCACCATGAATGCATGTGAGCTTAGTCTGATCTTAGTAAGAGCCATTCTCCTTGCTTTGCACTGACATACGTTTAAGTAGCTTTCATATTCCAGGTCTGATTTGATATGTTTATACAATCTATTATTTCTACTGGCTGTCTCTACCTCCATCCATTCCTGTCTATAACATTATCATTGGGCCGCTTAATGAATTCTATTAAGATAAAGTTGTAAGTTGTCTATTCAAATCTAAAAATTTCATGCTCAGTTACCATGGCTGGAGCTAAGTGAAAAGCCAAGTTTTTAACAGTTATGTTCTCCATACAGCAAGACCAAACTGAATGGAAAAAAAAACAGAGGTTAATGAAATATAATTATAGCATAATAGTAAACTTGGCAATTTAAAAATAAAATTACGACTCATATTAATATTAGTTGTGAATGGACCCTCATGAAAAGTCATTCACAATGAAAAGCAATGCCAGCTGGCACATCCCGCTCCATTCTCATTGGATGAATATAAATATTAATTAGTCTAGAGCGAGTAACGAAGTAAGTAAGTTTCGTTTACAATTTAAGGTCTGTTTCTGTTTCATTCATGGACAGTAGAACGACTATAATCACTTACACAAATAAATGTTGAAAGCCTCGTCGGCAGATTGCACAGACAGCTTACCGTTGGTTTGTCTTGTTTCGGTACATTAATATATTAGACACAGTCTATTAGTGACTGTTATAGACACTAGGGTCATGCTCAGTTCTTGTATGCCCACGGTCAGAAAGTCAACTTCTTCCCTTGAACCGAAGGCTAACAATGAAAACAAACCGGTCACTTACTCTTTCTTGAATGATCAGTTCCACAGTTTTGGCAGTGAAGAAAAAAAAAAAAAAACTTAACTCCTGAGTGTTAGTCTAATAAATAAAGCTCAAGATCTGACTAGAATTGTGGGTGTGTCCGGTATACAAATCCACGTCGTTTCNTTCCACAGTTTTGGCAGTGAAGAAAAAAAAAACACAACTTAACTCCTGAGTGTTAGTCTAATAAATAAAGCTCAAGATCTGACTAGAATTGTGGGTGTGTCCGGTATACAAATCCACGTCGTTTCACGTACGGCCCTTCATTTTGCAAGCTGTCCTCAAATGGCGAGGAATAGACCTTAACAGATATACCGTCAGTCCCAGTTAATCAAAAAGTAAGCCCTTAGGGGAATTAGAGAGGATTTTCTGTGCCGTGAACCTTCGGAATGGAATTAGGTTGAGGCACTAAGTCATCCTAAAGCCCTCTGTTAAAAAAAGCTGCGGTAAATACGCTGAGATGCGGTAAGGTGCACACAAGCAGCAATGTGCAAGTCGTGAATGCAGTCTCTGTTCAGAAATGCCCTGCAGTGCAATAAGCGGCACTGTGTGATACGAAAGTAATATTCTATCCTATATTGTGTTGTTTATGTACTGCTTGTTGCATGCTGTGCAGTATTATGTTATTTGTACATACATCCAAAAGAGTGACTTTGAGCAACTGAATTTAGCAGGATGGTCGAGAATAGAGAGAATATTACGCGTTATGTTCTTTATCCCATCCATGGGCGAGGGGGGAGGGGTGGAGGGAGGAGCTGTATGGGAGAGGGGCTGAAGAGGGGAGAGAAGGGTAGAGAAGAGAGGGGGAGAACATACAAAACCGTTTCTTGTAAATTTGGTTGCCCCAACCACCTCCCCTCCCCTGCAAATCCAGGGCAGCGCCTGGACATTTCAGCGAGTAGGTAATCAAGCTTAACATTTCCCTCATTTTCACCGGTGATCATTTCGCGAAACTTCTACCAGCCGTCGGAGTTTGAAGGTCACTAACGAACAGCCCCAATATCTATTTGCAATATTGCTGTTTTGCGAAAGAAGACCGTATGCGCTGAAATCACAAGTTTACAGGAGAAGCAACAACAACAACAAAAAAATTTGTTTTGAACTGCGTCTTTCTTTATCAATTAAGCAAGGCTGTATGTGATTGGCTGGGCTATCTTAAAGATCTTAAAGGTTATGAGAGCATAACTCAGATGAACGATAGGGTGCCAAAAGGTGAATCAGACATAATATGGGATATACTAAGGTCTTTGTTTTCCTAAGACGGCAGAATACATTAATCTACCTCAGTCCCTTTTTTTGCTTGGTTATTTTTGTTGTTTCTGTGCCTCCCTATTTTTGGTAGGATGATTGGGAGCCAGCGAAATGGAGCCCAGAGATCAAACTCAGAATTTATGGCACCATATGCGACACGGATTAGACTAAACTTCTGTCATGGTCAACTGTCCATCACTGAGGCAGAAAGTATCGATTTGCAAATGAAGAAACTTCGAGAAAGCCGTGAGTAGTTGCTAATGGGATGTGTTATACGATGGGTTCTGCATCAGGGCACTTTCTTTTGTTGATCATAATTTGTCAGTTGAAGATGTTTGTGATTATCTTAGCTAAAAGCTGGATCTTCTTCTGTTATTAAATGCCACCCAGACTTTCTGAGAAAAGCCAATCCTCACTGGCTTGTCAAAAACCACCTAAAATATAATTAATATATTTACATGGCAATAAAATGACATTAAGATTAGATAAATGTGTTTTTCTTAGGGACCAATTATCGGAGATGGTTGATGTCCCACATGAAACAGAGATCCAAATTCAGCCTTTGTCGATACTTCCGGACTGTCGAGTTCACAAAAAAAAGAAAAAATATATTATTTAGTGACTTATTTTCTTTGTTTGATCAGATCAAAATGCGAAGCCCAGAGGTGGACAACAAGACAATTGAAGTAGTGTAGGTGAGAGGGTTCTATTTTTGGTGGAGATGCGATGTTGTATGAAATATTAAAAAAAAAAAAAAATAAATAAATCCAGTGAATATCATTTTCAATCTGATCCCTTCAGAAACAAAAGACTGAAAGTTCAAATTATGTGTTTACATCCACAAAATGGCTGACATTTAAACGTCTTCATCTTTTGTGGGGATTTTAATTGAGATGAAGATATAAAATATTTGTCAGCAAGAAAGTATCATCACTTATTCTGTCACATTTTCTCTAAATTTTGTGTATAGTCTCGTCTAAAAATACTACCTTTTACAGGCTAGACATTTCAACAGAATTTGTCATACTGTTTATTTATTGTATACTTAAAGAGGGTGCAGGATAGGCACAATTCTGCTAATAAAAAAGTAGATATGCTAAAACTGAATTTCAGTAGTTGCAAATGTATGCCTTCTAAGCTTAGCCTCCTGTTGCTAAAAATAGCCTCAGGCTGATAAAGAGATATGGAAGGTGAGACTTAAGTATTAGAGTAGACCAATGGGCTTCTATGAAGAAACATAATCAGCATTTAAACAAATATCTATCATCAAAAATGTTGTGGGCATCTTAATAACCCAAGAAAGCATTTTTGGTAGGGTGGTCGTCATTGTATATATCCGGCCCAATTCCTCACTCCCATAAGATCAATTTTAAACTTAAACAACTAGCGAATAGAAACATGCCATGATTAATTTCCAAAAAAATGAGCTTTTAGCCACAAATACTGACGCAGATGTTATTAAATTTATTTCAGGCCGCCAGCGAAATCTGGGATGAGCATCAATCACAAAGTCTTCCGCTTTCTCCATTAAGCTAGGAGTCAAAACAATAACGTGCCAGACAATGGAAATTAAAATCACCAAGACATGGCATTTTTTTTTTGTTTTCCTCTACATGCCCAACCCATTTCAATGGATAGAGCATCGGAATATAGTTAAAAATAAATTAATATCAGTCTCGACTAAAATCTATTAATGGTGGAAGGTGAAGAAAGTTTAGTATCGTCCTTAAGACGTAGAAGTTGTGAATCTACTCTCATGCGTCGTCCAAAACTAAATAATTATAATGCTAATGAAAGCGAGAGGCAAACATAAAATCTACTGTGAGAATCCGCAAAAAGTTAAATTAAACGTTTTATTATCCCATATGGAAATTATTTTACATTGTCATACACTGTTATACATCTCATATAATATAACATAAAATGCCTAGAAATACACGAAAATACCTGTGAAATCTATGACAAAGTCGTTATAAATATACAGTATTAAAAACAAACTACTGTACATTCTCATTGCTAGTTGCTATGATGCAATGCCTTGGTCCACCAGTTCTAAAGCCAAGTACTCATTTGTACCAGAGTGGAGGGAGGAAGAGAGAGCAAACTATCTTACCCAAGACATTTCAAGGCAAACCGTCCGGTTCGGAATTCGAACCCACAAACTTTAAAGCCTATTTGAGAGTCTTCAGATTGTGAGAACAACTCATAAGCCGCACGACCACGCTGCCTCCATGGCCGGCAGTAAAGTCATCCTTACCATTTTCCTCTTATTATTCTCTCACACGTGTAAGACGTTGTGTCTGGCAGAGGCTGTGTCGATCGTTATCAACCTTGTCACACAACTGTAACGTGTCTATCATCAATGTTAATAATTGTTAACGTGTGAAAGGTTCCTTTGTAGAGCGACCTTATTGTATCTGAGACTTTTGTGTGCACAAAGTTGATTTCAGACCTACCGTAATGGAGGGTTGCATTTGCATTCGACATTCTAGCCCTTTCCACCAATCAACGCTCGTAAATCTGCGAGTGTGTAAGTATCTCAGCTTTGTATACGAAGCTGCCTGATGTTCGGGATTTGACTCCTGCCCCTAACCATCAGTAGAGGTCCATGGGAACGTTACATGATATTGTCCTTAAATCATGCATAAATGCTACATCTTAGAGGAAAGCATACTTAGGCTGCTTGATACTGACAACCCGTACATCTATCTGTCTGAACTTCGTCATGGGCAATATTTTAGGACGTTCCCTTCTAGAACTCCGTTCAGGATGAGGAGCAAGATTAGAAAAGAGAAAGCAGACATGAAAGAGATGCTAGGCAATAATAGTGTTTAGGAACTGTTCCAAGTTTGTTTCTTTTCTCCCTTACCTCTTCCCCTAACCTGACCCATAAGCCTAAACCAAGCTCCAAGCGGGAGACTTCTGATATAGTGCCATCAAACTTTGCCCGAGTTCTAGGGTGATCAAGAGCGCGATGCAGAGCGGTTTGCTAACACTCAGCATTCTGATCACTGAAAATTCAGCTTCTCTTCTTTCACATGCATTTACACGAAGATCACTGAGCGCGAATGATCTATGCCCAGTTTTGTGACATTATCACAAAGCTGCTTGAAAGAAACAGGACGTGGTATTCCTATTGACTACAGGCTTCCACTAACTTTGCTAAAGATTGTGACATTTGGAGTAGATCATTCTATGTACTGATTTACTTGTAATGCCATGTCTTGATACAAAGACTTACTATGCCATGAGGTATACACTGCAAATATGACTTTTTAACAAGAATGCTACTTTGCATTCGTGACCAGAAAGTCGAGGGGGGNGGGGGGGGGGGGGGTCCTCAGCATGACGCTTCTTGGGTAGCTTGATCTGTTTCACCACCAGGCCGACAGACTTTTGCAAAGTGACAAAAACACTGTAGAGGCTCTGGCAGGGGAGGAGGAGGTGTGTGGGTGTGTGAGGACTNGTGTATAAGAGACAGGGGGGGGGGCTAATCAAGCCACAGGTCTATAAGGGCTGTTGCTGATAATGTGTATAGAGGCATCAGTCGAAAAGGCTGGATCGATGTCGCTTGCATGCTGGCTGAATTTCACCTTAGATCTGGTGGCAGCGGGTGATGTCGTTTACTATGCAAGCAAGATAGGGCTAGGGCGTGTGTAATGAATTATGCAGGCATTCGAGACACCATTCGACCGTTGATGGCAACAATATGGCGCACTGTAGCCGGCTACAAAAGGAGGCTGAAGTTCAGTCAGATGTGGAAGAGGGAGGGAAGGGAAGTGGGATGGAGAGAGAGAGAGAGGGNGGGGGGGGGCTGGATCAATGTTCCTGTACTGTTCACACACTACACACATGAGACATTGTGTACTTATTTCGCAGCCGCCTGATGAAATTTTGTACCCCTCTTCCTTCCATTAGAAATACGAGTGTTGCTCATTCAACCGAGAAATATGCTTACGATTATTTTTCAATGTTATGGAAGGATGATATTTTGCAGCACCCGAGAACCCTGCAGGGCAGGATGTTGTCTGCTGAAAGCAGACTACAAAAGAGGGGTAAGCATGAAAGCTGCGCATCAAGAGGTTCTATACCTTCTTACCAGCATTTAGTTTTAGAATCGGAGATGCTTCTCTTTTACACATTCAGATGACAAAGAAAATGACGTCCCTTTTGTGTGTAAAAGCCGTTTTTTTTTTCTGAAATGCTGAATATGCTGTCCCCAGATGCCGAACCATACATCAATATATTAATATTCTTAATATATAATTAACATATGATTTTTTTTTTAGTAGTTTTCTAAAGATATTTAGTCCCTAACACTTCGGTATATTTCCAAGGACCAATAGGCCATGGATTTGCAAATATTTATGACGAGTGATCAGGGAGGGAAATTTCTGGATAGAAGTTCAAATTGAAGTTGAGACTATATTTTGTTCTTGTTGACTAATAACGTTGCAATATACAACTTAGATCATATGCAAATATTGATGATATTACTTTAGAAATCTAACCCTGTCCTGAGAATATTATCATGATTATCGGAAGCTATTTGGGAGAATAAAAAAATGTTAGGATCGTACAAAGTTTTATGAGGAAATGGAACTCCCCATGCCAACAAAAAAAATTGCATATAATTCTAATCATTAACAACAGTCGGAAAAGTGGAGAGCTTGAGTTGAAGTGCCAGAAATCATAGAATTCTACTTCAAAAGCTAAGGGCAGACAATGAGGCTTCATTTGGCATCATAACAGACCGTTCTTAATTACTCAACTCCAATTAAGCTCACATCTGATTTGAGCAAAATAGTAGTGTGATTGCGTCATCAAATTCCGTCTCCGAAAATATAAGACGCAAAAGCCAATGAAAGCCAACGTAACAGACCATATCAGCCAATCATATTCCTCTGGCAGTCGAAAAGTGGAACGCGCAAATAATGAATGCTGGAGTTATGGCTACCGATGCCCGGATGACCGTGTATACATAATAACCTGAGAGTAGTCTATAAATACTATAATGATGACATATGCGATCTAAACAAAATGTATCACAAAATTCAGAACCTGGTGGCCGACTCAGTTTCATTTTAATTTGGTGTCCAAGAATCAGCATGGTGACAAAATGCTTGATCTTTCCTGTTGTACAACTAAAGGTATAACATAGGGACAGATATGGAGCCATACCATAAGGCCTAGCCTAGATCTACGTAAGCATGAGTGGCTAAAATCGTAATTTTGTACCTCGATTACTTATTGCTGTTCTAAATATGGGCATGGGCTAAATGGAGGAATGGGAATAAAGAGAATGTGGACTAGAAAGAGGAGGAGGAAGCAATACTACAGTTTTTTGTTGGTTTTTTTTTGTTTTTTTNGGGGGGGGGGGGAGGCTGTAGGTTGAAATTTCGCTAACAGTCGGAACTGACTTCCCACAAGTATCTAATTTCGCGATTATCGCCTGTTAGTTTCTAATGTGTGTACGAGCGCCAGAAGTCTTGAGTAATCCGGAGTGACATAAACAGGATTGGCAGCTTGCTTCAAATTAGTAGAAAAACATAGCCTACCATAATCGACAATGTTCAAATAATGAACGGTCAATTATCGCACTTGCATTTCGCCTGTTAAATTATTTTACAAGGACTAAGCCATTGGAAAATTTTGAATCGACCATTGTTTTTCGCGGGTAGCAGTTTTGGCGAGTCAAGCTCAACTCGCGTAATTCGTGAATATTAGACCCTCGTGGAAATAATCAGTTATACAGTATAGCATGCATGAACAAAGAAAGCGACTACTAACGTAGTCTTTCAAAATGCAGATGCGAAGTCACATTGTGAACGGTTCACGGAAGAGTTCAGGTCCTTAGTGGCCTCTTCTCCAATTGCAACTTACATTTTCCGAGGAAAGCATAAAGGATGTATGTGTGATACCTATGTTTGCGTACTACCTTGGGGAGAGTAAGAGCTACCCAGAAAGCTAGAGAGAGAGCTTTTTTTTTTTTTTTTCCAAGTTCTGATCTCTTGCGAATCGTTATGACAAAGGGGGGCTTGCATAATCGATATTATTATATTACGACATTTCATGGTGTTACAATCCAATTGCATGTTACGACCTAGATGTGAAATTCACATCAGACTCTAGTTACCAACGTCTAGTATGACTTTTTAACACAAGAAATTTCCATATGCGCAATGCCTACCCCTGCCATAACAGTCCGCATGGGGATCCGGACATGAAAATAAAAGCTCTCTGCCTTTGATGCGTGTCCCAGCCGTCTTCGCCTTGCAAAAACAACAAAGAGAAGAACGCATTAACGTACTGATGCTTTTGGGTGGCTCGTTTCAACTGAAACAACAATGGATGTGTGCAAAGAAAACAGTATGCTGCTATCATTGATAGAAATACTCCAGTCAAGCATTTAGAGGAGAATGTTATTCATTTTCAATCACCATAAACAACAATAACCACTCAAGACCAATCGCTTTCATCTTGCTTTTAACGAGGAAAAGACATATTAATGGATATGGAGGGTCGAACGCCCTCATGAACGAATGAGAGATTAGAAGAGCAAAGAGAACTGACAAAGGAAGAGAGAGAGACAATAAATAAGAAAGCCCAGGCCCGCTGTATCTCAGTGACTCAATGATAATGGTAACGAAGAAGAATCGAAGACTTCTCCTTGCACACTAATGCTGTCAACTAAACATCAAGAAAATAAAAGATTTTTTTTTTCCCCAGGCCTGCTCAGGTGACATTAGGCATCAGTATTTATTTCTGTCACAGCTTATCAACGCTAATGCGCTCTCTGTTATGTCCGGGTCCCGAGAGGGTTGGGTCTATGACAAGTAGAAGCCCACACCTCAAAATCGGAGTGAATATGTTACCATTTTCTGACCAGGCACTGGCACACTAGGACCCATGAAAAAAATTAAGGTACATTAGTTTTATTATTAATATTATGTATTTACTTCCATGAAAATTAAAACTTCTATGCACAAAATTATCACTAACTGGGTTAACTCGCGATTAGAGTGGCGTCTAATATAATGATTTATATATTAAAGGTGTCCAACGGATTTTTTTCCCTCTTGATCATTCTTAGTTGGACTTAGCAGGGGCTCCTACGGAAGACAGGCGTTTGGCAATGATAATGTTGTAGCCATAGGTGCATAATTGTTGAAGTGCATACTAACAATATGGCTCACGGGGCTAGCTAGGTGGAATAAGTTGCCTTAAAAGTCGTCTCCTTTAATGTTCCCCCATCATATATTTTGAAAACCTGCGCACTGACAAGAAATTTTAACAAGTTTTATTATTCATGCCAAGACCGTGCTTGACGGCATGAGGGCGGTCAATATCACAGACCAGATGGGATCTCTTACCACTCTGCATTTTGAACGCTACAATGGGTACATTTAGTACCGATGCATAATGTAATTCTTACCATGGTAAGAGGTGCTCATGGTTAATGCGCAAGCTCTCAGTTGACGCGTTTTGCGGGGGGTTGGGGAATGGGACATATGGCTGACAGATAGGTTGGGTTACACGAAGATAATCTGAAACCAAGCAGGGCCACATTACTCATTTTAATTAGGTTGGGCAAAGTTACATTGCAGACAGCCTATCTAACCAACAAGGAGATTATGGTCAACGAAAAACTTTAAACAGCATACATACTCAAGTCTCCCTTCTGCGTTTAAACTCAATCCCGCACAATTTGTCTGTGGGCATTCAACCCGATCCTAATATCACCACTGGCCACATGCATAATCCTAATGTTAGTTAACGCACTGCGATAACCAGGGGAAACTCCCAGAGCATTAGTTGTGTTCACTGTAGTTCACGCAGTACGTTAACTCACGTATGGATTATGCATACGCCCACAGAAGTAGTGTGCTAACGCCCACTCATTCCTTGCAAGTATATCATCACTGACAAGTTAACTGTGTGTACCAATTATGGGCAGCTAGGGAGAGGTGGGTTAAAAAAGGACTGCTTTTTATAACAATGGGTAATCAACCTATTCAAGTTTTCTATAATCGGATAATAAGTTTCTCCTTTTAAACGGTCCAAAGTACTTGTCTACGTTTCTGTGAGTCGTATGCTCGTCTGTATCTAATTCTGGTGCCCTGCACTGACATTACTTGAGGGAGAATTTTTGGTCTTAATTGTAGCAAAATGGATGCCAAACAACCATTATGTACATCTCCAGAAGGACATGATGACGTTGTTTTCTAAAAACTGTGTCTCCATAAGCTCGTTAGTCTTGATCTCCTTGTCTCTGAAAATTCTCCTCTCAAGGTTAGCTGCTAAGCAGTATTATTATCAAAGCCTCCCTCCAGCCGCACGACACAATGCGGACTAAGCGCAGAAGCCATTCATAACTAATGCGGAAGCACCAGGCTTGTGTCAGCCAATGAAAGCGAGTGTTTCAGATCCCAGCAGTCAGTCAGATTTCGCGATAAGCTTGATATTAATTATACATGGAGTTGTTTCACAGAAGCTGTGTTCCCAATAAGCTTGGAAGACAGAGATTTCTTCCATCAGCCAATAATAATGACTGATTCAGATCGTATACATTCAATCCGATTTCTCGAGTTACTTACATTTTTATATTATTTAAGTGAAGTTTTTTTTTTTTTTCACCATTTCATTATGAATGAGCTCATATTCCTCCGTTGTTCTATTGTTCGAGTTCTAAAATTCTGATGAAATTTAGTAAATTTAGTAATCATCAGGGCTAATTTTCCCAACAGCATTTATAATTGAAGACATTATATTCTCTGCCACTGTTACCGAAATGGTTTACTGGTCCAACATTGCTCCCGTAAATGAAAAACGATCCAATGTCGGTCTCAAAGTTGGTTTTTTTTTTCAATATTATTAACGAAGGTTTTAAGCATATGAAATTATCCAAGGCTGCCTGCCATTAATCTATGAAACCCATAGATATGAATTTACATATAAAGTTTGTTACTTGCTCGATCTGCGGACAGGGTCATCTCCACCCTTATATGAACAATCGCAGCAGAACAACATGACGTCACACTTTAACTGCTATCATTGTCAGCATGTGCATTTTGATCTTATATTCTGGACTAATGACATCCTCTGAACTCAAGTCTTTAGCGAGAAATAAAAATCAAAGCATCAATAGCATAGGGGCTAAACATAGACTAGTCTACGTTGTGGGTATCCTTTATTTCTTCTTGGCCCCCCTTATTTCACCCATACTGCCTAAACGTATGATGTAGCAGCTGTGGCGTGTATGAATTGCGATGTCAGTGTTTATAGCACTTGACCCAAACAAGGAAGTCGCACAGACTCCACTGACTTGTGCTGGTGTTTCTGAAGACACTCAGGCAATCAAAGCTTTCCAGTTTCAGCAATTTGCAATGTTGGAAGCGTCATGTTCTGTCCCATTGATTACCTCCTCAAAACTTCCTTTGTTTACCTACTTCTCACCACAATTAATGTCAATTATTGTCAGTTTCGGCCGAGCATTGGGTCAGCACCCAATCATGGCTGGTTGGATCATATTATCAGCCGGTGTTGCCAGGTCGAATGACATGAAGGAACCAAATCAACTTTGGAAAAGCGCCCCCAAAATTCGCAAAAATAGCCCAAAAAATAGCCAACTTTTTGAAAATCAAAAACAACATAAAAATAAGACATCCCATCTTGGTATCAAAGTGTGCTTTTACAGTTTTCTCGGCTTACATGTATGCCACATTCACTCGGAAATGTTGAAAAATATCTGCAAGTTAGATAAAATTTTAACTCTTCGAAAAAACAAAAAAGTAGCGAAGGAAACACGGCTTTTAAAAAAGGTCCAAAGGACTTAACAAATAGCCAAATTTGGCGCCGTAGAAGCAACCTGGTAACATTGACTATCAGCTTTACTTTTGGAAATTGCTGGGAAAGGGGAGGCAGTGTTTTGTTGCCAGTTAGGGTAGGAACTTGCTACCATACATGGCTATCAAATATTATTTCATGTTGCTTAGTTCGTTAGGCATTGAAAGTTCCTCTGAGCGGGGTCGGAGACACCCAAACAATTCAAAATAGCTTGGCTGAAGAACACGAGGGCTGCGTTTGTTTGGTCCCTGCGGCGCTGCGAAAGGGGCCGTCCCTAGCAAAGGAATTATTGGTCAGTAGGCAAACTAAGATGGCTGCGAATAATGCAGAAGAGCAAGAAAAGATTGCACTGATTTACGAGTGGTGTTTGCCAAACTTTGTCTCATTCATTAGCATATATACGATAGTTGATTCTTGCCATATCCTCCTCCGCTACAATGCCGTTAATAAGACGTTTGCCATTATGTTGAAGATCCCTCTCTTCTGGTCATGGCAAAAGGCGTCATATTTCTAACAAACCTCTACAAGGTGAACACCCTTCCTCATTGTGACTGGCGCGCACCAAGCAAAACTGTACCCCTGATACATCCTTTGTTAAGAACCGCCCACATAAATGAAGGACGGTTCCTTTCGCGACGCCGCAAGAACCAGACAAACGTTACCCTGGAAATCTTTTTTACGTAACCCTGAGGCATTTGGAATCGAGCTTTTTCCACCTGGCTGTTATTGTGTTTCGGAAATGGAAAAAGGGAGAGGTAAAAAGATTTATTAAAACAAAGAGCAGGGGCCCAAATAACTGGCAGAGCCAAAAATATTCACAACGTGCCCATTTCTATTGTGTTGACGAAAGGCACGTATTCTCCACCTTCCTTGTCTGAGACTAATAAAGGGAGAGCACTGCCTTAAAGGGTAACCTCCCTCGAAAAACTGACGCCTCACATAAAACGTTCTGAACATGACGCATGTTTTCCGAGACAGTTATGTTAAGAAACATGACAGTGCATTGTTTAATGTTGTAATATATTACAGTGCAACCGCAGGTCGTTAACGTATTTTCTAAATAAGAAACAGATTATTATTAACTGACTGAATAATTAACAAAACTAGCAGGGTACTTAAAGTTTAATTTTTGAGTGTGTGTGTACCAGTTCCGGTAAAGTCATTTTAGATTAAACTTTATGGACTAGGCAAGCTGTCAAAATTTCCAGCAACGTGGGGCTGATGAGAATCACGAAG
This sequence comes from Ellobium chinense, assembly GCA_033807755.1. Lineage (NCBI taxonomy): Eukaryota > Metazoa > Mollusca > Gastropoda > Ellobiida > Ellobiidae > Ellobium > Ellobium chinense. The sequence continues at coordinate 507,606 of JAWQUT010000192.1, forward strand.
ACAGCTTTCCAGTCTTTGTCCAATTATCGAGTCTTTGTCCAGTCTTTAGAGTCTTTGTCCTATCTTTTGAGTCTTTGTCCTGTGAAGAGCAGAATACATTTCCTAAATGAGGGCAGTCTAATCTGATAATCATGAGTACGGTAAGCTTGTGTCAACAACTATTTTGGCTGGATCCGACGCTTACTTGTCACATTCTATGCCTTGTATCCAGTCAAATTGCGGCTCAAGTTGCTTTTTGACTCAAGTGACTGGTGTCACATAAAAGCTTATTTTATTGGAAACAACATTCAGACTAGTGTTATTTGGTCCAAGAAGAAATTGTTTACAGAGACAAGAGGTCACTCCTGAAGCATGGCAAAAAATTGAGACAATCACAAAACTTAATTACAAAACTTCCTTACAAAACTTAATCTTCAGATAGTTCTTTTCCCTCATAAAATCAACATCTTCTTGAACAGAACATTTTTTTTCAGTTTCCCCAACTAACAAAAATTCAATACAGTAAGGCTAAGACCATCTTCCTAGCTTGATATCTCATTTCCTTGCCTAGCAACATAAGTCTCATTTTGACTGGCCATCAAATATATTGTTATCTGACCTGTGTCTGTGCAATATTAGTGTCTGCCCATCTGGCCAATCTTTCCATCATTAATCAATATTTTTCAAAATTTTCATCTGTTTTAAGAAGAAAACCTTCCATATAAGCATTTACCTTGCCTCCAACTTTGAAATACAGATACTGAGAGATCTGTGAAAACTTAGCCTTATGTGTGCAGATACAACAGGTGGTACCATGTATTCAAAGGATACCTCTTGGATGCACTCAGTTTGTACGACATAGATAGAGGAAGCAAACAAACACACTACTGTCTAGTATTTCTTTCGCTGACAACCAGCACTCATGTAACTTTTATTACATGGGTCAAATTAATAAATAAATACCTAAGTATGCTTATTGTTTTTACATAAACATAGTGAGTTATTTACACAACAGTAGTGAAAGGAATTAGGGCAGAAACAGTACATAAAAGCATAATGAGTTTATATCACAGCTGAGCTTACATTTCTGTTTTTTTAAAAGTGACATTTATCAGAAGCTTGGAAGGAATTCTGGGGTTCCAACAAAAAGGTTAGAATGTACATTTATACAAAATAGAACAAAATTATGTTTCATTATAAAACGAGTGAAAAAAAAAAGGCAGTAGTTTTGAGAAAACTGTCCCAAAAGTATGCCCACTGGATGTACATAGCAAGATAGAATACAAATATGGATGGCTTAAGTACATAGTTTCCATGTTGGTGTATAGAGTTGTATCCAACAAATGAGGACAGCTGCAAATTTTGACTTCACTTTCATCATGAGAATTTCAGAGAGGTTCTGATGACACTATTTAAATTGATGTGCAAGCTCAAAAAACTTAAGGACTAATGAAATAATCATATGAAAGATTAGGTCTCTTCATGATAATTAAAAAAAAAATTATATTATGCAGTCCTGTAGGACACTTCCAGCTCACCTTTGTGGAATACAACATCTGACATCATCATGGATGATATACTACAATGTGCAAATTATGATCCATCACTAACATAGCACTGTGTCAGTGGAATAACCATATATCTGCTCATTTTTTGTTGTTATTAACAGGTTTATTGCTCTGAAGGGAAAATATGATGCTTAGCAAAATCTTGAATAATTTCATTCATAAGATCACAACACACTTGGTCTTCTGTTTCGTAGGTTTATCCTGTACCATTACCATGATGCAACAGTTCTTTAACCAGGCTTGCCATAAAATGAAAACGTTTTTTTTCCCATGGTATCTCCTTGTTTCAAACAGTACTTCCATAATAATGACATGATTAAAAGTCTTCATACTACCACTTTCTGTTACAAAAACGTCATGTATAGTCTGACAAAATTTTACTCAGCTGATGCAAGCAAGTTGTCCCAAACAAAATCATGAACTACTACTCCAATGTTTGAATATCCATTATTTTCCATTAACAGTTGCCCATTTATGCTGATTCTGGATCTTTTCCTATCTAGAAACAATAATGGTAATTTTCCAAGATTAGTCCAGATTTTCCAGGTCTGTGAAAATCCTGCTTAACATATATTGTAATTTCTGATTACAGAAGTGTTGCATCATACCCATGTCATAAATTATTTTGCAGTTTACTTATTGAAATCTTTTCATTTGTTCATGTGCTCGCTGTTTAAATAAACTGTGAAACACTTGTTACTCCAACAATGCAGAGTTGACTTCCGTATTGTGTCATCATTTTGTACAAAATCATTCCTATTTTCACAAATCCTCACGCACTACAAAATAGACTGATGGACTGAGAGGTACAAATATCAAATGACTGTGTCTTTCCTCAATAATATCAACATTACTGGACTCTTTAAGAATGTTCTGTGAATTCAGGTCAAAGGGCATATTAGAAGTGAGAAAATGCTCACATAAATCACCAACAAAATCCTTTCTCAAGTTTTTTTCAACATCTGATTAATGTGTTGGCCCTCAAATCCTAGTTGAGCCCATCTATGATTTAAGATCTTATGAGGAAATGTCCTGCATCACCACTGCTAGATCATGTTCAGATATACGAAGTAAAACTAAGAATGTTTTTCCAAAACTTGATAATATGTAGACTCAGAATGCTTTTGAAATACATGGAAATAAGGGATAAAATTTTATTTACATAATAGACATAACTCTTGGAGAAATCCAGGTTTTGAGCTCAGTTTTGATTTGAGTGCATTAATACAGAAATGCATCTTTGAATAAACTACCAACTCAAATTTCAACTTAAAGTACAATTACCCAGTTTTGGAAAAACACTCTATATTTATAATCAAAGATTTGACACCACCCTGGGCAGGACTTATCACTTATCACAAATGTGTTACAAATATAACTAAGTAAGAGTATTGTGTAGCATTCAAGATCAGCCTATGCTATGTGCAGTTTGGCTAGACTGGCCAAGGACTAAGCAAGTACCATTCATTAGGACTAGGGGACAAATCACATACATATACATCTCTATTTCATAGTAAAAAAAAACCTTATCAAAGCTACAAACTACAGGCGGTCCATGATTTTCATGACAGATAAGGCACTTCAATGCTGCGGATACAACAACGGAAATGCAAAATATCATTACATTATACGCAGTGCTTACCTGAGCCCTTAATAAGCTTTAAAATGCACAGTGGAGATGTAAATGGCACCCCAAAATATTTCATGTGGTGCTACATAAAAATCTACATCTAAGTATACATACACCACAATATCTACCAGGTGCTCTAAACTGTTTGAACTAAGCATTTTTCACAATATCCTTGGCACTTGCATAATAGTTTTGAGAGAACTGCTTGCTTTGTGTAAAGGGTTTCCACGATATTTGTTTGCATCTTCATCATAAAGTCAAACTCTGTTTATTCATAATCCATTGAACGGCAACTTCCACTTAATTGCAACAGATTTAAGGCAACAGAATACTTTCATATCTAGGTTAACATCACTGGATAATTGTAACTCCTTCTAATCATAACTTTTCATACCCTTAAGGAGTTGCGATTATGTGGAATTGATTGTATTAATTTTGAATGACAGATCCAAGACTAAAACGGATGATGTGCTTAAGTTAAAGGATCCCTCAAACCAGCCCATGTTCTGCTAAGGCCTCAGTAACTTCATCAGCAACTCCTCAGAGGTGTGCGCCACAACAGATTTCAAACACCATCCATGCTACCAAGGCATTATTTCTATTCCAGTAACTTCAAGAACAGCTTACTGTTCTTCTGTGCAAGGCATCATGACCCTTCACCCTTCGCCCCTTATTCCTCACACCCAACCCACTCCATCCCACAGGAGGGCCTGCAAAACTGATAGCAACACTCTCTCACTCATCTTTCTCTACCATTTCATTAAAATTATACTAAATGTTAAGAAGTCAATCTATGTCCATGCAAAGCAGGCAAATCTGACTGCATTATGCTTTTTCTGGCCTGTGGGGGTTGCTTTTATATGCAGCTACCTCCCCCCCCCCCCNCAATATCTACCAGGTGCTCTAAACTGTTTGAACTAAGCATTTTTCACAATATCCTTGGCATTTGCATAATAGTTTTGAGAGAACTGCTTGCTTTGTGTAAAGGGTTTCCACGATGTTTGTTTGAATCTTCATCATAGAGTCAAACTATTTATTCATAATCCATTGAATGGCAACTTCTACTTACTTGCAACAGTTTTAAGGCAACAGAATACTTTCATAATTAGGTCAACATCACTGGATAATTGTAACTCCTTCTAATCATAACTTTTCATACTCTTAAGGAGTTGCAAGTATGAGGAAGTGATTGTATTAATTTTGTATGACAGATCCATGACTAAAACGGAGGTTGTGCACAAGTAAAAGGATCTCTCAAACCAGCCCATGTTCTGCTAAGGCCCCAGTAACCTCATCAGCAACTCCTCTTTAGTATGCGCCACAACAGATTTTAAACACCAACAATGCTACCAGGGCACTATTTCTATTCCTGTAACTTCAAGAACAGCGTACTGTTCTTCTGTGTATGGCCCCATGACCCTTCACCTTTCACCCTTAATTCCTCACACCCAATCCACTCCATCCCACACAAGGGCCTGCAAAACTGATAGCAACACTCTCTCACTCATCTTCCTCTACCATTTCATTAATATTATACTAAATATTAAGAAGTTAATCAATGCCCATGCAAAGTAGGCAAATCTGACTGTATTATGCTTTTTTTGGCCTGTAGGGGTTGCTATTATATGCAGCTACCTCCCATCTCATGAGTGGGGATGGGTTGATGTTAAACATAGCATGCAGAGGTTACATAAAAGATGAATGATTTGTGAGCTAAACCCCTGTTCTAGTCGTTCTACAACAAGACTATAAATTGACTTGACTAAAACCATAAAATAAAGACCTCTAATTTGGAAGCCTCCAAAAAATCACAAGTGTGGGAGAAGATGGAAATAGCTGCAGTTATGAAGACTTGAAATTAACTGTCCGCCTTATACAAAAAATACTGCTCCCTTTGCTTCAAAACATGTGAATAAGTGAAAGTTGTTACTGAGTGGACAGGAAGTAAGTGGAGTTGAATGCCACTTTAGGACAAATTAACAAAAGTGCCATTAAGTAACTTGTCCAGATGAGGTAAAAATTACTTCAACTTAAATGATTTTTTAAAGCTTTTTACACTGCCTCAACTATATTCCATATCAAGAATGAATTACAAGATGCAGATCAAACTGTCCTTCTTTACAAGCTGATTTCATTTCATATATACCAGTTTCACTCATTATGGACATTTACTCTTTTGTCACAATGTGGCAGCATACAAATAAACATGTATACATACATAATTTATATATATTATATGCCATGTAGAGAATAACAAAATATCTCTACAATAAATTATTTCTGTAATGTGATCCTAATAGGGACCATGTATTATTGTGGACAAAGCAAAGGTTGCAATGTCAACATTTACACTCTCTCAGAGTTTGTTCCTACCTGTTGATGAATGCATACATTTCTTTAAGACACTAACTCCAATGGTTGTTGTTGTTACTGTTCACTACCACTGCGAAATAGAAACATTAAAAACTTGCTCTGCCCCCATCTTCAACAGCTTGCTTAGGTCTATCAGCTAAATGTACACAGATGGTGTTTGAATTCAATGTACATACAGAGAAACATTAGAGTATAGCTTCTGAGGCAGAAAATCTGTGTATAGCTCTTTTAACATTACTTCACAAAAATATGTGTGCAATCCTGCACACAGAGATGGCACTTCCTGGAGATAAAATATTCTAACAATTTATAATGATAGGATAAGAAAATATTTTTTTGTCAAAAAAGTTCATGAAGTAGGGGCTAGAGCCTAAGGAATGCAATCAACACTAAGCCAACAACAATACAGGAAGAGACAATTTCTTGGTGAAATTTTTGAAATTTCTATACCATCCATGCTGACCTCTAAGGCTAAATACTATACCACTTAATTACAAATAGACTATCCTATAATTAGGAATAGACTATCCTATAATTATGAATAGACTATCCTATCCTATAATTACAAATAGACTATCCTAATAGACTATCCTATAATTACGAATAGACTATAATTACGAATAGACTATCTTATCCTTTAATTACAAATAGACTATCCTATCCTTTAATTACAGATAGACTATCCGAATAGACTATCCTATAATTACGAATAGACTATAATAATGAATAACTATAATTACGAATAGACTATCCTATAACTGCGAATGGACTTAAAACTGATAATATTATGATCCAGCAGCTGAGGTCAGCATATTTAGTTTTTCAGAGCACATGACTTCTATAAACAAAACTGGATACCATTTCCTTTGTCATGTGGGTGTAACAAGAGTAAGCGGCATAAATTCCCGTTCGTAAAACTACTTGGTGTGCGGTAGAAAAAGTGCAGAACTTCATGATGCACAACTTTCGTTAGACCACTCTGTCTTCGTATTGTGCTTTCAGCAGACAACACATCATTGCAATTGCATGGTTCCTGTGTACATGCGACTATTCAAGCTCATTGCATCAGGGTTCTCATTAAGTGAGCTCATAAAAATATATTTCTCATCTGGAAGTTTGGAGTGAAAAATATTCATTCTGCACAGCGTTTGCAAAATAAAGAAAAGAGTTAGTCAGCAAAGGAACAAAACGCTACTGTACTCTAGATCATTTTGCCCACATGTTACTAGATGATAAATATCTCATCAAATGTTACATTTCAAACCCACACAGCCATTGATTTACATTCTTGTGTTCAAGCCTGCAACTAGCATAAAAACTTATGTACGGCCTTTGGTATTTATGCAAATGTTCAGTGAAACACATACGGGTAATGGGTTCAGTTTAGATGCAATAGGTCAAATGGATAAGTTCAGGTTCCATCTATTAAAATGGCTACAGTTGGCCTAATTATTTCCAGCTACTTATCTCTAGTACAATTTTTTTTTTTTTTTGAATGCCAACCCTTCTTAAGTCTAAGAGTCATCATTACAGATATATGCACAAGACAGCCACAATATGCATCAAACTATCCTGCCAAACTTCCAGGACACTGATCTTTGCAGATATTTACCACAGCTGCTTTCATAAGTGAGAAATTTGATAAAGAAAACTTGAATCAGTGGGGTAGGCAATACAACAAATACAGTGGAACCCGCTTAAGCGGGACACGCGTGAGCGGGAAGCCCGCTTAAGTGAGACGAATGCCTGGGGAACGGAATTTTTGCTATTTAAATCTATACATATGAGCGGGACGGCAACCCGCTTAAGCGAGATGACTTGGAGCCAGATTTCTGTAATATACACGCTGTTTTTGACAAGAATGCTGCAAATTGTCACTATCGTACTGTGTCTCGTACCTTGCCCATCAGCTGAAAACCTGAGGCCCACAAAGAAACTTGTACCGACGGCCCTGATCAGCCCCCTTACGTTACGTGAGAAGTGATTGACACAACCTCCCCATAGCCTTCTGTCGGACAGTTGACCCTTCGGCGCACGCATGGGCGAATCAGAGCGGACATCCTAGCCGCGCAAGCATCAACGAATCAGGATTAAGTAAGCCCCGCCCCCTGTCAGCCACACTTTATCCTTTCTTCAGCTTACGCAGTGACTGACACTTACGAGCCTTACCTGCACTATTGCACAACACTCAGCCAGGGTGTCGGTCACATAGGCATGACCATCATTCGTATTGCGTAAAGGCTTTTTGACACAGGCCGCTCGTGTTGCGCTGGCCAGATGTGGAGCGAGAAGTGTGACGCTTATCTTTGCCAGTGTTTATGATCATGCAAATTTGATCCCAAATTATTTTTGATCACTTGAATGCGGATGGG
>JAWQUT010000192.1:515749-529933 GCA_033807755.1 Ellobium chinense
AAGTATATTTTAAACAGTATAGATACAATTTAAATCTTACTCTGTTGTCACACCTCACTAGCAGCAAGTATTGACATCCCTTAACTTGAATGAAACGCACAAACTAGCTAAGAAATCACTTTATAATGGATAGTCCGCCTAAGCGGGACGCCCGCTTAAGGGGGACGATTTGTCGGGAACGGAGCCGTCCCGCTTAAGCGGGTTCCACTGTAGTTGTAATAGAGACGTTAAAATAGTTAAACTGACATCACAAAGAACCCTTGCCTCCTGATACATTCCCAAACAAAGCAAACATATACTCCAGCCTAGACTAAGCAACACTAAACACTATTCTATCTTTCCTGCCAGGTATCTTTGGCCTTAACAAAACCCCATAAGTATGTGAAGTCAAAGACAAAACTCTCACATCGCTCCTATTTTTCTTCTGCTTGACTGGACGAACAAACCACATACATTCTTCTCAATATACAGGCCTCCTACAATACAATTCTGCATTGCCTAGTCAATGCAGGCCTATTGCATTGCATAATGCTTGCTGCATCCTGCCCGGTGCATTGTAGAGGATAGAGCCATAACTGAGGTTCACTTTAGAAAGATGGGGATAGGCAGTAAGCATGGAAAAAAATGATCCTAGAGTTCTCTCACATACACCATCTTCCAAATTCTGTTTTGCAGTTTGGTTTCTTTGGTGGGACTCTTGAAACTGTTCACATGCCATTTTAGTGCTTCAATCTTTTAAGTTGATTTAATATATTCACAGGAGATTTCGAACAACAATAACTTTGAGGGGCAATCAATTTGAGTTGGAGTGGACCAATAAGGACTTCATCAGAGGAAGTCCAGAATAGGAATGAACAAGCCCTGAGAATATTATGACAAGTTCTCCAAGAAAAGTGTCATATGAGGCTGCTATAATGGGCTTGGAAAATGAAAACAACCTAATCTTTCAAATTTGCAACATCAGTCTCATAGTATCTTAAGAAGAATTTAGGTGCAAACTGAAGAGCTTTTTTCCAAAACTCAGTAAATGCACTTTCACTGAAAAATGAGTTTGTGGTGTATTCAAAGATGCATTTCTGTGTTAAGTCATTTCAAACCTAATTAAGCTCAAAATATGCACTCTTTCAAATTTGACATCATTCAATAATAATTAAAAACATTTGTATGAAGAGCGATCACCTTATTTCCTTTTTTTTTCAAAAAATATTCAGAGACCACATACCAAGTTTTGGAAAAAGCACTCTTTAATTTCTACGGGCATTTTTAGTATTTGACACATTCATTTTATACATAAAGTACACCTGAAGTTGGATCAGATACATTCAACCTGTACATAAAGTATATCTGAAGTTGGATCAGGTTCAACCTGTAAATAAAGTACATTCTTAAATTAAGTTTTGGCACATTCATCCTATATTCACAAAGCCTCTAAAGTAAGGTGCAATGCATGAACTGGTACAGCATGCACTTGTAGTTACAAGCCAGTCATAGAATCTCACTAAGAATAATCTTAAGCCACAGACTCGTACTCATCCAACAAGGCATCTATACTATCATTTAGATCCTTCACAGGGTTGGAGCCTGATGGAGGTAATGATGACTTGTCCTCATTTTTCATTCCAGTATCAAATGACGTTGTTTTCTTGCGTGACCTGCTGAAAAGTGTAAAGTCATTGTAATTTATTATCCTCTGATTTTACTGTTTGGAAGTACATGCTATAACAACCTCAAACTCATTTTGTATTTTTGGAAAACTTTTAAGATTCAGGAACCCCTACACTCATCAGGCTCTGGATGAAATATAGTAAACATGCCACAGAAAAGACTTATCTGATGTTTTGAGGAGAATGTAAAATACAAAGAGACATTAAAACAGGACAGAAGAACTGGTATGAGAAAGTTCAAAGTTTAAAGAATTTGCGTTTTAATACAGATAATGATATGTTTAACTGTATGAATTTCTCACATACAGACTATATCTTAAAAGACACAACCAAAACTTTGAAATGTTGCAAGATCTTTCCCTCCTATCACAAAAATGGCTTGACTCTTAATACAGTAACAACAGCATCAACGATGTCTACTCTTCCTACAAGCAATTCACTTTACTTCCAAAGTACCAGACTTCTTTCCTCTCAATATGAACTTCATTTGTCTTGAATCATCTTGAAGGCAACAATGACAACAAACACAGTAACAAGGACCAGATATTCTAACCCAATGAAAATTTCACTACCTGACATCAATAACATCAATATCATGAAAACAGACACAAGTCACATTCACACTCCTACATTTAATTTCTTCCCTCTTAATTTGGGCTGCCTCAGTCTGCCTGCCTTGACTTGAGCAATGACTACTATGACTACCTCTGTGTTTGACTATATTAACCAACATGGACATAAGTTGTAATCTAGAACAAGACAATGCCAAGGAATGCCACATCAAAAGCAATGTCAGCATTAACAACAAATGAAATCATAACAACAAGTGTTTAACTTCATATGTCAGTGCCAGGCTAATTTCTTGCCAACTCAACATTCATCACACTCTTCAGCTTGACATGAACAGTGGCAACAAAGGACAAAACATTTACGCAATTCACCCAAGGGATTCAGTGTCAGACCTCTACCTTACTAGACTGGTCTTGACTTAAGCATAAACACTGCCACCGAACACAATACAAAGAAAGAGATCTTTAACAGCCAAGAAAAATAATATGCATCTCACGGATGACCCAGTGTCAACTCCTCTTTCTGCCTAATATACGTCTTTAACTGCCTTAATTGCCTTGATCTTTCACATTAGCATCAGCCACAACATATACAGAGAGAGATCCTCAGCAATGCAAGCAAATACACAATCTCCCAATCACTGGGTCAACTCCTCTCTTCCTGATAAAAAAAACCTTCACAGCCTTGATTTGCTCTGACCTCCAGTATTAACGTCAGAAATAAGCACAATAAGAAGAGAGAGAAGTTTCCAACAAGAAAAGCAAAGATTGCATCAGATGTCCCAGCATCACCTTTTCTCTGCCTAATAAAAAACCATGACGGTTTTCATTTTAGGAGTCAACATCAGTATCAATGTCAGTATCAAAGTGTGACAGCCACGACAACAAAGACAGTTATAATATTTACTGCCCTGTCACAAAGTCTTCTCCTCCATTTCTAACCTGGAAACATCTTAACGTGCCTTAACAATTGCAACACGGGCGACGTGAACAGAAGTGACAATCATAACAGTAAGAACCAAATCAAGACAATTACTTAAGTGATATTAGCCTAATTCCACAAAAAATGTCTCAAGATTTCAGGCAGTCTTCTTCTGGAATCAAAATTGGCAGCTTTCCCGTGCCATTTCATTGCCAGTCTTCTTTCAGCGTCAAATTTCATTATAGTCTATGCTTAAGTAGAACTTTTTTTATTTTTCAAATCCAACTTAACTGTTACAGAAATTATTTTTCTGAGAAATCTTGAAGTTTACAGAAGCATCAACTTATGAGATAGTTGAGAATTTTCCCATGGTGTCCCAACTGGGACAACAAAGGCAATGAAAATAAATTATCATGGCTCTTAAGGACTGACACTTTGCCTCATAATACAAATTAAGTTCATCTAGATTTGCCTTGATCTTGACATCAAACACATCTGCCACAGCAAAGAACGACTCTTGCAGCAACAACAAAAGCAATGGCATGAATTACTGTGCATTCAAGTGTTGACTCCCATGCTCCCAAGACAAACTTGCAAGTCACTTTGAATTGCCTTGATCGCCCCATACACATAGAGAGCCAAAAAAAGTAACTACCACAATAACAAAACCAATAACAGACAATTTCAGCTGAATGTCATGTTAGTTATGCAAATTTCTGAAAAACTTTAACTTTAGAAGCAACAGTGTTCTAATGTGCTCACACTTATAATTCTCTACAGCAGTAGTGGTTGCATCAACAACAAAAATCAATTATAAAATGTCATTCCCACTGGAAAGTGATGATCGTCAGAGCATTAAAGAGCACATCAGAGTACTTTGTAACGGGCACAACTAAAAAATTTACCTTGGTGCCTCAGTATCAGATTCCTCCCCTCCAGAGACAAATCTGAGCTCTCCAGATTTTGTCTTCACGGCTGTATATGTGCTGGCGCTGCTACTGCTGGGTGCCTTGCTGGGCCTTCGCTGTGCAAGTGGGTCATCTGAGGGTGGTAAAAAAATAAACGTTAAATACAGACATCATTTGCCTGGATAAACAGTGATCTGCACTTCAGATATACTTAAAACAGAAAAGCATTATACAAAACTAGCACTATTTTGAACTCCAAATCCTGGAGTAAAAGCTGGTAAGATTATTCATATGGATATTATGAAAATAACTACCATCTGATGAAAGACTAACTTCCAAAAATTTGTCATTATTAAATGTTTTAAATTCTCAATGTTTTCTTTACTTATTTATCAATGTCCAGTGTTTATTTATCAATGTCCAGTGTTTATTTATCAATGTCCAGTGTTGGATTAATATTTTCTAAAGCAATGAAACAGACTTAAAAAATGCTTGGGGCTTCCCACGATTTTTTAAATAAGCATTTTCAGTATATTACATTAACCACCCCCCCAAAAATGAAGTGTTTTCTAACTACTTTTATAAACAGTGGGCAATTGGGTTTGGGGAAAACAAAAAGATTCCATACTGCAGAACAAAGAGTGCACTTCCATTTGCCAAGGTAGACAAATTCTGATGCTTTTTTTTAACCCATCTGTACCTATCACATTGACAGTGATTACCAAACCTGGATAAGCCATATTCACTGACAATAAGGTAGTATTAATCTCAGATGCACTGTTTTTGTTTCCTCCATAAAATAAAAAGTGAGCTTAAAATCTAAATTTCTTCAAAATTTATTTCTCTTTAAATTTTGTAAAAATTTGATTGTGAACAGTAATTACATCAAAACTGTGTCCTTTCATCTCAGAAAGTGTTGAAGCTAAGATGGTTCAGTTTTTTTTTATAAATCCCTCTTCTTCCTTCTTCAGTTTCATCCCTTACAGCCAAAGGTCCTTCCTACTCCAAGACTCGACCGAGATGGGATAGTCCTTATTTTCTCATTCAGTCTAATCCCTAAGTCTAGACAAAGAAATGGTTTCTTAATCAAATAAATGGGGCACCCATTTTTAAATATCAGATATGCGGACAATGATCTGTTTTTGACGTAAATCTGTACCTCCCTTTGACCTACCTCATAGTCTTATATCTCAGCACAGACATGGTGAGTCTATCATACTGCTCAGACTACTATACTTATTAGTTTATATCATGCACTGTTTTGAGACAGCCCAACCTTGCCCCCAACCCTCACTCTGTACATCTAGACAAAAGTCATGGGGATTTGCTCATTTGGGCTAGCAGATTCACCAACTTGGAGTTATTTCAGAAAGCAAGCCTGACTCAATTTGGAAACATAGGTTGTTTCTGGATATAGTCTTTTGAACTGATTAATGATTGTCTGACACTTATATGGCTAACCAATCACTTTATCCAGTTACTGACTGGACTTACTAATCCTTTCCACCCTCATGGATCATAATGCTGGAGGGGTACACCATACAATCATTGTATGTTTACAGCATATCGTTAAACTCATCTCAACTTACCATCCTCTGTAACATAATTTGCTGGGAAGAACCCTTGCTGCCCATCTTGAAGTTCTCCCATCCACCAGTTCTCGTTATCTTTGTACAAAACTGTGATGATATCTCCCTTGTACAGGTTCAGCTCATCAGATCGTTGGGCACGGTAGTCATAAAGAGCCACCACCTGCATTTGAACAACCACATATAAGTAGTTGGCAAACACTCTGTCATAAGGTGTCAGACTTTAGTATTGTTTTGTTGAAAGTTAAGAGAGTTTTCATTGTTTTTCCAGAGCAAAATACACTGTAAGTCTAAGACATGGATGTGGCTGAACAGCTTGTGCTGCCAATAGTTAAAATTGACAAAACCTGACATTTAAAAAAAAAACTCTTTATTGATGAGACATTAACTTTGAAAATTAAATGTTAACCAGTGTACTTCAAATGGATCACTTATGCATCATTTTTCACCAAAGCCTTTTGACTAAACTTACCTGTTTATGCTTAGCACTTTTACCCACTGGTGATTCAAATGAAAACTGTGGCTTGCCGAGGGACTGAGGAAAACAAAATCAATTTCATCACTGAAATATGTTAACAAGACACTATCGGGAAAATGCATTTGTGGATGGCCCAATGCAGACTCCTAGTCAAATTTTTATGCTATGCAGGGCTGTCACTGGTAGAATGCATGCCATGTGATCCTAACTAGCTGAATGCTGTCTTTCTGTAGGTACTCCCTGCAAATTTGTTTCTACATCCTGGCAGTTCCATTTATAAATTGAAATCTGCTGCTACTATTCTCAATGGCCTGATGAAGTTTAGGTATCACCTCTTCCTTTAGATACCTATCAAATATTAAAGTAGGACTTACTGTGCTGAGAGAGAGATGGGGTGGTCTGCCATAGAAAGTAGGGCTCTGGCTTCTGGCACCATGTCTGCCAACTGGAAAGCAATCACACATGTACTGGTAAAAACCAACAGATCAGTAGAATTCAAAGTATATTAAGGAATAAATCACATCACTTTGCATGTCGTAAGGAAAGCCAAGTAAAACACATGTACCATGTTGTAGCTGCTTTTCTATATTAAATAATTGAAAGACTGAATAATCCATTAAAGAAGTACGCATGAGACATGCTTTCAATTTCCTCTTTCAGCCCCATTTAAATCTAACTACCATACTGATCATCACCACCACTCAAAATATCACCATAACCAGCTGCACGTCCACTTTGCCAACCACTGCCACCATCCACAACACCATCAACACACCTACATCACAACACACATCCAAGGTTGTTACAAAATAAAAAATATTTCCCATGACCTTTTCATGATATTTCCAGGTGGTCTAACACAGTATTCCATGATAATAACATAACTGCAGTAAGTCATCACACAATAACTAATTTTTGCATGAAATTTTACTTAGTACTTGACAAGTCTTCACTCTGGACGATGCATGGAAGAAATTATTCCAAACAAAAAATAAACCACCCATTTCAAATATATTGAAGACCTTGAAATTCTAATGTCAAGTTTTTACATTTTTTTTCTAGATTTTGAAGATCCTGAGGCAACCCTGAGTCACCAGTATGACCTACATCACAACACTCATTCAGTGCTCACCATCTGAAAATCCTGGCCTCCAGTCCCCATCCACTGCCCTCATGTAGCCTCTGTGAGCGGCTATCTGGCTGGCTAGCTGGGAACCACTGCCAGGAGGAGCATGAGGGGACAGAACTCCAGGAGGTGTTGCCTGAAACAGATACAGAGGAAGCAGATCAAGAGATTAACTTGGTTCATGCACCATAGGAAAATAGAACTCTCTGCACTAGAGATGTGTTAATGTGTGGGTGTAAAGGCATGCATGTCCTGCTACTGTGAGAGGACACATGAAAATATATTGAGGGGCAAGGGAAGGGAGAGTGAAAGCAGGCACTCCTATACAGTGAAAATTCGTCATTCATGAGAGTCTGCTGGGTGGTCAAAGGAGGTAGCTAAGGGGGAGATGTGATGGGGGTGGGAAGAAAGGGAGCCAGGGATTGAAGAAGTGGGGTAGCAGGCACCCACCTTCAGGGCTTAAACCTATTCCTCTTATTCCCATCTATGCCATCGCTTAACTGGCATGACATTCTAATTTAGGCAGATTATGTATGCAGATCTGTCTTACGGAATGAAATCACATGAGCAGGTCTTAGCCTGGATATGAGACCTCTAAAATGCATTACTATTATTTCTCAGTCTCAGGACACAACCATGACACCCCCCCCCCNCCCCAAATTTGACATCATCAGAATTACTGTTGTTAAAATGTGGTCTCCTTTTCCTGTAATACATATAGTCAACTCTGTGTAACGGCAGCTTGCTATCGAGGGAGGGATGCAACTGAGTTTGTGTATGACTTGCTTGTTTCGATCACATGCTGTATTACTGACTTCACAATGGCTATTTCACAGTATATGGGCTGTATAGTGTATATGAGTTATATGAGGAAGCATCAAGCAAAGATGACCAAACCATAAAAAAATAATGTGCACACAACGTGGACTAGTTGAGATATTTAATATAAACTACAGTGTGCATTGGATGCACAGAAAATTGCTTATATTTGCAACTAGCAGTAACATTCTTTCAAATACAGGAGCAGCTGTGGCTTCAAAGTACAATGGAGCACTGATAATGCATGCACTTTGAGACTAACCAAAAGTGTACTTATTAACAGAAATACATATTAACCATACACATACCCCTACAGAAAAAAATCAGGACCAAAAATACTGTACTCAATATCCATGTTTACATACTAAGTTTACATACTTCCATATTAAGTATTCTTCACTGTATGCATTGTAGTTTTGTGACTCACTGTCAGCTGTTGAGTTGTATTTCATTATAATGGCAGAGGCACTAGAGCTGCATAGAGTACATGAAGTTGTACATCTAGTTTTGAAATTAGTGTTCAGAATAGACATTCTGCTCTTTGAAAACTGTTGACATTAAGCAAGACATGCTGTTAAGCAGATTGTGGTCAGATATTATCAACTGTAACCCTATCACTGTGGTCATGGTAAACCATATCAAAACTCCCTTACCGCACTGCGTGGAGTTAGAGCATATTGTGTATCATAGGGTATCTTCCATGTTGACTGTATGCCACTTCGTCCAATTGTGTCCATTCTTGGGCTGAGCAATGACTCTGGCACCACCATACCAGGCATCTGGCTCATTTGCATCTGGTGATTGACGTATGAAGAGACAAAATTTTTGAGTGGTGGGATGTACTGAGTCAATGTAATGAGATGGTTTCCTATTAATTATGATAATGACAAATTAATGACAGCAAGAAACACTCCGATTCTGTTTACCAGGTGGAACAAAATTTATATGAACCAGTCACAGATGAACTGGTGAGATATCAAAGCTTCACTATTCAACAGTTGAAACTACACAGTATAAGGTACTACACAAATGACCAACTAGTCTATATCACAATGTCATCATTGACAAGACTTCAATTTGGGCAAAGCCTGTCACAGAAAGTATTTATCTTTGAGTTTCAACGCTTGGTATCTAGTTTCACTCAGAATAGCCCCAAGTAGAAAACAAAATACTGAGAAATCATAAGATTGACACTGAATGCAAAGCTGCAGATAAGTACAAGTTGGCAGTCTCAGAGAATAGATGAGACTAAAGAATAATATACAAGTTTTATGCTATAACATCAATGTCCCCACCACCTTTATCATTAAAAAAGAACAGTTTGAGACTTATCTGGGCCATAGTATACCAGATCCTTACCCTGGAAAAGAGTCTATTTTCTACTGACTTATTCAGCTTTGGTAAACAGAAGTTTGGGCTTTCTTGTAGTTCAGCTTCATCATTCACTCACTATCATATTCCAAAAATGGGTGCTTCTCACAACCTCACCAGCATCTAGACAACTCATTATCTGTCATCTCCCAAAGTTAATAATGCACTAGCTCCAGATTACTAATAATTTCCGTATTAACGCTATCAGGTTGTCAAACCATATTTCTCAGAAAGGGTCAAATATGTCAAAATTTGTGACCCAGACTATGAGTGTGTGTTGTGTTGTAAACCGAGATAGTTGCTTTTAAAGATGTAGAAGGCCCTTGGGCCCAGAATTTGGGTTTTAGCTTCTAGTCTCATCTGACATTTAAATGAAGTATTATTTTGATTCATCATTTTTATTTCATATTTCTCATAGACAGGTTTTACACAGTGGTTTTTTTTTTTCCCACCCCTCTCACAGTCTAGGTCTCTTCACTTTCAATTTCAATGAAATCTTTTGAGTACTTACAGTTGCAGTTTCCAGTTTCTTCATGACTCTGTGATACCGAGCCTTCTCCTGAGTTTCAAACTCGTCTTTGGAAAGGACTTTTGACCTGGCTGTCTGCAGGTCCATTTCTTTCAAGGCACTGTAACACATCACGGTAAAGCATTATTGTGAGCTCAATAAGTTTCCCCTTTCACAGCATGAGATGTTCACATAATGAAACCTAAGCAAGAAACACAGCTAGCAAATTAACAGATGTGCTTTAACTCTCATTTCAAGCAATCTCATTAGATTCTCAATCATTCATTCATTATTAATCACTGGTGGTATTAACTGTCCATTAGAGTAGTTGCCCTATTTGGGGAGTAGATCTTCATACCTCTGTATGAAGTAGTAACATCTTTGTCAAGCATGCTCTACGTTCTTATATTCAACACTTGAAGAGAACTAGTGAGCTCCACTTTGGGGCATTTTAAAATAGAAGAAAAGATTCAACTTCACCAACAGTGTGTTCGTTGTGTATTCAAGTCATTTTGAATTTTTTTCTGCAAGTGGAAGCTTTGTGTGGCATTAATATATACCTTGTTCTAGCTGTTTCCAGTTCTTCTAGATTGGTTGTCTCCACAGGGGACATAGGCCGAGGGGAGGAAGCATCAGCCTGGGCAACTGTAGGAGACAAATTACAGCAATTTCATCAAAAATATATCTTCGGGGGATGACAGCCTTTAGTACATGGATTTAGTATTATGCTGTAATAAAACTCACTCAAAATTTAGATTTCACCTTAAAAATCCAAATTTTGCTTATCCTTTGTTTTTTGTCTCGAATTTATTCCTCCATCATCATATATCATTACTTTTATCATCTGATCATCCCTTGATTAGAAATGTGGCTAATTGACAGGGTGGTAAGGCACTTTGTATTGCATCCTTGAGAAATGAAATCCAACAAACAATATTTGCCATAGAATGAAATAGTTACTGTCCATAACAACAACAAATAACAGTAATAACACTACAACCATAAAAAACACAGCTGTGCGGTCACCAAGAACATATTTTACGAAATGGGTACAACAACAACACAAAAACTGAACAGGGCACCACACCAGAGTTGTATTAACCCTTTATACTTGCATGCCCAGATATACCCCATTTTTGTCTTTTTTCAAAATGCCTAAACTACTGCCATCATCCAGCGCCCTATTAATGCAGGCCTATCTCATATTAAATACCACACCAATGCTGAACTTACAGATCCCCAAATGATTGTATGAGATACTAAAATGACAATGATATGAATACATTTCAAACATAGAAGTTCAGTTCAGCGTAACAGGAAAATATGGCTCATGTCAGCAGTTATAATATTCTGAATGTGAAGTTTTTTTTCCTAAGCAAAATGAACAGGAAAGGGTGAGTTAGTCCAGGCCCATCTCCCTACTCACTTGCAGGATCATATTTGTACACATAGATAGGATGGTTGTCCCCAAGGGAGCAGATGGCTATCATGTGGTCTCTAGGGTGGTAGGTAACATCTGTGACTGGCATGTTGTAGTTTAGTTGGGAGTAGTGAGCCACTTGGTCACCTGGAGTGAATGACAGTTACAATAAGAATAATTGTAAAACATGTTAAAAGAATTACTGTAACCATTTGTAAGCCTCAGCTCCCGGCAGAGCCTGCTCCTGTCACTTCATAGTAATACCGCCTCAGTAACAGCTTTCTCTGTCCATAGCCAGTTACTCATTATAACAACTGATGTATTGAAGAAAATGTCAAACAGATGATTCTGTATAGCATTCACAACATGACCATGGTGGAAGCTGCTTCTGATCCTAAGTCAAACACAACTCAGCTCTGCACAAAAAAAAAGCTTGGCGATAAAAAGTGAAGTGCTACAGTGCTGGACTCAAATACTGACAGCTATAATAAATAATCTATGATGAGCAATAATTCGATAAGGCTATGTTAAAACTATTGCAGAATCTGTGTAATGCCACAAAATTTTCACTCCTGAGAAATGATGTAAATTAAAATAAAATCACTTCATATCTAACAACAAGCATAAGAGTGCTTAATCATAAAGGTTTCCTAACAGATAACAGAGTATTTGGCAGTGAAGCGGATTATTTATTTGATGCCTCAACAAATAAATACATAAAGGCACTTCCCATGTGAAAAAAAATGTGAACGAAATGCAGTCAAGCACAAATACCTCAAAGATATGTAAGTCAAAATCACAGTAACCTCCAACAAACTTTGCAAACCAGCATTCATTTTTCAACACTAGTGCTTCATGTAATCCTCAAAATTTGACAAACTTGAACAAGGTGAGGCAGGCTTGAAAACTGAGTTATCCATGCTTGTCTGTAGCTCAGGTTTGGAGACCAGCATCCTTCTGGCAAGTACTTACCAGTATCTGTGTTCCAGGTATAGACCTTGCCATCTTCACTGCCTGAGAAGACAAAACTCCCACATGGTGTAATTGTGCTGCAGATTTTCTCTTTAAGATTCTCAGCCCCAAAGTATTTCTGCATAACTCTTTGCCTGTGAGAGACAGAAATGTAATACTGTTACATACACTACCTATCATAAATAACTTCCCATTAGTCCCTACTACACTTCTATACTTTGGCATAATATTTCATTTTGCAAAAAAATGGGGGTAAGCACATTATGCCTTCATTTTTTGCTGACTCCAAACTTTTCCCATCATTGCTTCACATATTCTTACAAAACACTCTGATTCAGCATCTTGTACAGTTTCATGACAACTGTAATATTTTTTAAAAACTCTGCCAAAATTTCAAAATGGGAACTAGTGGGCAGTTATTTGTAATGAGCAGTATATATAAAATGAGGCCACTGATTAAGTTGAAATCCATTGTGTAAACCACTGTTGTCTCTTATCAGCCAGAAATTGTTTCTTTTACCATCTTCTGAAACACTGGTAAAGAATTAAATTTATGACAAAACAAGTTTGAGCACTGTATATTTCTGCAACTGTGATTCCAGTGGCAAAATATTGGTGCAGTTTAATTTTTTTAACATGTCAACATCAGCCTTGATCTCATAAGCAATATGATACACTTATTCAAAAATGACCCAATTCCACTTTAGGCCATTTTTGTTGCACAATCACCATCATAGTTCAAATGCTGACTACTAGCATTCATGTAACAGCTTTCATTGGTCTAAAACCCTGCACCAACTTTCCAAATGGGTTGACTGAAGAAAATGTAAATAAAATGCATTCCCAAGACACTGATGATATGACATACAGCAGAAACTGAATCTATGAAGACAATCCTTCTACTCATTCCAATCAAAAAAAAGAGAAAAGCCCACCTCCATTCATATGTTCTCAAACACATTTATGAAAATCACTAACTCAAGCACGGAGTTTCCTTAAACACACTGGCAACTTACACTCTGAGGTCAAACATGAATATGGCATTGTTGCGTCCATGTACTAAGAGTCGACGCCCACTCGGATGCATCTTGATGAAGTTAATGGGCGTGTCCTTCAGGTCAGGGTCTTTGATTTCCTGAAACTTGGTCCAATCCCTCACAAAATCTAAACAGAAAGACATTTTAAGAAGCCAATGTTGATATTGCATAAGCACAGTGCGCAGAGAAGAGAACAATTAATAAGACTGTTATGGAAATGTAAATTATGAAATTTATACTGCTAAACTTTTAAATGTGGTATGCATCGACTTCAAAATCCAAATTAACATGGTCAAGTGCCTTTTCAAAAACCTATTTCATTGAAGAAACTACATGACCAGTCTTAATTTTTTTTTAACTAACCACTCACTAACACACTAAATACTACATAAAAATTTCCCAGTGTTTGTGAGGGGCCCGTCATATGGTCTACGACATTTTGAGGGGTGTCTGCACAAAGACCGTATCGTTATATGAATTATATAAGAGAGATAAGGCTTTAGTGCAGGCAACCCTCAATTTATCAATTTGTGTGAAACTTCAAGAAAAAAACAACTTCAACTTCAGTTTCAGTAGCTGCACTGCACAAATACTACAACACTGCTTACGTTTCCTGGAAGTCTGTTCTGAAACATAAACATTCCAGATGAGGATGGTGCCCACACTGTCAGCTGTGTACATCTTCTGACCATCATCTGTGTCGAAGCAGATGGAGTTGATGTGGCCATGATGTTCTTCCATCTCTTGCTGTAGCTGGAAGAATTCGGGGAAAAACAACTGGAATTTGTTGAAGACAATGCT
>JAWQUT010000192.1:530207-571413 GCA_033807755.1 Ellobium chinense
GGCAACTTACACTCTGAGGTCAAACATGAATATGGCATTGTTGCGTCCATGTACTAAGAGTCGACGCCCACTCGGATGCATCTTGATGAAGTTAATGGGTGTGTCCTTCAGGTCAGGGTCTTTGATTTCCTGAAACTTGGTCCAATCCCTCACAAAATCTAAACAGAATGACATTTTAAGAATCCAGTGTTGATATTGCATAAGCAGTGCCACAGAAATATAAATGATCAAATTTATACCGCTTAACTTTTAAATGTGGTATGCATAGACTTCAAAATCCTAATTAACGTGGTCAAGTACCTTTTCCAAATCCTGTTTCATTGAAGAAACAACATGACCTGTCATAATTTTTCTTTAACCAACCACTCACTGACACACTAAATACTACATAAAAAGTTCCAGCATTTGTGAGGGGTCATCTGTAGGGTCTATGACATTACTCAATTTGTGTATAACTTAAAGAAAAAAACAACTTCAACTTCAGTTTCAGTAGCTGCACAGCACAAATACCACAACACTGCTTACGTTTCCTGGAAGTCTGTTCTGAAACATAAACATTCCAGATGAGGATGGTGCCCACACTGTCAGCTGTGTACATCTTCTGACCATCATCTGTGTCGAAGCAGATGGAGTTGATGTGGCCATGATGTTCTTCCATCTCTTGCTGTAGCTGGAAGAATTCGGGGAAAAAAAATTGGAATTTGTTGAAGACAATGCTCACCTCAAATCTGAAAACATTCTCGCAGTCAAGTTACTTTATCAAGCAAGGTATAAATCAGTCACTAATCATAAGATACAAAATTAATCTGACCTCTTTGGGAATTTATGCCATCTACATGCTTAACATAACAAAGATGTGAGGATATAATTTTAGTTTTTCATTCAATCTGATAAATACTAATTAATTTATGATATATGTGACAACGGATTTTATATTAAAATGCCACATAACATATCTAACAATGTTATAAACCACTACTACTGTCTTAGTCATCACATCTCTGCAGTAGGATGCAACAGTGATTTAGAATTGATTTACGTGAGAATTATACAACTGTTACATCATAACAATGATACGTTATTTAAACAAAATTTGCACTAACTCACTATAGTTTTGACAAACTAATTTGTAACTTTTCTGGCATATAAGTCCTTAACATTTCAGGCAACTCTGTTCTTAAATCTTAGCCTAATATGAACTGCACATGTGCTGATGGGCTTTCCACATTCTAACTATGACTTTTAAATTGTATTCTTGCCATATTATGTATCTGCATAAAGAGAAAATACCCATTTTAAAATCAATTAAAATTAAATCAAAATCAATTAAATTAACTAAATTGCATTTCTTCAATAAACTGAAGAAAAGAAATTTGTGACTCAATAATAACATACCACATTATAATCCTCTGGGACGCTGATATCCCATACTCGCACAACCCCATCATAACAACCTGAGACAACAATACTGTCCACCCTGGGATGAAACTCCGCTGTGTACACAAAGCCTGGGTGGGGTAACAAACGGATCTGGTTTTCCCCAAGTTTCTGGAGGTCCCATATTCTGAAATCATATATCAAAGGTCACAATCATAAAAAATAATTGGAGTGTTAATCTTGTTGCCTCACTGTTTTCAGTGTTACACAGAAAGACTGCAAGAGTAAGTATTCCATACTGCAACAACCAATCAATTTCCAAGAGACTCCTAATAACAACAAGGACCATGAAAGAAACACTTTATTATGTGTATTTGCTTTTTATTAAAACGTGAATATTTACTGTGGAGATTAACTTGATCAAATGGTCTTATCCATTTCTTAGAGGTCGATCCTTCAAATTTTTGTGTACAAGTTGTCTCATCAAATAGATCTATGTTTTATCAATGATTTTACTTTGCGCAGTACTGTACATTCTCATATTTGCAACATTACCCACAGGTGATCTCTACAAGTTTGTGTTCAGCATTACTTAATCATACACATATCTAATGTTCGATTTAACCCTCAACTGCATTACTACTTTCACACTAATAAACATCTTCTATCCACAGAGGTCAAAACATGTGTCTCTCTGTTCTGTCTACAATCCCATAATGCTCACCTAACTGTGCCGTCATTTGAGGCCGACATCAATTGAGTGTCACTCTTGTTCCAGCTTAAACTGTAGATAATGCCAAAGTGACCTTGAAATTGACCTTTGAGCTTCCCAGAAGGAATCTGAAACATACATATAATAAAACCATTTGTAAAAAGTGTAACACAATGAAGCTTGTGAATTATGTGTCATAAATCAAACAATTAAACAGCCACAACAAGCGATTATTTACAAAGGTTTTTTCACCTGAAAAAAAAAAAAAAGCAAGATAGAAACTGCCTCTATATTTGTAATGTTTTGTTGGATCACATTAAACTAAAAAATAAAGACTAATCTCTAATCTATGTCTCTGCATAACTTAGTGGAAAAAAACATGAAAGATCAGGACCACTTCTAATACTACTGACCTGCTTTCTACAATCTCTCTCCTCATGCCTATTTCATTGTCTTATTCCTCACATATGAAATTAAATGTACATATGACAGTATATGAGGGAGAAAGAGCAGGCAGAGATATACTATAATGTTTGCATTTGGCCATGAAGGAGCACTCAAGATTATATATTGTGCTGAATTCATTTTGTGACAGTGAATTTTTTTTTTTTAATCACGTGCCACAATGCTGCCACCTAAAAATGTATGTCTGCCTGTGTGCCACATCAGAAATACAAATATTTAACAAAAACCTGTTAACATCATTACCTCATAGACTAGAATTGGGTAGTCAGCTCCATCTTGACATGCACATGCCAGATTCCTGTAACAGTAAACAACAATGATATGGGAATGCATGCTTATATTCAACGTATTCAACATGAGATTGAAGGCAAGATTCTTGTCAGTTTTACTGTATTCAGTACACATCCACTTAAATGTGTTTAACTTTCATAATATTAAACTTCTATCCCTGTTGGGCAGTCCAACTGTGTTCTGACTGTTAAGTGCTGTTACCATCCTATTGTATAATCTGCTGCTAATGTGTAACTGTCATTGCATTTGTGTGCCCATTTTGCTTATTGATTGGACAGCAATACTCATACATAGTCATCCTCCACTCTACTAAGAATGGCTCATTTGGATATGTGAAAAGTGTATATTGTTTTATCATCTGGACATGTGTTTATGTCTATTATGCTATCATTTGGACCTGTGTATATATCTACTAAGCTATAAATTAAAAATCAGTTTATGGAATCTTCCACTAGTGAGCCTTGAAGTTGCCATCCCCAAATATGCTAAATGAGAAAGATATTCATTGAATGTTTTCTTTTATTTACAGAGGAAGGCTACATGTGCTTAACCGGGTCACATTAACTTTATACCAATTATATAATATCTGTAGAATATGAGATGGGGACTTCCCTGTCAGGAATCATGTATCACTCAGCAGCATAGCTTGATCTGAAAATTTAAAAACTGACAAACAGCTACAATAGATGCAAACTTTGTATGGTATTCTTTTATAGAGCAGCAGTATTAGCTTGAAAACATTATCTGTTTAAGAGCAAGCTTTGACGACAAATTTTACAAGTTCGTGACACTGCTAGAAATGCACCTTTTTTCCAGTGAAGCAGCTTCATTACTATCACTCAATGTCAGTGATCACCTAAATTTGGTCTAAAATGTCTCTCTTACCTGCCATCATTAGAAAACTTGATGACAAAGCATCCTTTCTTGCCAGCTGTTAATGTAAGAGCCAAGCTGTTGGGAACACGGCATAGCTGTCCTAACAGGCGTGTCCATGTGGTCAGTGTGCGTCCTTGACCTGGAGTTTTTTCTCGTCCTGACCAAGTCAAAGACTTAAGGTCCTTGTAAGTCATGTGACCCAACTCCTGATGAGTAAAATTGTAAAATAATATAATGCTGTTGTTCATAGCGTTCTTCTAGCCATTTGTGTTCATGAAAACAGTTTGTCAGTCCTGCTATTTCCTACATGCATATTTAGAGCGGTCACGGGAAGGCCCTCTGAGCTATGAGTGGGACCTCTTGATATGAGATCTCATGAGAAAATTGCACACTTTCATCCAAAATTCATGACAAAATGGTTGCTGGACAATACTGAATGAATGTATAACATCTGATACTTTGTGCATGAAAATGGTACTTGGGTTTCATGCAAAGTATATTATCTAAAAAAAAATTTTTATTCATTGCTTTAATGTGATTAAATTAAATTCTGCTTTTGTAAATATGGTTTGGTTTGTAATTGGAACATCTGCTCCCTTAAACCATCTTAAATCTTGTAGATTAGATTTTTTGGGGTTTTGAAAACATACCCATTTATCAGTCCACATTACTTGTACGCATAATCTTGCTTTGATCACCCAGATTTCTCCACCCTATACAGTCAACTCCTGCTTAATTGCAATTCAGATAATCACAACATTTTCAACATATCAAAATGCTACATTTCTATTTAAAAGTCATTGGATAATCACAACTTCTATTATTTGAAACTTTATCTGCACTCCCAAAGAGTAGCAGTTTAGCGGAGTTAAAATCTTTTACAGTTACATGAAACTGCACATCAACATACCCTCTGGGTAGCAAACATAGATCTTGTCGCTCCTTCCACCTCCCTTAGTGGCTCTATGCTCTTCAGTGTCACATACAGAGTAGAGGGGTATGGAGTTCTGTGCCCTGCCTTCCACCACTGATACACCTAATGATAAGAGACATACAAATAGTTGTATCTGTAAGCTGCTCAGCACTCACTAAAGATCACACTATCAAACATTCAGGTCAGACAGATGATTTACAGTTAATTTTTACAGTTAATAAGTAAAATCTGTTGTTTTGGTTTTTTTTGTTTTTTTTTTNTGATCAAATGATGTTCTTTTGTCAGTGAGTGCATTTCGCATCAACCAAGCTATCATGTTCGCTATCAAAATATCATGATGAATTTAAGTCAGATCCAGGCTATTTTTAAAGAAGGGTACCATGTTATTTATAAGATCAAGGCCCATGCTGACGTTTTTTTAAAGAATCAAAATGCACCAATATTTTCCCCCAAAACTGCAGTTTCAATGATAGACACTGATTCTCTTTGGCTTTGCCATTAAAAATTTCTCTCACATTCTCTCAAAAGTGTACAAAATGACTCTGATCATTTTTATCCCACAGCCTAAATGCAAAGAAGGGATGTTGACTATAATCATCTCATCTGATATATACAATATATAAAAGAATGAGCATAAAGAAGGAATTGAAAAATATAGATTTTGTAATCACTTTTTAAATAACTGCATTAGTGCAAATGAACGGAAGATTCAAAACAGTTTTATGTCACATCTCAAACTGTCATTTACACCTCTTCAAATTTTGTCAGTTAGGTTTGCCAAAGAGAGTAAAAATATTTTCTACAACTTTTCCAGGTGGTTTGACATATTTTCCATAGTAAAAACATCACTGAAACCACACTACTATGAGAGATTAACTCTACTTTAAATTATGAAGTCAAAAACAATTATCTTGAATGTTCCATAATTTATCCATGAGAGGTGGCCTTTTTTTTTTCTCATGATTCCAGGTTTATTCTAGACCTGGAAACTCCAATCACAATTTTCCATGATCTTTCCAGATTTTTCATACCTGTATTTTCGGTATATTTTTCAATATTTAAGAGACCACATGCTGGACCCATTTTAAGAGACTAAACGTTTTGAAAACTTGTTCCCGTTGTCAAAATCTCTGTGAACTATTATAAACTTCCTAAATATAACATTCCTTACATTTTATCAATACCAAACCTACCTCAGGCTGTCCAGGAACTCGTTGTGATTTGCCAGGGGGTTCAAATAATTGCAGCCTCAGTTTGTTCCCGACATTCACCTTGCCATTCTTACCCAGCACCTGCAAGTGACAAAATATGTTAGAAAGGGTCAATACAAAAACAGTGCTATGCAATATGAACAAAATATCACTGAAGAGCTATTTCATGACTATTTGAGCGCTTGCAAAACCACCGTCTCATGTTGGCATGTGATTACCAATTTATATCACTTTCAATGAGGTTGAAAAGTGTATGTTTAATAGCTCAAGGCACCATCTAACACAGTGCTATATATGCTGAACTCCCATTGGCTTGGGGTCTTTAGATCTAACATCCGTATACAAACCTTGAGAAATGCCCATGCAATGCGATGCCATCCACCTTCCTCCTTTTGAGTTTCATACTGACGGTTTGCTGTGTTCATACTGACAAAATCTAACAACTGTGGGTATGAAAAGAAAGAGCAATACTATAAAATCTATTTCAACTGCCATGAGCCTTTTTGGCCATTCAAAATTAGGTCATGTGAAATATGATGTAAGTGGTATCCGTTATGTAAGCATGATATATGTTTGGCATAAATAAGATGGCAAAGATTGGAAAAATATGAGAAACAGATCTATAAATCACACAATTCTTCAGTTATCTTATTCTACTGTTTAAATCAGGACGCAGCATTATTTTGTTATAATTTTTAATCACTATTTGCTAGCAATAAATCTCAGTGAACTATTATATATCTGGAAAAGATTTATTCTTAAGATTTGCGTATCATCCAGCAGCCTTGCAAACACTCTATGATCTTACTCAGTAACCAGCATTTTACAAAGTGTCTACAAAATACTAAAAGCTGTAATGCTTGCCGACTTTATTCATGTGTTTGTCCCATTTGCATCCTCCACAGGATAGGGATCAGAAGGGCTGGGCTTAACTTGACCAGGTGTAAGTGAATTAAGTACATCCAATTCAGAATTTTAAGAAGTGATTATTTCATTATAAAACTCACCTCATACAAAAGTATAACTTTGGGATCTGGCTGGACAAAGTAGTTAAAGTTTTCATTGAAAATCAGGAGGTCTTCCCATACTGGAATTACAGACCTGAAAAAAACGTACAGAATAATATTAGTCTTCATAGACTGAATACATCAAATCTAAAACAAGAGTATTCTATAACAGTAAGCATTCTCATTTTCTCTTTTTGTGATCATTCTCACTTTCTTTCCTTGTTCACTGCATAAATGTTTTTGTCTTATATTTTCTGTAGTTCCTCCTTATTATATTTCTATTTTTCCTTCTTCTTCCTCATCTATTATTTCCAATGCACTAAACGTCTTTTTCAGTCAACTCACTTCCTTGCTTTGAAGTCAAATGGTTTGGTCATCATAGGAAGAATTGTTTTCACAGCCTCGTTGGTAGTTTCAAAATATGATGTCACAGCCCGGTCTCTGTCATATGAAATAGAAAAAATATGCTTTGAATGAAAATGATTCAGCCAGTTTTATTTCATTAAGCCTTAGTATATGATATAGATGAAATTCTCACACCAATCTCTAAAGAAACTTAGTGACTAGGGCACTATGCATAAGAAGCAATTAGCAGAAAAAAACAAAACAAGTCACAACTTAAAATCTAATGTCATAAGTAAGACCACTAATTTTCTTGTAATCCACTTCTAACAAAGATTTCCACCATGATTCACCCTAGTCGGTTACTGTGCATATGGCACCTTTTCTAACGCTTTTGCTACTGCCTTAGGCAAGCCATAATTAAATATACTGAACACATTCTTTAGCAGGTGGAATACCCATGGCATATAATGATATTTTTTATGAAAACTGTCACCTCAATAAGGTCATAAACAATATCAAATTTTTTGCTCTAAGAGAAATTTCAGTGAATGAGAGAGGTTACTCACGGATGTTGTTTGGGAATATATTCTCCTGTCTCCTCATTAATCACATGAATTCTGACAACGGGGTGTAATATGCGGAAGTCATTCTTCAGTTTATCTGTACGATGAATCGTCACTGCCAGGACCTCTCCAAGATCCTCAATGTCTCGTGGTGACTCCGAGGCCTCACCAGCTTCTTCTGAAGTTCCCTTCTTTGCTTTTTCTTCTTCTGTTGTTGTGTGAGAAAAAGGAAGAACTAATGAAAACATCAATATATACAGAGGACTCATTTTAATCCCACATACTTTCAGATAGCAGAAGACCATAGAATTCAATATAAGAATCACTGTATAACAGCCACTTCCTCAGATCAAAAGTTCGTTCCCATGTTCTCCATGAGTTTTGATTATTCGGAGCTCACTGTAAATAAATAAAGGGATTTAATTCGTAGCAAAACAACTGAAGGGTATTTTTTCCAAAACTCATTTAACACCGTTTTGTTGAAAAATGAGTAAGTAGTGTACTCAGAGATACATTTTGTATTGGATCGCTCAAAACAAATTTGAGCATGAAGTCTGTATTCCTTCAAGTTTTATGTCATTTAATAGTAAATAAAAATGCATGTGTGACTGGTAATTATCTGGATGTTAATTCCCTTTATTTCAAAAATATTCACAGATCACATACAAAGTTTTAGAAAAACACTCTTCAATTTGAGAACTGGAACAAATCATTCTTTCCGCTTTTAGAAAGGCAGTGATTTGCTGTTCTCTTATTCTTCTTTTCCCCTATGATAAATATGAATAATATATGTAATGTATTCTTCAGTTTTTATTTTTTTTCCTGTCTTAAATTCACTCAGATTTCCAAGAAGACAAAAATTAAAAAAACACATTCATCTTTTATGGAATTTTGACAAATCAACAAAATCTGTAGCTAATTTTAAAGCAACCAATCACTCACTAGTTGATATTTATCACCACCGACATTCATTAAAACCATTTTCTGAAAAGCTACAAGCCCACTTCCACTGCAATATGGGTCGAGTCAGAAACATGGCAAATATTGGCTGGAGGCATCTGTTATTCTAAGGCATTTAAATGCTGTCATGCACTCTCATATTCTACATAGCTCTGGTACTTCATCGCTTTGGGAACGGTATTATCCAGTCAGCTGACAAAAAGATGGGGATGATACTGACACCATTACCCATGCAACAAGAAAATCAGCAGATTGCATACTGTTAGGCCAACAATATTTGTGTTTAAGATGTAAAAGTACATCAGCTGAATCTGTTTAACTCTAGTACTGTACATGCATGAAGTCTACAACTTTTTTTATACATCTTCACTTTCCGTCCACCTATAATTCACATACACAGTGTATTGTCACACAAAAGCAATTTCAGTCCAAATGATGTTTACTGTCACATTTTAATTGCAAAATAACAAAATAATGAAACTTCAAATAGTACTGATGCCAAGCAAAGCATGAAACTGTATACTGTAATCGAACTTTTAACACAACTATGAATAAATTTCATCATGCAGACAAATAGCTCACTTTCATTTGAAGGCTGAGCACACCTAAAGAAATGGCCAAACACTGAAAACAAAGAGCACACATGAGTGAAGTTTTCACTATATACAGTCTTGCATATCTCCATTCCTCTCTACTTTATGTTCCCTTTTGACTGTCTTCTTCTTCTTCTTTCTTTTTTCCTTGAAAGCTAGTTCCTTTCTATCTTTGTTCTGTATTGTTTTTGTGTATTCTCCCATCTAAACGAGCCTTGTGCTTCTAGGTTCAACCATTAGCTCTGTCTAAAGAAGAAGACTAAATTAATATACTTGCTTGACTGTGTTGTATTTTGAAGTATTTGTTCAGTCATCTATCTAGTCTACACAGTTGTTTGTTTAGTTATGTGATAACACATTTTTTAGTTTAATAAATTTCACTTGCAAAGTGGGATCTTTTTATTGCTTGTTTGAAAATTATTGGTGTAAAACTGGTGCAATGATTATTACTTTGTCCAAAAGTAGCTGTAATACCCATATTTTGTAATGCTATTACGAAGTTACATTGGCAAACCTAAACATTTAAAGACTTGAAGAAAATGCAATGTTAAGTATTGAAAATTGAAAAGCAATATCTGATGATAGAAATATTCCAATAGTTAAAACAGTGTCTTCTCCAGTTTTATGTGCTATTGATTATAAGAATAGATATACTGGTAGTAAGTTTTGATCTTGCAGATTTATGTTTAAGATCTTAATATGCACTTGTTAAATATCTCTAATTTACTAAAGAGTTATGTCCCTGTTGTAACAAGAGATCATGTTGTGGGGTGTGCACAGTAAATTTGCACTTCATACCTTTTCTTTTAAAATTTACATTAGGCAGAGCTCATATCAGCCTAAATGTGAGCTAAATGAACATTGTCATTGTAATTTTCACAGTCAGACTCACATCTAAATATCACCAGTGATAAGCAAAACTGTTATATCCAAGTTTTATATAGGAATCAGCTCCTTCTTTATAGTGTGTCTCAGTATTTAACATGATGTTAACAACTTACCAGAAGCTTTTGCTTTTTTCTTCTTCTTCTTTTTTTCCGGTGTAGGTTCCTCTTCATCAGCCGTTTTATCCTATAGGGTGACACAAGACAAAACTGAGTAAATCTACGAATAGCTAAGAGAATTTTACAAAGCAGACAACATTTAACACCAAATCATTTTTTGTCACAGGTGCTTTACAGCTTTACAGATTGAAAGGTTTCAAGATTGAAAGTTGTCCCTAGTTTAGCTTTACAAGTTGAGTCCTGGAGTAAAAAGTGGAAACTGCTCACATCCTAAATGATCCACAGATGAACAACTTGTGACTATTTTGATCCACAAATGAACAACTTGTGACTATTTTATTGGATGCTGTTACATCATTAAGCTGCTCATGTTGCCTCAGATAATGTTTAAATATAATGAGACTGCAAGTTTAGAGAGATCTAAGAAAGAGAAAAACAAAAGGACAATGAATCAGGTGTTTAAGAAAGATCTTAAAATGTCATTTACAAGAAGCTGATCTGCAGCTTAGAAATTTCATCCTTGTCATTACCTCTGATTTCTCATCTTCTTTCACATCTCCACTGCCCTCCTCTTTTTCTTTCCTCTTCTTTCTAGGTTTGGCTTTCACCACTTCTGTTTTCGTTTCTTCATCTTCTTCATCCACTTTCTCCTTCTTGTCCTCCTCATCCTCATCAGCCTTAGGTTTTTTCTTCTTCTTTGCCTTAGCCTTTGTCATTGCGGTTTCTTCTTCATCCTGTTCAACAACTTTGGCCTTTTCCTTTTCTTCATCTGGTGTTTTCTTTCTCCTGGGTGGTTTCAAGGGAACAGCATCTACTTCCTCCTCACCACCAACTCTGGCTTCTTCTGCATCCTCTTCCTTCTCAACATTCTTCTTTTTCTTTGTCTTTTTCTTCCTAGGTGTGTCAGCAGCACTGGTATCTTCTATTTCCTGATCGTCTGACTTCAGTGGCTCTTCAGGCTGTTTTTGAGATGGGGACTTTACCTAGAACAGACAGACAGATAGCACCAGGGTCATTTCATGGGACTTGTATGGTCAGGAACCATAAGGAAAAAAATGTTTACCCTGTCCTATTTAAAAAATGAGTTACCATTAAAACAAGATACAACTGCATCAGTTGCAATGGAGAAGTATGGACTAACAATGGTTGCGGCACTGGAGTCTGGATCTGGAGTCCCTGAAGATGATGGTTCCATTCCCTGCTTTGTCATGACGTAAACCTTATGAAAAAATTTCATCCATATGTTTCTCAGTCTATCAATCTCTAAACTAAGTATCTGGCTACTCGCAGTGAAAGATTTTGGTTTTCATGCTAAGTATATTACAAAATCAAGTGAGGCAGGTTTTGTTCCCGTTCCTTATAAAACATATGAAATCACCTAAAGGTGTCAGAAAACTCAATACTAGCCATTCATCATAGAAGGTCTAAGATGAAGACTTAATCAGGTTAGCAGTCAAAATGTCATATCTTTACAGTCACTTTCATATATTGCCATCTACAATTCTTCTATGCATTAATAACAGTACCCTTCTTCTTGGAGTCGGCTTCTTTTCTTGCCTTTCAACAGGTTGTTTTTCTATAATGTTGGCTCTGAAACAAAAATTGTCTAGGTTAATACATGACAACTAAACCATCAATAAAGTTGTTACCTAAATACAAGATTTTATTATGCACAATGAATACTTCCATATTTCTCTGCCTTTCAAGAATTTAAAATTCTAAAACACTCCAACCATGTATTTCTCCAAAAACAAAATGTCTTGTCACTTGCATTACTTACAGTTCTTTCTCAATTTGATCTTCAAGAAATTCCTCCTTCTTCTTGGCTTTCTTTTTCTTTTTCTCTTTCTCTGTCACTGTTGTGGACTCTTGTAAATCAACATTCTGTTTGGCCTCATCAGTGTTGGCATTTTTATCTGGAATGACATTTGTATTTAACATAATGAACAAGCCAGGTTAAAATGGTAAGATTCATATCAGTCATAAGTTTCATGTACACTTCTTCATTCATTCAGTCACCACAGTGAGTTCAAAGGCACACATCTTTTAAGTCTCTCCATCTTAAAATGGGTCTAAGATGTAACATGTGAAGACGGAGGTCTTGATACGTTTGAAGCATTACCATAAGAATGCAAATCATATGAAATATAAGTAGGTTACATTCAAATGAAAATTAGTCTCAGCCAGTGCAATAAAAACTTAAATTTAGAAAATTTGAAATCCCATCCTCACGTAACAAATACTTATTAAGATGGGCTTCGAAGAAAATGAAAAATATATACTAAATACTGCTCTCATTGTCGAGGTCAGTTACACAAAGGCAGGTCATTGCAGCTGGGCTCTGCTTGTGCTAGGGGTCACACATTTCGTTTTCCATGCTGATCTTGCACATGCACTGGGAAGTTGAAAACTGTTTTGTTTTTCTCCACCAACGTCAGCATCAGACAACAAAAATCTGCCATCTGCCTCCATACTATACTATGGACCTGATATATATGTCTCAGATGCAGATGGTTGCTTTGTCCCCTAGGATGGCACTGACGAGCGATCATCTGTACCTGAGGTGAATGTCAGATCGGTGATATAACATAGGGGTGGATAATGTTTATACCCCTAGGTCATATAAGCGACGATATGTCATGGAAGAAATAAAAATGGATTTACTTTTGTCCCGTCGTCTCTGCCGCTGTTTGTTGCTTTTCTCACTCTTGCTGTTATCATCTGGGTCATATGTGTTGGCCAAAATAGCACTGTCTTTCTCTTTTCGCAGTCCCTCAATTCCCTCACCTTTACGCAGAGACTCCAACTGTTCAGAAATAATGGAAATCAATCAAGTCATATAAGAGTGACATCCATTCAGAATCAATTTAAATCATTTTATGACTCCTAACTGTCATTGACTGAGACTGCTATCTCTGAAGAGGCCAAGCACTGGAAACATAAGAGACCTGCATCGATTATAACATGGCAGCTGACCACAGGGTTCAAGCTCAAGAGGCTGCTGGATCAGGAAGGTAAAGTAAAGCAGAGATAATGACTGAGAATTTATCATAAAAATGGAAACCACTCATGTCACTTAAGTGTGACTGTCAATAATCATCCCATAATAATGCTATAGCTTTTGATGATTCAGGTTCTCAAGATTCTACACTCATTGCCTAAACCGACCCAATTATTCTCTAAAGCAAATGCATATGGACTCATTTTCAAGTACAAAGCAGGAACAGGGCACCAGTGCCAGCCCGATTTATCATGGTCATGATAATCATTTACCTGCCCTAACCACCAAGTAATCCACTATACATCTTGGCATTCACTGAATCTCACATACTGATGGATCCAAAACTTGCAATGAGATGCAGAAATGATACTGCTGTTAACAGTTTATACTCTTATAGACATGTGAACAATGGCCATGGTGTTGTCGGACATTCAGCCACCAAGGATCTGTGTCCACCCAGACTGAATCAGAATTTCTTTGACTGAAGAGACATGACAGTCTGTCATGGGTACTTTGTAGATGGATAGTCTGCTGAGCATTCAGTCTGGCACTTTCTAGTTTACTGCTGACCAGATCCATTTGATTCAGTTGGAACTGGCTGTCTAGCACTTGTTGACATGTTTGCACTTACCACAGTTTCATCTTCTTTGTTCTTCAGGTTCTTCTTCTTCTTTTTCTTCGCATCAGATGCATCTCTGTTGATGTAGAAAAAAATATGTAATACTATGTAACAATCCTGGTTGTCTGGAACAGTTTTAAATTTGACAATTTATTTCATGTCAGGTTATAATCATATTCCACCTGGTATATTACATTATTCAATTTTTTTTTATTGGATGTATTTAAAGAAATTGAGATTAAGCAGCGTCAACTGTAATATCTACCAAACACTGTAAAGGTCATATTGGGAACTTACTTTGTGGACTGGGTAACAACCTGCTGCAAAAGTTGGTCTAATTTCAGCTTAGCACTTGGTGTTGACATTTCCACTGAAATAGAATTTAAGAAACTTAATGAGACAACCTAGTACAAAACCCTCACAATGTATCTATTACCAAACAGGGCTCAGCCATGACAGGCTCCAATTATCAAAAATTAAAAGTACAGAAACTTGGTTCAAAAGTGTCCTGCATTGCATGCTTTATTAATTCGCATTACTCATAGTATTTTCTCTTATGCTTTTCTCCTCATCTAACCATATCATTCTATTTTCAGAAATGCAATTTCCAGCGCCCTCATCAATGCCATCTTCTTATTTTCACCAGTGAACTTCATAGGCACATAACACAAAATGCATTTATTTCTAGACAAACTTGATCGTCTGAAGTGAAAACATCTAAGCATAGAAGACTGCTGTCAGTTGAGAAGAAAAAAAAGGAGCCAAAGGAAAACAAAAAAAAAAATACAAAGTTTGCCAAGAACTGAGCCTCCAAAAAGATATCAACATGGGAGATTTTGTCCAATTATAAAAACAAAGTATTATTCCCTCCATTTTCATTCTCTTTCTGCTTTCACTGTCAATCTGTGTGGCAAACACAATTCAATTTCATTATTGTGTCAGTATTTATGTATGAACAAATCTATAACTCAATGTGCTTGAAAATATTATCCTATTTTCTGCCTTTCGTGACTATAGGAAAGTCGTCTCTGTGTGCTCATTTTGACATGGACCCATCTATACTCACTAGCAGGCTCTTCATCTTTTCCAGCCTTAGGTTTTGCCTTTCGTCTTTTGGGTTTGGGATTCTCAATTCCTGAAACAGAGTAATAAACCATTTTCCTTTTTATTTTTACTGAATTATTATCACCGGGGGATATATATTGAAACAAAACATTATGGTAATCACAGTCTTCATTAATTTGCAAAATAAGTGAAAATTTTAAAACTCTACTTCAATCCATCAACTTTAATATGAAAATTTAATAAAAGCTATAGAATAAAACAGTCTAAACATTTCAGCAAAAGTCTTCTTTAATAGAAATAAAATGAATGAATAAAATCTCAGTGAAAGCAGTTATAGAAAAATATAAAGAAGGTGAAAAGGTTAAAAAGGTGTATCTAGGTAGATGAACTGGAAATCAGGTATAGGCTAAAATTAGAGCGGAGGTCTTAAAATGCAGTCCTCATTGTGTTCTCTATGACTCTGTTAGGCATATACGCGTACAGACACCTGCATATCGTCGGTGAAAGTCTCTAACCTCGTAAGTCCACCAGAGCAAATTTTTCGGGAGAGACAAAAAACTAATTGTTTTTAGGCTACCGGGTATTAAACTCTCTTTTTTCACATAGATCGTATTCAAGATACCTAAAGAATAGTAGGGCATGTTTTTTTGAGACAAGGTCGTGGCCCCCATGTAATGTTATTAATAGGCCAAAAGTGATTTTTGAAACATCGCGGACTCACGAGGTTAGAGACTTTCACCGACGATATGCATGACCCTGTTTAAAAATAACTTTTTAACAGACTTAAAATATGTACACACTCTATCATTTCAATTTTACTGCACTAGTCTAGTCAGATGTCTCTCATTTTATACCCCCCCACCCCAATACCTTTTTTTTTTGTCATTTCCTCCAAAAATAAAACTTATAAAGTTCATCCCATCGATGTATTTTTAACTTGCACTCCCTAGGCCTACATAACTTTTTACATTCACATCATTTGGCGAGATTTCCATTTGCACCCCAAACCTTTGTCTAGTTTAAACCGCACGTCTCGTAAACACTATTTGTCTTTCTATATTTCTTCTGCGTGCTTGAAGTGTGGAATCCAAACCTTTTCCTCTATTTAAACAAATCAAATAATTTTCTGACAGCAATGTGAGCAATGAAATGGAATCATCACTTTGAGCACGGATAACTTTACTTCGTAATGGCAATGGTTTTTATGGACCATACATAGGGTTAGGGATACTGAGTTAGGGTTAGGAATTCCGCCGACGTTAGCGCCGCTAAAGGTAAAGTTTACCATGCATTCAAGTGCACTGAGCTGTTCTGTTTCGCAAGCTAGACTATCATTTGGCTCAGCAGCGGCACGTCGGAACACGTCCTCCAGAACCAACACCATCATAACTCTGGATATATTTTCTAGCAGCATCAAATTATTTGCAATCAATGCAGTACTCTTAAATTTGGATACTTTTCCACACTGTCAGAACTGTAGGCAAATATCCTTACTTAAACAGAGATATCATAATCAAAGAGTAAGAATATGAATCGGCAACATACCTTCCTCCGCCATTGGTGTTTATATTTAGTACTGCAGATGGAACAAATTGTATAGTTGATTCGATAAAATTAAGAGATAACATAGAGACCAAACCAAGCCAATATCAAATATATCTATTACTTTAAAGAGGTATACATGTGAATGCAAACCGTTGTCATAGTTTAATAAAGTGAAATTTTATAAATTAATTGTCAAATTAGATTTGATTCGGCAGCGAATTTCAGCCTAATGACAATGTTGAGCTAGCCATTAAAGTTACGTAAATGACGACGTTGAAGTCAATCGCCGGCTTTCATACATAAACATGGATCAATATCAACTATCAATTATGAATGCGTGCATGTGTGTGCATAATAGGTGTAATAAGAAGAAGACTATCTTTTCTTGATAGTATTTTCATATTGGCTTGAAAATGCAATCCTGGCAAGTCTTATAAACTACGCACATTGGCATGAACTGGAGGAAGTCATAGGGGAGGAAGTATACATTTCGGGAGTTTCGTATAAATTTTATGTTACTCTTTTTTTTTCAGGTTATAGTCTAATGGTGTAAAAGAAAAAAATGATGCATTCTTAGCTGAGATATTAGTAGTGTAAAGCCCCATCCTTCACTTATTACCAAGGCCCTCTGGGATGTTAAATAGATTTGATAGATAACAGGCAAGCAGCATTAAATTTCATGCAATTTGGTCACCGAGACAGGTTAAGTCTCTTACCTGGCATAATCTGTACACAACTTGAGGATAGGAATCGTGAACAACACATGTCGACCAGTAAACTATTGTGATTTCCAACCTGTTGTAATTATTCTGACATCATGTCGTCAAACGGAAATGCCCAGAGCGGCACTTACGCAAATCAGGGTTGGAATAACAGCTCTGGCGGGGATGGGAATACACCTCGGCGGCCAAATCCTGCGACCGAAAGTAGAGTTTTGAGCATGATTCACAAAAACAAGCAAGAGGAATCTCAGTCCAAACAAGGTAAGTGGCCAGACTGTTGGGGCCAGACCTTACACCAAGCTGTTAATATTAACTTGAGGACTGAAAATGACTTGCTGGTGCAGCACCAGATCTGCATCAAAAAAAAATTAGCTCTGGCCCAAGTTATTCTAGTCTACTTCTACCACACCAAGTTACTTTACGACATTACCCGATTACGTTTCACAACCTACCGTGACAATTCTACCGATCCACAAGTTTTGGGAGTCTGTCAATCATAAGCAACCAAATCCCTTCCTACTTCATTAATGTAGTCACAATTCAGGCAACTCCTGTGTTAGATCATAAACAACAAAACATCTTCCAATTCGATAACTCAAGATTAAGGAGTGCCTTGGTCTCGGAGTCAGTGCCATCTCAGATTCACTCCAGAGCGACTCCAACATAATGTTTAATCTGAAAAAGCATTTTGAACAGTTTTCATCATCTGTGATGTTGTATTTTTACCAAATGCGGTCATTATTATGTTTACCGGCCAGAACAGCTCACTGCAAATTGATCCAAATTCCAACTGTTTTGATATCAAACGCAATTAGTCTACAAACTACAATAAAAAATATCTGTCTCAATAGATACTGCACTCACACGATGCTGTTAAGTTAACATAAAAAAGATGGGAAGGATTTCCATATGTGGTAACTCCTACAACTACGGTCAGTACCTTAATTCCAAATATAACATATATATACAACCCTAACTCTAACACTAATGCCCATCGAGACAGGAGCATCAGTTGAAGCTAGCGTAACTCCTTATCACCAGTACCACAAATGGAAATCCTTCCAAAGGATGTGACCTTTGGAACATCTGAGTTTGTGAGGGATCACAAGACTTACCATAATATGTGATACAATGACAATGGTATATTACAGAATAAGTTCAATAACAGATCCAGTGTATTTCTTATGCCCAGCTTGACTGATGCTCCTCTTTGTTAAAAAGTCATTGTCACATGTGTAATGATGTGGGTTGATTATTTACAACACAGTGTTGTGTACTTGCACGAAGACAATGAATTAATGGAAGTAGCAGGTGTGGCTTTGAAAAACATGTGGTCACGTGACCACAAGGTACACAAAAATTTGTTTTGGCAGTATATCTGGTCTGGTAGGAGTTCCTTAGATTATAGTGCTGATAAAGAAAAAGTTTGCCCCAAGAGCTGATACAAGTCATTGATCTCGTAAACAAATTTAGTCTTTGTTCATTCTTATGCATATCATGTATATTTTTTTTTGTGTATAAATGGATTCAGTTTCTTACTCAGTAAAAAGTTATGGTGACTACCCTGTTGAATATCATGACATTAGCTTAATAATAAATATATACTCTTTGCTTGGTAATACTAATTATTATCGCACCACACTTACAATCCTATTGAACTTCAATGTAAATTTTTTTAAGCTTGCACTGTGTGAAGATTTATAAGCAAACTTTTATCCCATAACAGACATCTTTTCACTACAGTGCTAGAAATGTGTCTCTGAGTGGAAGAAATTGGTTTACAAATTACATGATGAGATTTATATATATATTATATGACAAAACATTGATGAACACTTGTAATATTGTAATTAAAAATTTGTGAGAATACTTGGAATTCAGTTTTTAGATATTTAACTAGTCTGTGTTGTATGTTCCGTTTCCTTTGATTTACTGGTTTCTTATCTTAATTGTGATAAAAGTTTTCAAAAATTAAAATGAGAAAGATAAACAAATTTTTATAACCTAGATTTTTTTATTGACGCTCAAAATAATTTGCCTTCAGAGGGACATCTCCGACATGTGGTGCCAAATTATTTCACCTCAAAAAAAAGGTTAAAGAATTTGGAAAATGGTTTTCAGATTTTAATATTTGTATAGGTCAGTGGCTCACAAAATGCATATAGTAGAAATGTGACTCTCAAGATCTTCAATTTTCTTTCAGATTTCAGCCATCCTCCCCCAACTGGAAATCAGCCTTCTCAGGTTAATTCAACACGGAAAAGCCAGCAACCGCTTACTCTTCCTGAGGTCCCAAGTCAGTTGTCTGCTGAGGCAAAAGAATTTGTCCCACGCTCTAGGGTGAGAATTAAATGCATTTATTTTGCATTTTTATGTAAATGTGTTTGGTTGCTTTGCTCTGATTTTGTTATTCATGTTCAAAATGTAAAAAAAAATTAGTTAGGTTTATGGTCGTCAAGTGCACTCGGTTTTATCAGGCCCATGATTATCTTTTTTTTTTTTTCACAAAAATATTGTTCACGCAGTCTCTAAATAAGTTATCTAACATGCAGTAGAACCTCACGGTCTTAAATTCTGGGTGACTGGCTTTTAAGAATATTTAAGATTGTGAGGTATTGAAGATTTTAAGTAAATATAAATAGAGCATGAGATTGGAGTTTTGCTACGAGTTAGCTGAGAGTTTGAGATTGTGAGGTTCGAGGTCGTGAGGTTCTGTTGCACTTTGGTGTTGCGGTTGGTGTTGCTGTTGTAACATTAACATTTCTGCTCTGTATGCAGGCCCCCCAGTCTGAATCATACAGCCAGCCTCAGTTTAACGACCTGTCTGTGACCGCTGCAGAATTTGTGCCAAGAAGCACAGAAGAGTACACCTCATGTAGCGATCAGTATTATGCGGTATGTCCTCTTTAAGTGTGGACTCTAATCATATTTTTGTAGCACTTATTGTAAAGCACGTTGAACCTTGCCTGGTGGGGCACCATACATTTTGCCTTATTATATTATTGTATTACAGTATAATTTTTTTTTAATCATATTTTTTAAAATCATTTTTGGGAAGAGGGGAGTTGGGGTCAGTATCTGCAAACTCAAGGAATTCCAGTCTTTGTGCCTCTTTATTTCTGTACCATAATTATTGTTGAAATACAATAAGATGATATGAATGAAGATAGGTGAATGGACAAATTAATGGGTGAATGGAGCAATATAATGAGCTGATGAGCAAAATAAATGAATTAGTGTAGGAATGACCAAACTAATTAATAATAGGGGGCGGGGGAGGAACCTGAAAACAATACATTGATAAATAGATAAAGAGATAAGTTAAAAATAAAAAGGGTGTGGTCCACTACAAAAATAAACTAAAAAAACCCAGTTTAGCTACCTTAGGATTTGCTGGGCATTGGACCTCATATAAGGTCATGTTTGCCAGAGATACTCTCTTTGATCTCTGTGGGGTAATTTATGATCAGACTTTTGTATATCTAAATGTTAAGTACATGTGCTTGTATCAAAACATTGTTAACCTTTTCTTGCTAGGCACAGGTGAGTGATTTTAGACTAAGGTAAATATTCATTTGGTGTGCATAATTTTGAGGAGGTAAAAAATTTGTGGCGTGCAATATTTCCTACATTTGATTCTTATAATTTCAATAATAATTTAGGGAAAAGTGCAGTATGGAAATATTAAATTGTTTAAAAATCCAGGTGTCCTTTATTATGGTGTATTAGAATCCAGTTCTTAGAAGACACACAACGTGCAATTGCATCATGCTTTCCTTAAGTGAATAACAGTATAATAGTACAAAATAATATATAATATAATGGTAACAAAATACTAGTACAGCTGGCTGATTTTGTTATTCCACCAATAGTACCAATGATTTACTTGCTGATATAAGATGTTGGGAAGTTTTGAGTTTGAAAGGTGGTAGTGGTTTTATGACATGTAGTGATCCTGTTAATGCATACATTTAAAAATTAAAGCAGTGTACGGAGAAGAGCTGCTGTCTGCAGCAGAACACATCGTTTTACTGACTGAATGGTCAGCTAAAGCAATTTCCTGAATCTCTGCACACTTACTCTATATTGTCTTTAGGCCATATGACTTGGGGAGATAGTCCCTTCATGTCATGAATTATAGGGAGATTTGTAAATTTTTAGAGCAGTTTTATTTAGGTTATCTCAAGTAATGCAGACTTTGGAGTTCTGGAAAAAGGGGAAGATTGGTGTGTGTGCAATGTATTTTTAAGGGGGCATTCACATGGTGTGGAAAAAATATAGGGGATGTTAGGCTCTTCTCAAGATT
The DNA here is from genome assembly GCA_033807755.1 of Ellobium chinense. Lineage (NCBI taxonomy): Eukaryota > Metazoa > Mollusca > Gastropoda > Ellobiida > Ellobiidae > Ellobium > Ellobium chinense. The sequence continues at coordinate 551,804 of JAWQUT010000192.1, forward strand.
TTGGGGTGCACAAATCGTCGCCTTCCACACGAAAGGGCGTATCCCGATTTTTGGCGGTTTTGAGTTATCACCACCAGTACGTAGTGCTATCTCAGAACTATGTTCACATGAAACGGCGTATCCCTCGCTCAAATAGAAACAACGATATCGCATAAAATTCCTAAGGGCTTAAGCTAACTATCAATATGATCGAATGGGACGTAAATCGCTCTCCTGAAAAACGTGAAAAACAGGGATACGCCCTTTTGTGTGGAAGGCGACGAAATGAAGGAGAGATTGGTGCTCAGTCAGTGTAGTTTTGAAGGATGATTTGAAATTTAAGGGGTGAATCACATGATCGTGCAATCTAGAGAAAGAACTGCTTATTAATTGGATGCATTTCTCATTTTTACAGAATGTGCCGTATGAAGAATACACTGCAGATCCCGGCTACCTTGTCAATGACTTTAATACTATGAACTTGCATGATCAGTTCGACCAGTATGCAGCCTATGATGTTCCGTTGGAGAGTACGGGTAACCCCATCCTTGATCGCTTCAACCAGGCTTTGTATGTGCTTAACATGAATCCAGGGAATATGGAGGAGTACCTCAGGCCCATTTGTGAGATGATCCAGCGGGCTCCAGATGCCACAGAGGCCACTGTTAATGATATGGTTGAAAGTTTATTTGAACAGGTAAGGAAAGAAAGAAACTCACTTCAGACCACATGTATAGGATGTCCATTTGTAAAATTCTGGACTTAACCAAGCTTTGTTAAGGTTATGGTTAAGATCAGAATCAGGGTTAGGAGTGAGTTAGGGAAGATAGAAGGAGAAAGTCCCTAGATATTTTTCAAGGACTCTATCAGTGATGCTTTCTCTTCCCTTTATGGGGGAAGCGACATTGAAATAATCTGAAGTATTTCCGTGCCTAGGAAATGAAGTTACTCAGAATGATTCAGTGGCATATTTGTCATATATTTATTCATCAAATGAACAGCCAGTTCTGAATTCCTAAGAAAAGAATTGTAGTTTTATGATAATTAGAAATTCAGTATGTACATTTTTTCCCCCAAATCTTTATTTATAGTCAGCAATTCCAGGAGAATGGCACGTCAGTTAAGCTATTTTCTGAAAAGCTTTCACTTTACAGCAATTAGTTTTGGTTGTTCCTAATAAGGATTAATTCATTCTTTCAGTAGAAACCGAAATTGGTTACTGTTAAGTCAGAGCTGTTCAGAAATTAGCGTAACTTACGAGGCATTCCGCTGGAATTGCCTAACGGTAAGTACAAATCTGTATGTGACAACCACCCTTTATTTCTTATAAAAATGGTGATTTCAGCGGGTTTTAATCAGGAGGGATGTAAGAAAATTGCTTTTCCCCTTTGGGTTCTAGAGTTAATGTAATAAGGTTGTAGGCCTAGGAATGTCTTTTGACCAGACGGGGAAGTATAGTGCATGCAAAGTAGACTACAAATGTCTGCAATAGCTTTGACAATGTATCAAATGCGGTAGTTGATAGTAACATTTTTACAGTGTTTTCTATTATATTTATAATGGTTTAGACATAGTAAAGGGCAGTCATTGTGCACAGTTTTGGTTATAATATGAAGTTCAGGTGCATAAGAGATTTGAACAGTTATTCCTCAGATCTAGCTGCTATCTGGGAGTAGTTGCCAGGCCTTTTGTTTTCATTCAGTGATCAAGGGAGTGTCCAAAGCATAAACAAAACAAATACATAGTGCTTTGGAATTTAAAAAAAAAAACAAACTATTTTGCAGAGCATACAGGAGCCAAATTTCAGATACACTGGAGCCAGAATATGCCAGTTCCTGAATAGCAATGTGAAAAGCAACCCCTACTTTGCAGGCTTCAACAAGATATTCATCAAAAGGTAAAGGGTATTTGTTAGGTGCATTCTCTTTAACAGTGTCAGTGCTTTATTAGAATGATATGAATGCAAGGCGGTTATACCACCTAGATAAACACCTGTGAAATGTTTGTTGATGGGTTCAGGAGGGAGAGAAGGAAGGAGCTGTAACTCCTGCATTCCATCTCTACTACTAAAAAGGAAATTTTACCATATTGCCATACGTCTTTCTTTTCTCCTCTGATAAAAGTGATTGTGTGGCCTTAGCTTTCAAGAACAGATTAGTAACGGTTGTCTGTGGGAGGTTGCTGCTTCTGTCAAAAGTGAAGAAATAGCAGAACATTTATTTCAGTCACTTTGCCTCTCCATTGGCTGCCAAGTTAAACTTTTAAATGGCTCCTGGAGCATACATTTATAATATGGTTGGATGTGAACTTGGCTGTGAATAACATCTTGCGCTCTGTCACTGTATTGTCAAGTGGACTACTGTTAGGATTGTTATCTCTGCTGCTCAACCATGCTTACAATTCCATTCATAAAATGGGGAAGTAATCTAGTATTGGTATAAGACTTTTGAACTGAGTCACATTCATGTCCAAAGAAGTCTTGGAGATCATGAAATGCTGATAAGATTTACATTTTAGGTGATGGTGACCATTGCTTTAATTTATTATATTTAACCTTTATCATTTCTCTCTTTACTTTATCTCTTTTCTCATAGGTGTCAGAAAGACTACAACAGACGTGAGGAACTGAAAAACGGCACTGCTGCAGATCAGGAAAAACTGCGAGGATTAGCAATGTTCATGGCAGAAATTTTCCTCAATGTTGAGGTATGAACCAGTAATGTAGAGAAGGTTGCATTTGCACATGACACACTACCCCTTCTTTCAGTCATTGTGCATAAATTCAGGGATATGTCAGCTTCTTGACTTTGTTTACAAAATTTGCTAGACTCTGAGCTTTGACCTCTATCTCCAACTATCAACATAGTCCTATAGAGGAGTCATGCTCTCAAATCATACATAAACGTAAATTCTCACGCAAAGTTTACGAATTTGAGTTATTGTCACTCAAATATATATGTATATATATGTCTCTTTTCTGCTTCTTATGGTTGAGTTACGTTTTGTCACCGTATTTTCATAATTTCAGGCAGAGTCTGAAGATGGAACAGTCCAGCGTTTACATTTCCTCCCAAAAATTTTGATTGACTTCATTCAGACACTTCTGTCAAAGCCAACAGATTTGGATGTGAAATGTTCATGTCAGCTGCTGAAGGTGAGGGTGCAATGATTCTGACCACAAATGTGATTTGTAGGTTGGCTCTGTGGTTTTTTTTTAATGTTAAAGTAATTTATCTGAGATATTTCAGAGCCTGCGTCCTTGGTTGGATGAACTGTATTTTTGATCTTTGGTATTGTCATCTTTGGGAATTTAGGAATGTCTCTTAGCCTTCCGTTGGGTTGTAGAAAATCAAATTTCTGCCAGATAATTTGATTCTAACCCTTTTAATCACTACCCTAACTGTGTCTTACAAAACCATGCCTGGGCATTTTCCTAGAACATGTTGTTTATGTGATGACATCCCCAATGCTTGCTGTTATAATGTTCTGGCAGCTAGTATAAAACAGTGAAATTTAAGGGAGACATGGCCCTTTCCCAGAGATTGTTATGCAGAAAGCATGTGCCCAACTCACCACCATAAGTGTATGGAGGGAGATCGTCTAAGAACAACTGTTGTTTGTGATAACCCCAGTTGTCCAGCGCAAGATTTCATCCATGTCCTTCCAATACTTCTATGCATATTCATATATGGGCTTTTCTGGACCTTCTGTCTAAACACAGAAATAATTAGAACTAAGAACTTATTTGATGTAAATTAAAGTAACACTGTCAAGACAGAGTATCCAGAAAGGCTATGTACAAACTTTCTTAGAAGCATCAATGAGATATGAGTGAAATCTTGTATCCGGCAACTGGTGCTGTCACTAAGAACAGGTGCTCTAAGATCATCACCTTTTATGAAGAAAAAGGCATCATTCAGCGCGTAAGTGTGCAATTTTGTTTTGAAATTCCAAAGCACTTATGGTGGTGTGTTGCACACCATATTTTCTGCAGCACAATCTCTGGTAGAGTTCTGTGTCTTCCTGTGTGATCAGGATTCAGAGAAATTTTGATATGTTCTGTTAGCATTTATTGATGAATTTTTTTTATGATAATCACTCCTATATTTGGTCTTTGTCTCTCTAGCTCTCAGGAGGTTTGATAGAAGACATTGTGAAACATGCACCTGAACAGTGTATCAAGTTTGAAGAGATATTCACATTGTTGCAAGACCTACAGAAAAGATCAGATTTGTCAGAGTAAGTACTGGCTTTTTAGGCTGCCTTATAGTGAAGTCTTTTAGATTAACATGGCTGTGTATCGGAGGCTCAGTTTAGGGTCCCAAACAAATACCATGACAAGGCCAAGATGCAGAATTTGCCTCTGCCTTGTCTATCTTTTAAACCTATATGTCTTAATTCACACTACCCCGAGTGGCTACAGTTATGTTGATTGGCCGTTATTATAAACTGAAAGGAGAGGTTGTCCTTAGTTGTAGGAGACCAGTCATGTTGCATATTATCATGCTTTTCAACTATATCCGATTTTTGTTTGAGGTCGTAACAGTTTGATTGTAGTGTTGCAGCACAGAGTGAGACATTCTGACTGTGGAGTAGAAGAAATCTTATTAGGCATTCTCTCACTCAGCAGAAATAGTCCGTGGTTGTGTACCACCTGCAGCACAAGAATAACTCTTAAACCCACTTTCTTCTTTTTGTACAGTATAGCAAAATCACATTACTCAGAAATGCAGTGTAGAAATGAGAATGTGCAATTTCATTTAATTTGATGAAGAACTTAATAAACCTACTCTTTAACATTTCAGACTTCATAGCCTGGCATTGTCAATTGGCATGATGAGTTGCTCAAATGAATGAAGGATACGACTATAAAATATACATTTAGGACAGTAATTTACAACATCCTTTTAAGGCCGTGATTGAGAGCTCATGACTGATTGAAATAAGTTGTCAGACAAGTCTCTGTCAACTATGGTTTATGGGAGATTGTATATCTAGGGATTAATGTATGCTTTTATGTCATTTTAGAAACTCAGACGATATTTGAAAATTTGTAGTTACAGTATCAGTCCATTGCAGCAATATTTTCATCATTATTGTTTAACTAGTGTTGTATTGTCTCCTGTAGAAATGCCAAATTCCTGGTTGGTAGTGTGTTGACACTGAAAGAGGGTAACTGGAACCGGAGTACACCGTCACCACCTAAGAAGTCTCTGTATTCTTTCACATCCGATGCCAATAACTTTCAGGTAAGATAATTTTCCCATAGCATTCTAACTTTAGTGATACGTGGAAGATGACAGAGTTTGGAAAATGTTTGAAAGAACTTCCCTGGCATTAAGATAGACAGGCAGCAACTTACACAGTGTGGTAGTAATTGCTAGTAACTAGCTGATGCACCCAGGCTTGCTTCTGTGAATGGAAGTATGACAATGTAAAAGTTAATGCCAGCCTTCACAAGCTAAACTAGCCACCTGATCATTTTTTTTCAGTGGTCCACTCTCAGTGGACTTCTATTCAAGGATATGGTCACTCTTAGTCCAAAAAGGCATTTATGTTGTTCAACTTTTTAGTAAGCAGCAGAGCTTCATAACCTGACATACACAAAGTCCTGCCAATGCATTGGAAAACTATGCTTCCTTGCTTTGAGTTTCTAAAGTGTTCTCTCGAAATAAAGTTTCTGATCCAGTCCTAATAAGAGTCAGTGAAGTCCCAACTGCTTTGTTTATATCTCAAATGTTTCTTTTATCTTTTTTTTCCTAATTTTAGGCTGAGCCGGTGTTTTATAATCACATGGGAGCACCCTGTAGTCGAACAGAAGCTGGGCTCCCTGAGGACGGTGAAGATGGTGCTTATGTTCTCAATGATGAGGAGGAGGCTGCTTTTTTAGAATGGCAAGCAGAGCAGGAGGCGCTGTCAAGTGATCAAGGGCAATGGAATTTTAATGATACAGGATACGACTCCTACCAGTTGTGAGTTTGTCACTTTCAAAGCTCCCTTTTCTTCACCTTTGTTTTGATGTGTCCAGAAAAACGTTCATTCTTGATTTGCCTCCACTGGGAGATGTGAAGTGACGTGGTACTATATGGATATCACTTTCAATATTATTCATCTTATTTATGAACCTCTTATTGAAGAAGCTGTTTGTTGTACTTTGGAGACTTAAGATTTTGTTGTTAAAGTTAGTTCACCTGCTGGGTATGTTATATGTTTTGATGCAACTGTCATTGCTTGCCCAATCTAGCACAGCTTGCTTTGTTTTCTTCTTGAAAGATCTTTGCAAAGGGCATCTTCTGGTCATAAAAGTTACAGGAGTATGCCTGCAATATCACAAACACTAAATTACAGGATATAGATATAATTGCTTCTAAATTAAAGAGGTTTATTAATGAATATATGGAAAGCCAAGCCCTCTTAGATGCAACAACCATCTGTATTAAGTTTGCTTTCTCTTCTCAGAGACGAGGCTGGTGATGAAGGAGGGATGGGTGATGAGGTAGAAGCTGCCTATGAGGAGTTTTTGCAAGAACAGACTTTCATGCAGGGTTATCAATCAGGTCCACCACCTGTGCAATCCATGCCCCCAAACATGCATCAAATGTACAATGTAAGTTTGCTGTGGTCACATGCTGAGACTGCAAAGGAATGTTGAAGAAGGTTAAGTTGTAGAAAGATCTGTGGGTTCATAGATGTGCAGTTCATCTGTACATGAAATGCACACAAGCCTGGCCTCAGGAATCCTTTCCTATTTTGCCGGTCTCCTACCCAGTGCTTGGCCTTGTGCACTGTTGGCCAAGTGCATGGTCTGTGACTTCTTATGCTGTAAACTTCACAGCCTAGCTCAAAATGAAACCATGACACATACTTTCATGTTCCTGGAGTGGAATGTCAAAGTTTACAATTCTGAGTATTACGGAAAAAGATTCTGTGCCCGAAAGCATAGCTTCAGAAGCATTACTGTGGAAATTATCAATGTCAACATTTGGCTATGTCATAAACTATAAGACCATTAGAGTAACATAGCACTTAAAACTTCACAGAGGAGCTTCACACACACAAATACACATACTCACACATATACATATCTCTTTACTTCTCAAACACATAAATAGACACCGTACACCTCCCTATACATACATGTATTTGAGACAGACAGGCTCGACATTTGGATCACCATACGGCTACATAGCAGAATCTGGAACTGTTTTGGGGGGGNNGGGGGGGGGGGGGGGTCATCTTGTGGGATAACCCAACCATATGTTGTTTTTAAGGGGAAGTTCTGTATATAGATACTGAAGAAACATATTATGTATCACTAAGCCATATCTTATAGGTCAATCATGTTCCAGAAGGGGGTGTCTGCGCTAATCCAGAGGTGTCCAGGAAACTAGAATCGATATGTTTGACCAGTTCATAAACTCTTCAAGTACAAAAGCAGTTTCAACATTCTCAGTTATCTTACAGAAACACACAGTTAAAAACAAAATCAGGTTGATAAAAACAAGGCTGCAGCCAATAAGCAGGTGCAATTTCTGCTTAGATGTCATGCACTGTATTCCAAAATTTGGTAACTCCGTGTTTGTTCAAGAGGAGCAGAGGTTGTGACCGCCAGAAGGGTTGTGTTCATATTCAGATCAGCTCACCACCACTGTACTCCTTGCCAGTTTTGGGGCACCACATGTAAATACCGTCAGCTGTAACAGGGATGTATGGTACATGAATAAAGGTATACCCGTGGTCAAGAATGTTCAGTTTATTTTTTTTTAAAAATGTTCAGAAGTTTGTATGTAAATTATAGAAGTGTCACTTTTAATGCAGTAAAGTTATTTTGTTGATTGTTGTGCAAGTATGGATTTTGATCAGTCGAAATGGCTTCTTCATCTCTTATCATGTTGTGATCAATGGCTTCTTTCATTTTGTTACAGCAGCCACCACCCAATATTCCACCTCATCAGGACTACTATGGAAACCAACAAGCCGTGCCACAACAACGCATGATGCACTCTGGCCTTCAGCAGAATCAGCTGCGACAACAACATCCGGATCAGCAGCAGCAACCTCAGCAACAACAACAGCAACAACAACATTCATACCCGTACTATGATCCTTACCACTACCGTCGGTGATAACACATGTGATCTTCTCACTAGAGCATTCGGTTTGATTATTTATTTGTAACAACTGAAATTTTTCTTTTCTTCAAGTCAGCTCAGACAGGTGCCAATCTTCAGGAAGTTTACTGTTTCCAGAAATTTTACAATTCCTGGTAGAGTCAGGATTACAGTCTTTTACCCATTGATTTTGAAAACAAAAAATGGGACACATCAGTTGTGGCCAATTCTGGCTATTCCCCAAGTCATTAAGTCTTAAACTATTAGTGTTTAGCTGAAATTCAAGAGGCATTAACATTAGGAGATATGTTTTGGGCTCATTATTCTAATGAAATTTGCTTTTTTTCATGAACATGGCATCCATAGTAATACACTCAAGTGCATTTATTTTGAATTTCACTGGATGCTCAAACATGTTCCAGAATAGGGCTACTTTTGTATCCAGGATTTTCATAACAAGTGTGCCTAAGTTCATTTAACAAGAATGTCAAATTGGCTTTGTGGCTGCATGAGAAAGGAGGACAGTGAAAACCAATTTGGCAGGTTATATGCAGATTATGACTCAGAGACATAGGTTTCAGTCAGCTGAAATAGTTGTGTTCTGAAAATACATAACTTATCACAGCTTCGAAGGCTTACATAAGTTTAGCCAACTTGTGAGGCTGACAGCTGGTTGCATGTCAGCCTTCCTTGGACAAAGTGACCCCAAGCAGCGATGAGCCGTTCAAGAAAGTTCAGGTGTTACCCCTTCAGCCAAAGCTTCTTAAGACATGAGCCCTTTCTGCCCTGCCTTCCATAAAAAATCAGTATCATTTTGTTAATGTGTTATCAATTAGAACCTGGTTGTATGTTCAATATCTCAAAATTTGATATACAGTAGTCTTCATGGACTCTGATGTATGAAATTGTATTTCACAATTCAGGGCGAGTAGGAATTTTGGTATCATTTTGTTCAGATTCAATATGAAATTTTCCGACAAGTTAAGCGTGGAGATCTAAAAGTACACTTAACTCAAATTTTTTCACTTTCACACTTAAATGATTTCTCAAAGTAGGGTAGGTATGACCTCAGTCAAAATTTTGATAATGTTACAAGCATTAGAAAAATTTTTACTTCCTGTGTGCAGGGTCTGAAGGCTGAGAAGTTTTAAGTGATTTTTTTTTTTTCCTTAATGGTGTTGGCATCTCTGAGCTCAGAATTGTAATGATAGTTTTCGTCTTTCGTCTCCCTCATTCTTCCTTTTCCTTTTTTTTTTGCATTTGGTTTAACTTTACTTTCACATTATTCTTTCCCTGACTGTGTTCATTCAAGGGATTTCGGGAACACCTAAATAACTTGTGTCACTGCTCAAACATGAAAGCATGAATTTCATGACAGTTGTGAGTATTAGAATTGGAAAGGTCGTGAAATATGAAAGAGAGGATTGCCTTATTCTTTTGTTTTTCAATCATTGAATGCCATGTGAGCTTCATTGTTTGTTGTGTTATGAAGTTTCTTTTGTGTGGGATTGTGCACGCAGTGCAGTGAGAATGTCATTGGAGACAGATATGTTTTGCAGCATGCTTGTGAAGATGTGCTGAATTTGTAGATATTCAGAAACAGATTGTTTGAGTTCTTCTGCCTAATGGAGAGTTCCCCATTTGAATGTTTTTGTAGAAGTTTGATTAATCCAGGGGTGTCTTTCTAGTCTGAATGGCCATGTCCTCATTTAAGGGGCTGAAAGTATGTAGTACTGTTTAGGTCTCTGCTATAGGGCACGCAGCTGAGTTAATAGATTCATTGTACTGTACACCTGGATGAGCATGATAATATACTGTTAGGTCACACAGTAAAGTCAGAGGATCACGACTTGATGCATGCATGAGAAGCATTGGGTTATGTTGGCTAGCTTTGGGATATGGGAATGGTCACATGTACACTCCTGCCAGGTCCAAAAGGAATTGGGCATTAGTCAGTAAAAAAGGCTAAATTCAAAATTCTTCACTTTTAGAAGAGGAAAAAAAAAACAGTGAGTAAAGAAAATATGTGTTGTGATTGAATTAAGATTAGTCTAGTATTGTACATTTGTGGCATTAAATCGGCTTTTTGGGGACGTTATTTGTTACTAAGATATTTGTCGTCAGACAGCTCAGAAATTGAAATATAATACATCTATAACTTTGACCATTTTCAGCTGCCATCCCACAGCATATCAATCGCCTGCACTGCATTCTTTTTTTCATCCAATTTAGAAAAATGTAGTGAATGTGAAAATGTTTGCTTGTAAAATACATAGTTGTTTCAAGTTGGAACCATGTAGTATTCCAAAAGTGACTGCTTAAGATTTATGGCACAAACGTTTGATGATTGCATTTGTACGTTAGCTTGGCCTCTCATTAATTTTGTAACTTTCATGATTTCATATTCATAGAGTCATCTATCTCATTTTGAAAAGTGATCATAAAATCATAGAGATTTACACGGACAGTGTGATGACACTATGCCTTCATTAATTAACCCTTGTGAAGCAAGCGTCATATCACTTCTCACTGAAACACTACATCTTTAAAAGTGACCATTTAAGTTTTTATATGTTGGTGTCAACCCAGGAGGCGCTATCATAAAACTTGTGCAGCTGCCTCACAGTCGAGGGTGCGGAAATCTTCACAGCAAAATGATAAGAAGGCCAACACTGGGTCACACAGCAAGGGTGTTGTGTTGATCACGTGTGCCTAGTGCCACTAGTGTTAAGCATTAGAATCTCTGTCTACATGTTAGGCATTTCATTAACAGTATTTTACACTTGCAGTAAGTGAGTCTGTGATTTGCACTCGACTCCTATAATTATTCAGTATCTTTATTGCATTTTCATTTTGAAATGTTGCAGGGGTACACCTTTGAAGTGCTACCTTTAATTCATTTCTTACATATACTAGATCAAGAATATAGTGGAATATAAAGGGAATTTCTCTGTGTGACTGTCATTGTTTATGTTGAGTTTGTCAGCCAATGGACACCGCTGTGATATTAGCATTGTTTTGTCGGCTATCCAACTTACTGATGTTATAACTGCTTGATTTGCAGAAGAATGAAGAGCCTCAATGGCTTTAGGCACATTTTATTTTTCTTTTGGCATCAGAGCTATCTACCTTTTCATGTTATGATTTTCCAGTCAGATATGGTGTTGCATTGAAAGGAAAAAAAATCAAACCCAACTTGTTTTTTTTTACAGAAATTTAGAAATTTACTAATACATCAGCTTGTTAGATAGCCAACAGTTTGTGGCATTAGTGCGGTATATTTTGTTTGTACATCAAATACAGCAGTAGCTTTTTGGCAGCATTTACATTGATATGAGGCGAGCAATAATCTTAAAATGCATTGCTTTTACAAGGGTTCTTAAAAATATATCTATATTTTACCAATAGACAAAAAGAAAATTTAAAAAAAAATATAAAAATTTTAAAAGTAAAAAGTCTTCAAAAAAAATCTGCAAAAAAGAAAATGTCAAGCAAAAAAAAAAAGGTGAACAGACACAAATTTACCACCCCCAAAAAAAATGAAAAAAAACAACAACAATGATTCCAACACATCTTTGTCCTTGTCTGTGTGTGCAAGATGCTGTCCAGGTCAGGAACGTTTGAATGTATGTCTGGAATGCCTGCCAGATATCTGCAATCTGTGGTACTTAAGCAGAAAAATTTTTTTTGTCCCTGTTGATAAAAGAATTGGAACATCGTGTTCTTCCAAAGAATGTGCATTGATAAAAGTCGTTGGCCTGAATTTTCATTATTACCTCAAAGAGCAACGCCCATCAATTATGTCTGTGTAAGGCAAGCTATCAATGAGAAGAGTTCAATTCAACGAAAAGGGTAGATTGTCTAGGAGCTGATGTCAGATTATGGAGTCATGATGAGCTATGTTGCCTTAAGTTTACATTGCTTGCTTTTTCCTGATTTAAATTGTTATCATATAGCTGTATCAGTCATTTTTTTTACTTCAAAATGTTCTAAGTTGCAAGCTAATGAAATGTATCAGATATTACAGTTTTGACAGAACTCGGCTCAAAGAAATATTAAAACATGTAAGTGTAAACGCAGTCGTTCCAGTGCTGCCATTTGATGAAGCTGCATTGTTTTAGTTGTTTTCTGTCAAAACTGGGCTTGCAAGGTTTGAATCGACAGTGACAAATTGCACTGCTGGTTTTTTAAATTCATCTTTCAAACAGTTTTGAAGATTTGAACCTCATTCACAAATGTGTGGCCAGGGGCAGCATCCCTCCTAAGCTCATAATATAATGGGTTTCTTCCCCTGACTCACTGCTGCACATTGTGTATTTAATTTTGTTTTAGAGGGATGGAGGCTGAAATATTGACAAAGCATTAAATGGTTTTCACAGGAGCTGTTCTAAATACTGTTAACCCTCTAGTGCCCAGGACTAGAAATACTGGTAGAAAAATTCTGAAAATTCGCATACACACTTCAAATGCTACTCAAAATACATCGCTCTTTTGCGGTGGAAACAAACTTTTCACTCTGAAATAAAGACAGACTATTCAACAATAACAATAAGTATTAGCTCATCATCAGTTATGCTCCACACTGGAACCGTGAAGTTGGGTTGCCAAGTATGGACCAATGGGCACTAGAGGGTTAAAAGGTGTTTTTGTTTTGGTTTTTTTTCATTGAGGATCTAATATTCAGGACTTTTGCAAGTTGAATCTCTTTCCCTGGAAAAGTTATGACATTTTCAAAGGATTTAGGACACTTGTCTTTCTAGTTACTACCCCTGAATTTTTCAACATTTCCATTGGTGTATGTTGTTTTGGTTTTTTTTGTCAGGGGGAAGCATAGTTGCCAAATACACTTTTATCAATAGTCCTGTAACATCTCTTCAGACTACTCCAAGACTTCTTGTGTTTGATACACATCGGAATATTGTTTTGTGGGGGCTCATAAAAACTGGATCCTTGCAAACACCCTTTTCAATTTTTCTGAAATATTTGATCCTCACGTGAAAGAATGAAAAAAACAATTAAACTGTAATTGTTGGTCATGAATGAACTTTAGCCTCATATGTACAGTACATGAATTGAAATAAGAATAGAGTTCTTAATTTCTTTTTCCATATATTAAACTGGGATCCCAGAGCATCAAATAATTTGAGATTTTAAGATTTGTAGGCGGAACTGTGATGTAAAGCTTTTTGTTTATAGCCCTGAAATTTCTTCAATAAGTCTTCATCGAAAACTGTTGCTCATGATTTCCTTATACATGGTATCATCATTATTCCCATATCCCACTGAATAAGTAAAGAAACAATGCAGATATATATGTACTTTCAACAACAACAAAAAAAAGAATTGTAAAGGCAGTGTCTTGTATGTTGTTTTGTGACCCCAGCTTTCTTGTCAAGTTGTCCTCAATTCCAGTAATAAATAAAAAGTATGAAATTGCCAGAGTGTGTTGTGTGTTCAGTACTGTTTGACTGTTTGTACTAATTTATAGCAGATGAGCCAATTATTTCTTCTTCTTCTCCCCCCCCCCCCCCCCCCCNAGTGCATACATAAATTGGGTGGTTTACAGGTCACAGTAATGATTGGCCAAGTGAGCCAGTGGGGCAAGCTGATTGGTTGAAGGTGGTGGCAGCGGTTGGAAAACAGTGTCATATTCAATCAGTGAGTGGCAGGTGGTCACGCACCACAGGATTGCATGACTTTGGTTAACAACTCTACAAAAACAGACTATTTTTAAAGTTAGATCCCTTTCTTACAAATACAGGAGAACCTGTTCTTGCTGTACAGAAAAAGTATATTTACATTTTTAGGTGTACTTATATACTTAATAGCAAGGTATTAAATGACTACTTGATATCGTGGTTCCACTGTAAATTCATTTTCATTCACTTTCTTTGCATTCTGACAAGTTTTTTTTTTTATTTGTTTTTTAAAATCATCATTATACAAGATTTGCTTACGTCTTGGACAAACCCATGAACTTTCCACATAAAATTTAAAGGTGGAGAATTTTAAATTTTAATGGCAGAATGCCAGAAATGTTGAGTAAACTAAAAATCAAATCCAGAAAAATTAAAGTCTTTAACAATCAAAGGAGTGGAAGGAGTAACAGGGAAACGTTGGTATTGGCCAGAGGCTCATGTGTTGAACTTGCATCCAAATATTTTGCCCTCGCTGCTGCTATTGCTAAAATAATTTAAAGAACTCAACTTTCATTTTTTTTGCGTACATGATGTTTGAGGTTGCTCAGTTCTTTCCTGTAGCTTTCAATCAAGACCTTTTACTATGAACAGTGTTTTACGTCGTATTCTGTCCCTGTGGAAAATTGCATTTCAAACCCCCAGAATTGCAAACTTTGCATGCAAAAAGTGGTCAAAATTGCACAATAATTTGCAAAAATGTGACAAGAATACCATCATAACTTCATTACATTTACCACCACATCTGTAATCTTTACTACTGAAATGTTGCAAAAATGTAGAAATAAAACACTGGCACATTTTCTGTATAATTTCTGTTCACGCACTATTGCAACACTGACAGAGAAAGTGCAGTGATTGGCCAAAATCAGCAAAAGTTGCACCAAATTTGCAGAAAATGTCTAAATTTGCGGTAATTTGCAAAACTGCAACTAGGCCTCAAAAACGCGGAAATTTGCGATAATTTGCGACCGCAATTTTCTTGGGGGACAGCACATTGTATCTACTGAGCTTGCTGAGAAATGTAAAGTTCTGCACTGTTTGCAGTGCTGGGTATTTACTAGGTGTTGGAGATGGTTTAATACAGATTTAGTGAAAAGTATTACTAAATGCCGTTGGAAAGTTCCGATTTTTCTGTGATGACTTCTCACAAACAAAAGATACACTTTCAATATCCTTTCCTTTCCACACAACCATCGCATATTATCATCATTATCAACACCACCACCACCACCATCACTACCACTTTGGTCTAAACTTCGGCTGGGATCAGTAGTCCATCAAAGAGAAACACTGCTGAGGATTTACTTTCTCATTTACTGACATACAAAGAAAGCACTCTATATTACTGTAGATATATTTTGTCAGCTCCTCAAAATTTTTGAACATTAGAAAGCAGTTTGGTGCCCACGAAATTATACAGACTCACTCTGTGTAAACGGTGTCTATATTATGACCAATTAGCACTGTATAAAAATCAGCTCTTCCCAGTGACCACAGACCTATGTATTTTACCTTGGCGACTAGCTACAGGTTACAGACCTGAAATGTAGTTGGGGCCTTTTCTCCTATTTGGGCTATATCAACCTTTGGAGCTGCCCTCTGAACCCAAAGTTTTAGCTTTCACCAGATCCATATCAGATTTAAGCTCACTGTGGGGCCCAACTTTTAAGACTGACCCAACCCCAGCAAGCACATTAGAATTTTGAGCTTGGTTGAATTTGTAAACACACTCTACCTTTATCACTGGTCAAGGCCGAATCCCTCCTCTTCTGTCGGAGCAAACCTTTGACCTGACAGCACCAACCCAGGGCTAAATAGTGCCTGGCAAATTTAATAAAATGGACACAGCTTCCCATTAAACTAAACTTTGCCCTATTAAGCCTTCATCACTGGAAGCAGGGCATGCCGAAAGAGGAAAAGAGGGAGGTCAAAATAATATAACCCCTAAGTACTGTTTGTTGTAGATTCGTATTCAGTAAAAGCGCACTTGGTGTGGGTAATCTCCCTTGACGACTTAAATGTTGTGCGTTTTGGTAGCGTAATATTTTTGAACATAGATGTAATTTAGTTCGCATGGGATATGCATATCTTGTAGGTATCTCAGTGTAAAGGAGGACATCTCACACTTTTACATCTTTTTTTAAGGTAACGACCGTGTGATTTCATGTATTGCCCGAATTCGTTCAAATTTCCTGTAGAAGGCTCAAAATGACTTTAGGTGATCCTTTGGAGGTCATCAGTGTTGTATATTATCCGGTATAAAAATTCATATTTAAAAACTGGATTTTTTTTTCCGCCTCTGAATGACCTATTTCATTTTTTTTTTTTTTTATGCTTTTATGTTTGGCGCCCATGCTGGCCAGTCATGCGCATGACGTCCCTACCCTTTGCACACTCTGCAGCATAGGTTGCCACGTTGGTTTTATGAGGCTAAATTCCTCAAATGTTGTTACTCTCTCGGGGCTGAAAGAAAAAAAGTCTTAATTTTTTGGTCTTGTCTTTAAATTGATGAGTCTGAACATAATAATTGCTACAAGAGGGACGCAGTGAGTTCGTGCAGATGTAATTTGGTAATTCGTTTCACATGTGCGAAAATCGGCCTGCAGCACACTACTGAACGCCATTGTCTGTAAAGGAATTACTCCTTTCTTATCTAAGAATAGATGGGGGTGTTCTCCGGGTCTTGTTTAATGAAGTTTGGTATGGGGAAATTCGTAAGACAAATAGGTTTGTGTTATCCAAAGAATAGCTTTTGTCTGCACAAACGTCAGCATGTACATGAAGCCAACCTTTCCAACAGTAGACTATAATATGTTTTCACTGAGATAGATATTAATACTGTAATTGATTAATGTTTTGTTTTCGGTGATATATATTTTTTCCCTAAACATTTTCATTTTGGGAAAAAGACGCCGAGCTAATGTCTTATTTTCATATTTTTACTTCTGACATGAACATTGGATGTCATGCGAGATTTTCAGGCACATTATTTCATTTAACATTTTTTTTAAACCTTAAAATCAGTTATTTAGATCCAGTCAAAATTTTGTTTTATGTCACGGGCATTAAAACTTTAAAAGTGTTATCGTTTCTGGTAAGACAGAACTGCATCATGCCATCATTACTGTAATTTGTAAACATAATAACAGCAGCAGTAAACTGATCCATCTCTCAAAAGACATGATTAATCCTCGTCAGGTTTTTGGGTTTTTTTTAATTTGATAGTTTAGCTTTGTTATTTGAAAATAAAAACATTTTTTGAAAAAAAATTGATGCTCTGTTTAGATCAAAACACCTAATGCAATGCTCTCTCGAGCAATGAAGAGCTTCGGTCATTATTGAGGAAGGTAACACCATCAAGCAAAAACACAGAGAATGATGTATCTCATTTATCAACATATGAATAAATCACTATTTTGAATTACTACTATACTTGGCTATGTGAGTGTGAAGTTGAGAGAGAGAGAGAGAGAGAGAGANATCAAAGGAGTGACATAAGAGAAAAAGAGAGAGAGAGAGAGAGAGAGAGAGAGAGAGAGAGAGAGAGAGAGAAAGAGAGAGAGGGCAGAATGTGAATTGCTTGTTGAAATTATTGTTATTTTGCTCATTTACAGCAGATAGTCGTCTGAGCTCAATAAACATATTATTGTTATTGTTGTTATTGTTATTGTCGAAGGACAGCACCGCAACGATAATGATATAGTTCATTTAGTCATAGACAGGTCATGGACTAGATCGATATTNTATTTTGCTCATTTACAGCAGATAGTCGTCTGAGCTCAATAAACATATTATTGTTATTGTTATTGTCGAAGGACAGCACCGCAACGATAATGATAGAGTTCATTTAGTCATAGACAGGTCATGGACTAGATCGATATTTCGACTAAATCGGCGCTGTTGTTAGAGAAAACCCTATACTTTTTATCAGCTCTTCACATTATACTAACTGTGAGAGTCAGCTGTGTACTCATGAATACTACTGCACCCATTAACTCTATCTGTGTAAAGAAGGAGAGTGGGTAACCTCCCTTTACGATAATGATGCAACCCCGTAAGAATTCACTGCCGTTGGTGACGTAGTTTACTAGACACCTGAATGGAGTGACGTCATTTTTAATATGATATGAACTTAGCCTGTCTCGACGTCGTCGATAGGGGAGACAATTCTTTTGATCTTTATGCGGAAAATTGCTTGCAGAGATGAGAAAGTGATGTTCCTATAAAGCGGCAGAGCACAGTAAATAAGATTCATCCTTTCTGCGAAAGAAAGTCTCATGTGTAACCAACAGCCCTTATGGGTGCAGACGACTTGATGAAATCGATACGCAGATGCTTAGTTTCAGATTATCAAGGGGACGGGGTAAAGATGATGAGAGGAAATCGAATTCGCACGCGATGCAGACTCCACGAGGGTGGCACATGTGTTCCGAAACTGCCCATTATACGATCAAACCAGCAGTGCCATGTGGCCGGCTTCCGCCTCCCAAGGAGAGAGACTGGAACGGACCCTCAGCGTTGAGCAGTCGTCAATCGTGAAACCAAGATGGCTATCTCCAAAACAAAAACAAAAAAAGAATAAAATTAAGTTTGTTTCCTGCCTTCTGCTACAAAACTTGTTACATGTTTGTTGAAGTAGACGGTTTAGCTTTGTTATTTGAAAATAAAAACATTTTTTAAAAAAAATGTTTATACCAGGTAGGGGAGGATTTGGAAACTTGTACGTAAAACAGCAGGGTATGTTGTGTGTGTTACATCTATTCTGAAGGAAGTGCGAAAAGGACATTTTCCGCCGGCAGGAAAGCCGTGAAAGATGTGCGACCGCCCACAGTGTCCTTCACCGTCTTCAGATTTGTTTTTCTTTCTCTCAATATGAGATTCTTTAAGTACAGTGGAACCTCATGACCTCAAACCTCACTTACTCGAATACCTTATTTACTCGTTTCAAAGGTTCTGGTCGTCGTGTTGAATTTCAATATTAAACTTATGTAACGAACTTCAATATTTGACAGTTCGCACATTAACGATGGGTACGAACTTGAATATTTGAGAGCTTGCGCATTAACGATGGGTACGAACTTCAATATTTGAGAGCTTGCGTATTAACGATGGGTACGAACTTCAATATTTGAGAGCTCGCGCATTAAAGATGGGATCTTACCATCGTAAGAATTACTTTACTGTATGTGCGCTGAATGCTCCCTTAATTAGTAGTGTTCAACATGCAGAGTTTATATATTCTTGTGATGGTAAGAAATCCCATCGTTAATGTGCAAGTTCTCAAATACGTCTCATGAACCTGAAATTCTAAATCTTGGGCCCTAAGATAAGATTTTGTTAAGTTTCACTATGCGATGTACAAAGCGCTTGTGTGAACGTCTGTATCAGCAGTTCCAAAGACACACGTCCTCAACTGACTGCCTGCATTATGAACCACTACTAATGCATTCGAAACATCCATTCTTCGAATGGGCTTGAATATCTGGTACGAGGTGTAGTCCTAAAGACTACAGATAAAAAAGCGTGGCATGACTTTTAACCCATGAACTCTGACCAAAATAACTTTTGTTTCAGGAAATTAAAACGCTAAACTAGAGGTTACATGAGGCCTTACACAGATGAATTGGTTTATAAAGATATAAAGCCTCTCTGACTAGAAAAACTATGGCCTCAACACAACTCGTTATTAACATAAATGGGTGCCGTTGACTGTGTCATGAAATACAAAGGCATTGTATGAACTCCTCCCCGTAGCTTTATTAAAATGTGATGATGTGACTAAAAGTCTCGCATCTCTTTCAGGTATATGTCTTTGGGCGAT